>OX608080.1:84909488-85343957 GCA_951509765.1 Sphenella marginata | reverse complement strand
TCATTGCTTAGTGTTGGAATTTTCTAACAGCGGCTTTGGTGCAGACACGAGTTCGAATCCGTGTCCGAAAAGGGATCTGATGATGAGCCTGGAAACTCTGAAACATGTAATCCTATCCATCGCTGTTGATTTTTCCTTTGTAATTTTTCTCCAATTATCAATTTTTCCCAAAAAACTGACAATTAAATTCATTACGAATTATTGTTTATTTGGTCTCGAGCTTGCAAAAACTTACAAATAGACAGAATATTTAAAAATTTGTGTACACTGTTGGCAGATAACAACAACAACCAGAGGAAAAATTGTTAAAGCGGCTTGCAAACTACACGTTGTGCTTTTAATCAGAAGTGAGTGGGTTCGATTCGCCACAAGACCTTCAGCAATAGCTAAACTAAACTACTGCACAAGCTGATTCGCTTTTCTATGCACACACTGTGATTCGGTGTTACTGCTTATGTTTGTTTTGATTTAGTTGGGCAAACGATCAGCACTCACTCGACAACAAACGAGAACAAGAGTTAAGCGGCAATGAAGCAGGTCTCGTGTTGAGTCGTTTGATCTATTTCGATTATTATTGTCTTTCGAGTGACGAGCGATATAACAGTAACACCACCATTTAATGTTGGAAATAACTCGCGTCATTCGGTACATGCAGTTAAATCGTATGTGTCGGTCTGTCTTTTTTAAGCATAACAAATTATAATAGAAGAGGACGCCTAAGATGGAAGGAGGTGCAAGCAAATTTTATTATTGTGTATTTTGTAAGCATTATCAATGCTCTATTACGTGTAATGTAGGGGTAGCCAACACCCTGTCTTTCATTTCATTTACATACATGTATACATACGTTCAAATATTTTTGCTATACAATATTGCTAACGGCCATATGCACATACTAAGTTGTTTTTGTTTGAGATTCTATTTTGCCCACACTGCTGTATTAACGTCGTATACTCCAACTAGAAATCCGTAATATACATACATGCATAAATACATACTTCCAGCTGTTCATTTATTGCATATTTTCTTTGTCTTCTTTAGTGTCACCGTTTCTCCCGTTTATTGTTTTTGTAAGCTGCAGTGCATTCTTCCACCTTCCAGCTGTGTACGGTAAATGCAAATCGAATGACCGTTTGCTAATAATTGCATAAATAGGCGCTTTGACAAACGTTGTCATTTTAGTCACCGATTAGCCAGCCAGGAAGTGGAAGGACGTACTGCGGTAAGTGTTTAAAATTTGTAAACTAAATGTGCATATTTGACCTTGTGAATTTTTTAGAAATACACGATTGCTTCATAATCAACGACAATTGAAAGCTGTTAAATTCGCTCCACTATATCGGCGACAACTTTATTTCGCAGCCTAATATTTATTATCGTTTGCCGGTGCCAAATTTAGAAGATTTGTCATACATTTTGGACATTGATACACATGTAGCTCGGGATGCTGCCAGCTGTAAACGCATTTTATAATCAATTACTTGACGTTAATTTTCATTGAAGTTGCCGAGTTCCTAAGTGTTAATGTTACTGCTGTCATCGAACCACACACCTGCATTTCCGGCCATAGCTTGGACTGCTACCAAATATAATTGGTGTTACCGGCGCTAATAAATTAAGCATTATATTTTATTTTTTTATTTGCTGCGGCAGCATTAAATATTATTTGCAGCAAATAATTTTCGTGTTTTGTGTATTTTTATTGCCTTACCTTAATGTTTAGGTCACCTCGCCGTCCCTCGTAAGCCAATTCGCCAGCCATGGAAGCTAACAATGTAACTAACACAGCTACATCAAGGGCCAATCAGGCCACCGAAACACCTACCACCACCGCCAGTAACATCAACTCGCCAGCCGCTCCAATTGTCAGTGGAGTCACTACTCGATCTTCAGCAGCCGCCATAGCTGCGCGTTAAGACAGCGTAGTTGCGACACTTCAAAGGCGAATTGCCACTTTAGAGAGCAGTTTGTCGGCAGCACAGGTGGTAATAAGGGAGCATGAAACGCGTAGTGAAGAGCTTAACGCGAATACACCAATCACATCAAGGGCATCCAATAATGTCGCCGGGGTACCAGTCTCGCAGCCAGCAAACCCACCTAGTACACAGCCAACAACCGCACAGTCACAATCGTCAGGGTCACAATCGCCAATTTCGTCTATTTGTACAACCCAGTTGCAGCAATTAGCTGAAACCATGAATTCTCTGCCACTCTACATAACTAGTACTGCTGCCGCCAATACACCAACAGTCGTTTATAATGCGATGTACCAGTCAGCCATACCACCAACAAATACTATGGCAGCTCCGTCACAGGTTCAGTTCCCAATTTCGCGCATATGGGTCCAAGAGCCACACCATTCTCGAGTTTGCCAAGGAAAATGCAACCCTTGCCAGAATTCTGCGGGAAGCCTGAAGATTGGCCAATATTCTACACGGCTTTCACAGAATCCACTGCTACGTATGGGTAAGCAACTTCGAAAATAATCAGCGTTTGCAGAAAAGCCTAAAAGGATATGCACGCGAAGCTGTTAAATCACTGCTGATACACCCCAACAACTTCAGCAATATCATTGAGCAGCTGAAATTTAGGTTTGGTCGCCCGGAACAATTGATTCGTAGCCAGCTATCACAGGTGAGGGAAATTGCGCCAATTTCGGAGCACGCAATGGCCAAAATAATACCGTTCGCAACAAAGGTTAGTAACATTTGTGTTTTTTTGCAATCGGCTCATGGTGGTGAGTTGCACTTGGCCAATCCTACACTGCTTGACGAACTGGTCTCGAAGTTGCCTGTTAGCAAGCGTATTGAGTGGGCTAGTTTTTCAGCATCTCTGCAGCCATATGCCAACGTGAAACATTTTTGTGATTGGCTAGTAAAATTGGCCAACGTTATTTGCACCGTCTGTGCTGAAAACCAACTTAAAGAGTCTAGACACCGTACCGGTTTACACACAGCTGCGCCACTGCGAACATTGAGATGCCCCATATGTGAAGGTCAGCATAAGCCTGATTCGTGCGCGCGCTTTCTAGAATTTTCAGTTCCAAATAGGTGGGCAGAGGTCAAAAAATATCGTATGTGTTTCTCTTGTCTCAATTTAGGTCATGGTACACGTAATTGTCAGCGCCGCAAGCTGTGTGATATTGAAGGTTGCCGAAGGATACATCACAAGCTCCTGCATGAAGCCATGTGTAGTACCAACAACTCGCCGAACCTGCTTACTTTATCACATGCACGCACTAGGCCCAATTATGAAAATACACGTACGTTAAACAGGCCAACAACAACGCAATCGACATCTCGAGTTCAGCAAGAAGCAGGGCCAGCAGTTTTAAGTTGCAGCGCCGCCAATACCAAACTTTTGTTCCGCATTCTCCCAGTCACCTTGTATGCAATCGAGGACACATCGAAACATATGCACTCCTGGATGAAGGGTCGTCTATAACGATGATCGACAAAGGCCTCATTCGCGACTTGGGTATTCATGGAAAACAGCAGTGTTTAAACATCAAATGGTTTGGTGGGCGTGCAGTGCAAGAGCCAACAGTTGTGGTCGATTTACGTATCAGTGGTGCCGGAATGGAACAACAACACACACTTCGTAGTGTGTATGCAGTAAGCAACTTGGAACTTCCCTTGCAAAGCGTGAGCAAGGTAGATTTGAAATCCGACGTCAAATGCATAAGCAAATTGCCGATACAGCCGTATACTGAGGTAAGACTCAAGTTGCTCATTGGCCTTGATCATTGTCATTTAGGTTTGCCGTCGGCCACTATGAGGCTAAATCAGAAGGGTCCTTTCGTTGCCAAAACAGAGTTGGGGTGGGTGGTGTTTGGACCAACGACCACTTCATCGACGTTGCCGTCAACTTGTTTAAATATCAACAGCCAATCCGATCAATTGTTGCACAATATGGTGTCAGATTTTTTCGAAATCGAGAGCTTTGGTGTTAGGGCTGCCCCCCTGCTGGAGAGTGAAGCGGACATGCGTGCCAAAGCAATCCTAAAGTCTACCACATACCGCGTCGATGGACGATACCAAACAGGTCTCATATGGAAAAGCGACAACGAAAAATTGCCTGACAGTTATAACATGGCGCTGAAACGGCTGGTAAGTGTGGAGAAGAAGATGAGCCGTGATGCAGATTTCGCCGCCGAGTACAAGCTCATCATGGATTCATACGTCAGCAAGAAGTACGCACGAAAATTGTCACCTGCAGAAGCTGCAATAGTTACTCCTACGACTTGGTATCTGCCACATTTCGCCGTTGCTAATCCCAACAAACCAGGTAAGCTGCGTATGGTCTTCGACGCCGCCGCTGAGGTAGGTGGCATATCATTAAATTCAAAGCTGCTGAAAGGCCCGCAAGCTTATCGGTCCTTGCCATCAATTTTGTTTAATTTTCGTAAAGGCGCGGTAGCGGTGTGTGCAGACATCAGGGAGATGTTCCACCAAGTGCTTATTCAACCTAAAGATAGATGTGCTCAGCGGTTCCTTTGGCGTGGTGGTGATCCAACAAAGAAACCAGAGGTTTACGAGATGTGCGTGATGACGTTTGGGGCGGCGTGCTCGCCGTGCAGCTAATTTTGTTAAAACAATCAACGCGTTGGAGCACCAAAGTGAAGACACAATCACGAAACGTGCGGTGGAAGCAATTTTGGATCACCACTACGTCGATGACTTCGTCGACAGTTTTAATTCTGAAACGGAAGCTATTGCGGTATCCAAGCAAGTGCGAGACATTCACAAGGATGCAGGTTTTGATCTACGCAACTTTGCATCCAGTTCGTCGAAAGTAGTATGTGCACTTGGTGGTTCTGACATTACACGCTCCATTGTTAAGAAAGAAGGTATGTTGGTTGAACGCTTCCTTGGTCTCTTTTGGAATCCATTTTTAGATTGTTTTGGTTTCAAGTTGAAGTTCCATAATGTTGATGCAGCTGTAGCGGATGGAATCAGGCGTCCTACGAAGAGAGAAATGTTGAGCGTCGTTATGTCTGTCTTCGACCCTTGGGGATTCTTAAGCAACTTCGTTATAGGGGCCAAGCTAATTATGCGTGAAGTATGGAAACATGACGTTGACTGGGATGAGCGGTTGCCAAACGACATCAACGCTGCATGGGAGCTATGGCGCAAACAACTACCGGCGGTATTAGAATATGCAATTCCTCGTTTTTATTTTGACAACGGTGCACCTCAAAAATTACAACTCCACGTATTTGTCGATGCCAGTGAAGATGCATTTGCCGCTGTTGCATATTGGCGGTCTTGCAACGACTTAGGGGAATCGAAGTGACTTTCGTATGTGCCAAGTCGAAATGCGCACCAATGAAGACGTTGACGATACCACGGCTTGAGCTACAGGCAGTTGTTTTAGGCACTCGCCTCATGCAGTGTATACGTGCCGAGCACTCCGTTAACATCGAAAGCTGTATTCTGTGGAGTGACTCGAAAACAGTTATCAAATGGATTCAAAGTGAACATCGTCGTGACAAGCCGTTTGTACACCATAGGGTGGCGGAGATATTAGCTTCTACAAACATACAAAATTGGAGATGGATCCCCACCGCGGAAAATGTAGCTGACGAAGCCACGCGATCAAACAACAAAATTGACTTTAATAAAACTGCGCGCTGGTCTTGTGGACCGAAGTTTCTACACCAGGAGGAGCACACTTGGCCTAATGAAGATGTTGTGAATGATAGCGGTTTTGAACCTGATGAGGAGCTTCGGTCTAAATTTGCCTTAGTCGTCGTAAGTTGCGACATTATAAATTTCAACAATTTTTCTTCATTTAATAGATTGGTCAGAGCGTTTGGTTGGGTAATGCGTTTCATTGAAAATTGTCGTGGTCGTGTTCAGCCAGACCGATGTTACGGTTTGACTGCCAAAGAAGTCGAGACATCCAAACGAAATTTGTGCAGTATGAGATCCAAGCAATTGAAAGGGGTGAAGACATCGAGCGTAGTAGTGCATTGTTGCAATTGTTGCCATACATAGACGAGGAAGGGGTGCTGCGCGTACAGGGACGCATTGACGCTGCCAGCTGGCTCCCAATCAGCACGCGACGCCCTATCATTTTGCCGGCGGGGTGCAATAGCGCCTTGTGAAATAAGCCCTTTAAGGCCTTATTACACTATTGAGAGTGAAATAAGGCCTTTATTTCAAAAAAGGCTTTATTACACTTCGAAAGAGAAATTAAGTCTTAAAGGCCTTATTGCTCTTTCATTTTTTTTAATGAAACAATAATATTCTAATTCTTTTTGTATTTTATTGAATAGTTACACACAAATTTCACGTTAACCAAAGTGGGAAACGTGGCACGCGGAAGGACATCACCGTGGCGGTAGCCACGGCTATGGCACACACCCGGAGTTGGAATGGCGTAGCCCAGGGTTATTTTTGAAGCGCGGCCGAAGGCCGCCTACGCGGAATGGTGTTCTGCACTTAAAAATCGTGCATCGGGCCTCCGTAACAATAATCCGAAGGGGAAAAGCAATATTTTGTTTCTGTGAAAAGTTATTAGTGAAAACCCGAAAATTGACCCGGGTCAGATCCCCAATTCGGGGCCATCCACGTTTTTTATGTGCAGAACACGTTTCCCACTCTTTTCTCACAGGGTAATTTGTGATTACAACAACCACATGAAAAAGACAGAAAAATTGTGAACTTTAACTGCAAATATCTTGCAAAATCCTAAAAATATCGGATTTCCCCCTCCAGATTATTGTTACGGAGGTGAAGGCGCGTCTATTGATACCTCTACCTATATTTTTGGACGTGTATTAACACTTGACGTTGGATGGATGGCGCGGATGTGCGTGGACGCACGAACCGGTGGACAGGGATGGGAGCGGGGACGGACGCACAGCCGGAAATCAAATCTTCGTGATAACCCCAATCATATCCGTAGTTGGTTGTCACTTATGTTTCATAAAAAAAAGAAGGCTTTATTGCACAATTGGGTAAATTTTTATAAAGGCTTTATTTCTCTTTCGAAGTGTAATAAAGCCTTTTTTGAAATAAAGGCCTTATTTCACTTTCAATAGTGTAATAAGGCCTTAAAGGGCTTATTTCACAAGGCGCTATTGCACCCCGCCCACATTGCCATGTGTCATCAAAATTTGGAAGCCACGATTTGCAACATTCGCCGTAGTTACTGGATACCACGCCTACGAAGCCTGCTGCGCAGCGTCATTGCCACCTGTGCCGTATGTCGCTTGAGCAAAGCAACCCCGGTCGCCCCATTGATGGGACCTCTGCCTGCAGATAGGCTTACACCGTACGTTCGGCCGTTTAGTTATACCGGCCTCGACTACTTTGGCCCAGTGACCGTCACCGTCAGGCGCAGCACTGAAAAGAGATGGGTGGCACTCTTTACCTGTTTGACTGTTCGAGCTGTGCACTTGGAGTTAGCGCATGATTTAAGCACGGATTCATGCATTACCACATTGGTAAAAATTTCGTGGGGACTGATCGAGAAGCAAAGAGATTTACCGAAGTGTTTGACTGTTCGTATACAAAGAGAGTTGTCCCAGAAAGGCGTAGAATGGGTGTTCAACTCACCGTTCAACCCAGCAGAGGGTGGCGCGTGGGAAAGAATGGTGCAGTGCGTCAAGCGGGTGTTGCGTAACACGCTGAAAGAGGTATCACCAAGGGAACATACGCTGCACAGCTTTCTCATCGAAGCGGAAAACGTAGTCAATTCCAGGCCACTGACTCATTTACCGGTAAGCGTTGATCAAGAACAACCACTAACCCCAAATGATTTCTTGCTAGGAGCAGCGAACACGGCACATACGCCTATTGCGCACATCGATTTTGAAAAAACAACCGTATTACGGCAACAATGGGGTGTGACGCGGCAATTAAGAGACCACTTTTGGCGGAGATTGATACTTGAGTATCTCCCCACCTTGACTCGTCGGGTAAAATGGTGACAACGCAAGAAGCCAGTACAAGAAGGCGATTTGGTGTTTATTTGCGACCCTAACATTCAGCGAAGAGATTGGTGTCGCGGCAAAATTGAGCGGGTGTACCCTGGGCCTGATGGAGTAATACGAAGAGCAGACATACGAACTTCCGGCGGTGTGAAACGACGGGCAGTGTCCAAACTGGCTGTGTTAGACGTTGATGGTGGTGAATCGTGCTGATTCACGGGGGCGGGGATGTTGGCTACCCCTGTCTTTCATTTCATTTACATACATGTATACATACGTTCAAATATTTTTGCTATACAATATTGCTAACGGGCATATGCACATACTAAGTTGTTTTTGTTTGAGATTCTATTTTGCCCACACTGCTGTATTAACGTCGTATACTCCAACTAGAAATCCGTAATATACATATGTACATGCATAAATACATACTTCCAGCTGTTCATTTATTGCATATTTTCTTTGTCTTCTTTAGTGTCACCGTTTCTCCCGTTTATTGTTTTTGTAAGCTGCAGTGCATTCTTCCACCTTCCAGCTGTGTACGGTAAATGCAAATCGAATGACCGTTTGCTAATAATTGCATAAATAGGCGCTTTGACAAACGTTGTCATTTTAGTCACCGATTAGCCAGCCAGGAAGTGGAAGGACGTACTGCGGTAAGTGTTTAAAATTTGTAAATTAAATGTGCATATTTGAACTTGTGAATTTTTTAGAAATAAACGATTGCTTCATAATCAACGACAATTGAAAGCTGTTAAATTCGCTCCACTATATCGGTGACACCTGATATGTATATCTTCATATGTACTTACATTATAAGGAATAAAAATAAGTACAAATGTACCTGATTAAGCAAATTTTGTTGTGTTTTGGTTTCAATTATGCTAAATTATGCCAAATTTAGAAAAAATCTTCTTTGTGCAGATAAAATAGCGTGTAATTATACAGACAACATATTCAACCAGAAATCGGTTACATTTTAGAAACCGTTACTATAAATAAATATCTATTTGTACATTTATATTTTTATTGCAGTAACATTTGCTTGGTAGGTTTTGTGCTAAGGCTTCAAGCAAGAGATGCCACGGCCGAAATTCATTATGTATGGTGTTTATTATGGTAAGGAAGGGACGGGTTTGTGCTGATTTTTCATGTTCACATGTGTAAATAGTTTAATTTGCGTAAAGCAACATAGACAAAATAATACTACCTGCTTCCTTTTTTTTTGGTAAATGAATGGTCATAGAAATTTGCGAACTCTTTGTATTGAATGTGCTGGTGAAGGATGATCATTAGTAGGTAGATTTTTTATTGTGTTTCATCCACTGAAGAATTGTATAAAGTGCTTTGTTTTAAATTTGGGTGTCGTAAACTCGTTAACTAAATAAACACAAAGGACAAGTGGTAACCAGAATGAAAACGGCAAACGACAAGCGGCATCTGTCAAATTATTTTTACACGTGTTCTTATGGGGAGGAATTTTTTGAACACGACGCGGCAAAGCGGCAATCAATCACAGATGCCGCTGTCGCCAGATTAAATCTAATTCTATTTTGACAAGCGGCAGATGGTGGCGTTTGGTTTTTTTGACAATAAAAACGAAAGAAAGAGTAAATAACTTGTAAAATAAGTTCCAATTATTACAGAATATGTCTCTTTCACACTTCTTACAACATTTTTTGCTACTTTTCAAGATGATTCGCACCTTTCGCCCCTGCTCTCATTATAATCATGTCGCCAATGCTTGACGGCAAATATCGTCAAGCTTCAGTTTTTCGTCGTTGTCGTTCGCCGCCGTCGTGTTCATTGTGGACGGGCCTATTTACTTGCAAGAGGAATTGCGAATTCACCCGGCAGTAGCAGGTAGCTATTTTCTGTTTTTGTCTTCCCTTGAAAACCTTTCATATATTTTAAACAATGATTAGGTATACTAAATATGTTTGAAAAAATTAAATTGTCCGCATACTATGTGTAAAGATGTAAAATTTATGTATACCAATTTTTCGGTTTACACATTAAAAAAAATATGAAAGAAAAAAAGTAAATCATGAGAAAAATACCATTAGTGGGATTCTTTAATGACCGGGTTTTCCGATCGTAGTGGGATTTTTTGAGTTTTTCAGATTATGCAGGTTTGCAGTTTATTGAATTTTAGTATACCTAATAAGATATCAATCTTAAGCCTCTAACTTAATTACCTTATTTTTGGCAATTTGTTTTCTAGCCAAAAAAAAAAATCTACCTTACAAATCGGTATGAAAGAAATAGGCATTCCGGTTAAAAAAGTTGCCAAAAATCAGGTAATTAAATCAAAAGCTTAAGATTGCTATCTTATCATACTAAAAGTCAATAAACTACAAAATTGCATACCCGAAAACACTCTAAAAACTCTTAGTAACAATCCCAAAATTTTCTTGATAATTCGCGGAATTTTCCTGAATTTTGCACTAAATTCTAAACTTTTGTTTACAATATTTGTTTTGTATTCTTACGTACATTTTCATAAGAAATTAGCGAAATTATTTTTAAAGAAGTACCATTGAAGAAACCTGCAGTGTTACGTTTTGAAAAAGATTCTAGACAAACTATAAGTAAACGGTTGTAGTTGAATACGAAACTATTGCCTTTCCAATCAATTGTCAACCGACTCAACTGCCTTTCGAGTTAAGCATAAAACGAGCCACAAAACAAACACGCATTTCTCAATGTTTGCAGTGCAGTCTGATGCGACGTCTTGCTTGCTTACAAGCAGTTCGACTCATATCGCGTGTTATTGTTGTGCATAGCAAGACACAAATATTTGCGAGTGGCTTGAAAGGCCGAACGGATGATTCGTTGCAGGCGTTTATAGCTAACTATACAAAGTAGGCTGACGATAAATCATGGCTGTTTTCGCAATAGTACTATTACTATAGCCTGTGTATGTTTGTTGCTTTTCAATTTTTTTCTTAAAACCAAAAAATAATAATAATTAACTAAGAACTTGAGCTCGTAAAACTTACAAAAATAAATATTCTTTATGTTGAAGTACCATCCAATCATAATGAAAATAAATAATAACGGTAATGTATACGCAAGCAATAACGGCCTAAGTCACTTCAGAATCTTATTACCAGCATTACACTTTCTAAACCCATATTTATCGCACAAATTTTCAAAGCTTTTGCTTAAGAAGTGAACATTTCATGGGCCTAAAAAAAACGGGTAATAGCTGAGAACATAGTAGGCGCATTCTTCTGGTAGTTGTCGCTCTGGCGCACGCTCAATTCTCACGGGAACAGTCCGGTTCATGGTTATGTGAGTTGGCAGCACTGACAGAAAACTTCACTTTTTACAGCAAGAAGAAGATAAACAAACAGAGGGTGAAAATAAGTGAAAATTGTTTGGTGGTCGATGGCAAGTTGGCAGCAGTACTATCATTGTAGGACGAATTTTCATTTATTGTTTCTTGTTGTTGCTTTTCCAACGGCTGTCCGTACAAATTGATGGAGTGATTGTTGGGAATTGTGGCAATTCTGACATTTCATGCGCAAGTGCTGCCAAGTTGACAAAAAAAACCAATTAAACACAGCGTGAACCAGAGTTCTATGTGGATTTATCTGGCTCAAGTTGTTATTGTTGCATTTGCATGTAAAATTTTTTATCTATCTCCGGTTCACTACCAGAAGAATGCGCCTAGTATATCTCTACTAGAAGCGCAACTAACAGCTACTGACTATGACAGACATGAAATGGTGTTTATTATTAAGTTATCATAGGAAAAAGTTTATCATAACCAGACATTGAGTAGACGGGCCTTTATCGGGCATTGAGGGAAGGGCGCTCAATCATAGTATATCTCCACTAGTAGCGCAACCATAGTATATTTCTACTAGAAGCGCATCTAACAGCTGACTTACTCCGAATCAGCACACACACACAAACCACACAGGGTACGTTGTATGCAATAATAAATCAATCGTACTTTGATGCTGCAATATTGAACGTGAAGACAAAAAACTCCCAAATTATTACATATAAAGCAGTTTTAACACCTTATCAGATGCTATTAAATGTACATTTCATTATAAATGAAAGTTTCTAGTTGCAATTTTTACTGTCAAGCAACTCTGAACGTTATTTCCTCCATTCCACTTTGTCGGAGTACCATCATCCATTGCCTTACACTCCGATTCTTAAAAAAGATGCCAAACTAGTAGAGGTAAACAATGGTTGAGAAAAACCAGGTTTGTTATTCCAAAATGTTTCATTTAGTTTTTGTTATAGTCAAGTTTTCTCAAGCGAGCCACCGAAAAGTTATTTTTTTTTTTAAAACTTATACTTTACTGGGCGATCGATTAATTTTTTATAGAGTTTTTTGTAAATAAATTTTCATAGGCCTTCGTATTTTTTTAAGTATCTCGGCCATAGGGAAGCTATACAAGGTGGCATTTTCCGATGAGCTGATTGCATCTTCTTCCCGTATCTTACACGACGAATAGGTTAATTATTCTAAAATTGTACGCGTACTCAGGAGACCTGCTGACACTGCAAATCGTTACCATTTTTTTAAGTTTTTCTCTTAGTTTGTTTTTTAATTTTACAATTTTTCTATGCGCGTTACTGCTACTTGTTCCTCTTTTATGCATAATTCAATTAATATTTTCTCACCACATAAATTAATACATTAATTTATAAAAACACGCGTGTTATCGCCACAAAAATTTTACTTTAAATGAAAATTTTAACAAATGACGCGACACTTTTCAGTTTGTGCAGTTATAACCAAGGCGAATTAAAAAAAGGTGGCAGAAAATGATCAGCTGACTAAATTTTTTTTTCGCCGTAATAATGAGGCCGTCATTGTCATAAATTATTTGTTGTTTACATTTGAAAAATGAAAATTGTGCTAAACAAAAATTTCAATTAAACATATAGGCCATGTTAATGAGTATATTCGAGGCGGGATGAGAAGAGTGCGCGTAAAAACAACGTTTTTATTCTAGGAGTGAGCGTTTAGGGAAAGTGTAGTGCATGGCGGTTGATAGCACAAGCTCGAAGGCAGCGTACGTGCGTGGCTTTATTAATGTGGAAACAGTAGACCTGTTTCAATTAAAATCAACGTCAGGAAAAGGTTACGCGGGCTAACAGGAGCTGTATGCTTCTCTATCCTGGGAAGTAGTCCCAGTTCTATATACATATGTATTTGCAAACAAATTGTTGATACATATTGAATTTATGAAAAGAAAAAACAAATTTTATTTTTAAACAAAACAAAAGACTATGGGCGTAGGCGGCTTTCGAGCAACAGGGGCAATATGTTTAAACCCAAATAATATACATAATACATTTTGCTTTGTTTTGTGTTGTATTACAATTGTGCTGCAGCCGGTCTATTCAATTTGTTTTATTCTAGTAAAAGAATTTAACAGTGCATGCATGCTATAATGTTAAAGCAAAAATATAATCTTGTATTTTGAACTCATTCTTTACATAACAGTTTAAACGGACTCAAGAACTTAAACCATTTATAACTTTGTCCAAATAACAAATGAACTCAGTTTTTGTAGAATTTTTTAGGTATCCATTGTCACCAAGCCCAGCAAAACCAAGTTTATTTTCCCAAATTTTATATATGATTTTACCTACTTTTCTAGTCAGCCTTACAAAAGAATAACTCTACAAGTAAATGTATACAGAATGGTTCCTAGCTAGCCCTAAAGTTATGCGGGCCTTGAACTGTTACGTCAGTATTTTTCTGATTTGTTAAAAAAGTTGTTCATTGAACATTCGTAAACCGTAATTTACTTTGGCTGATATTACAAAATAAAAGTTGTTATATGCAAGTTCAAAAACAGACTTTAGTGGTTTTATTTCTGGTACTAAAACCTTTATTTCTCCAGAAATTCTATGACCCATTTATGTTTAATACTGGTGACAACTCAAACTTGTTTTCACTTCATTTCTTTCTTGTTCCACATATGCACATGTCTAAGCTGATTACTTAAGAAAAGCAAGGCTAGCTTCTAAACATTTTTATGTATGCCATCGCCTATGAAAAGTTTAGCTGATTTTGCTTGCTGGACGGCTTAAAATTATTTTTTCACTACTCGAATTTTGGTTCAAATTTTAAAATCTACTAGATAACAGACTACGGTAAGCTAACATTAGTTGTCCGTGTGGTGGGGGAGTAGGCCCGTCTCACCCCCGTTTCTTTCTACGCTTATGAACCAAAAAATCAAAATGTCACCCTGGATTTGACAAACTCATTACCAAAAACAAAAGCAAACAAATGAGGGGTTTTTCGCTTTTCGCCGTGCGTTCACCTTATTTATTTCGACATGGTTATAACTGTATACAAACTTGCATAGTTGACACAAACAAATCGCATAATGACTGTTTTTATACCCAGCGTACTAGTACTAGTACAAGGGTATATTAATTTTCTCCACATAACGGTACTATGTAACGGCACAAAATAATCGAGTTAGATATAGAGTTCCATATATGAAAGTTCTTAGGTTGAAAAGAGGAATTGATTAAGGCATGTCCGTCCGTCTGTCCGTCTGTCCGTCCGTGTACACGATAACTTGAGTAAAAATTGAGATATTTGCATGAAATTTTGCATACAGGTTACTTTCTGGCCAAGGTAGGTTGCTATTGAAAATGGGCGAAATCGGATGATAACCACGCCCCCTTTTTCGATATCGAAAATTTCGAAAAACGTATAAAATGGGTTAATTCAATATCAGAAGCAGCTACAATGATAAAATTTGCAATATGTATTGATTTATATGTTCTAAGGCGGATTTTACCAAATTTTTTGAAAAGGGGAGTGGCACCGCCCCCATATATTTGAAGAAATTTTAAAATTTTGACTCCTAATAACTCGAGAACAGTTTATGCTAGTATAACGAAATTTCGTAGAGGGCATACTATTGTTGTGTTAAATTCAGATATAGAAAATAAACGAAATCGCTTGGCGACCACGCCTACTTTTTTATAAAAGTTATATTGAAAGGAGGTGGAAATATTGAAAAGTCCATATCTAATTAACTGATACCGCTATAATAATATAATTTGGTACATACATAAATTTTCATATTCTTTACATTATTTTTGCAAAATTTTGGAAAGTGGGCGTGGCACCGCCCACTTATGAGTCAAGCAATTTTCAAATTCGACTGCTAATAACTTCAGAACGGTGTGAGATAGCTTTACGAAACTAGGTTCCAGGCATGTTATGTTTATGTAGAGTACTACCACAGAAAATAAGAAAAATCGGTGAACGACCACGCCCCTTTTTGGACTAAAGCTCTCTAAACGAGAGTTAGGAAACCGGAATATGCAATATCTGTTTAACTGATAAAGATATAATGCTAAAATTTAGTACACTCATTCACCTGATGATGTTATTAGTGATGTTTTAAGGTTTTTTGGTAATATTTTGGAAAATGGGCGTGGCACCGCCCACAAGTGAATAAACAAAATATCAACATTTCACTATTAACAAGCCACTGTGAAAGTATCGTAAAGATCTGCAATGAAAACTGATCTTCAATAGGGAAAAACAACATAATAAAATCCGTGGGCGTGCCACCACCCACTTTTTTAAAATTATGTAAATATTGATTAATGGACACATATATCCGTACATCGAAAAATTTCACCAAATTCGTTAAAAGTTATGGGCATGGCACGCCTTCTTTTCCAAAGTTATATATAGGACATGGTATAACCCTTGAAAAGATCGATTCAGTACTTTTGGCTCATGTAAGCGGTTAAAGCTTTATAAGCAAGGAGCGTGGCCGCTCCCACCAAATTCGCTATTGTTTAGGCTCGGCATTGATTGGTTTTTAAAATGGGCGAAATCGGATGAAAACCACGCCCTCTTTTTCCGAAAACTAACGCTGGGTATTTAATGTTCGGTTCACCCGAACTTAGACTTCCTTACTTGTTATGCTTGACACCTTACCACCTCGCTTCTCGAGAAGCGGCAAAAGAATCGCTCTATTTGAAGCGCTGCGCGAAGGTGCATTGCTCTTGCTGAGAAGCTATTCTGTAATGCATTCTGAAGGGAAGCGCTTGATAATTTTCCAATTTTTCATGTTCGTTATCATTTACCTTTCTTTTTGATGTTTGTTGTTGTGGCACAGATGGGATATGGGTGTGTTCTGTACTGCTGGTGGAGCTATCGTTATTAAAGCCCACTGCACTCTCTAAGTTGCTGCTGTAACTCTCATTAGCATTAACGCCTACCGAAAAAAAAGCGGAAAAAGTAAAAAAAAAAAAACAATTTATTATCACCAAAAAAAGCCACGCATCATAACGGCAAGCTTACCGAAAGCTGGATTCGATTCAGCAGAAAGTAATTCAAATAGTTCATGTTCCCATTTTTTTAAATAAATTTTTTTGTTTCCCGTTTTATTTTTGTCACTTTTTGACTTTACTCGGCACTTTCTATTAGCAATTTTCTTCACTACATTTTTTTCGCTTATTTCCACACCAGTTTTTTCTTTAAATTCGCCACAAAGTTTTCTAATTATTTCGTTTCTTTTATTTTTTATACTGGGCAGTTGGCTTTTTTCTAATAAAGTATTATATTTTTTTTTTAAATATCTAACTATGAAAATTGATAAAGATTCATTAGCATCAAAATGTAAATTTTAACTAGCACTTTCACTATCTGAACTCATTTTTGCAACTAATCATACAAGCGGTTTTATCTCAGCTAACTCAAGTTCAAGGTATTTGCTCGATCTCATTTTTAGGCATACCAAATTGAGCACGAGCTCGGTCGGTTTGTTCGAACTCACCTACTTGGGATAGATCTCACCAGACTCGACTAGAGCAAATGCTCGCTTATTATGCATAAGGCCCACTGAGTAAACAGTTTCTACTGAACCTAGTCTTGATGAAAATGAAGTGACATAAGAAGACATCCCGTAACAGTTGTGAAAGCAGTGTTTTCGTAGACTTATGACTTCGAATAGGACCAAATTTTGTTTGGTGACAAAGCCTCGATATAAAAAAATTAAATAAAGTGGGGTATATGACATGACCTTTTGGCACTCCCTGGCTTGTTCTTCTAAGCTTATATGTTGGGTCTTTGAATACAACGCTTGCCAACCATTAAAGTAGTTAGTGGTCTACCTATTTAGACCGGCGGGGAACGGTGACTCATCCAGATAATGTAGGAATGTGGAAGCCTGTTGATGGTTGACGAAGTGTAAATAAGCATCGTAGCAGAGGAGTAGTAAGGTCACTAATAACTTCGCAACCGGCGGCAAGAGAGATAGGAGACTTTATGATTCTTTTTGATTCTCCGACTTCACTGATTTTAATATGGGGAAACATAATCACCTGGTTCCATAACATGGTCGAGTTAGAAAGCCCATTTCCATAAGAAGATATAAATTCGGTATTGGAGGGGCAGATTAGTCAGGGCGAGTAGTTTTACAATAACAACTGCAATATGTGTATCGAATAAAAAATTATTAGTAGATATTGAATTTACTTACCTAAAAGTAAAGACTACAGCCAAAGGCATTAAAAATATTTCAGCAAATGCCGCTGCTTTCAAAATGTTATGTGCTTGGAATTCTACCAATGAAATTAAAAATCTGGCACCCCACCATGAGTTTTGGCCAATAATCTGTTTTATAAATAATTAACGCTTTAAGAGTGTATACACATAAAAAGCAGCTTTAATTTATACTCACGTCCAACAATTTCAATGAATAGCTACATGAATGTAGCACAGCAAATAAAACAATTGGAATAAGAACTAAAAGAGAAGGTTGTACGTTAAAAAATATTAACGAAAACATAAGATAGTGACAAGAATCCTCAATGAAAAGGCGCGCTAAAAACTCCCTGCTGAATGTGAATGAGGGCAAACGTTGATGAAGACGTAATGCTGAAGTCGCTGCATTCGATAAAAGTACTTTATTAAATGAACTTTGCTGATTGCTGCATATAAAATTTATAAATTGTAAATTGTTTTTTAATTATTTACTACTGTATTGTTAACCTTATTAACGGCATCACATAGCTTGCTGTAAAGAGGACTGTAAGCATTCGTGTTGCCCACATAGCTACATCAATCTTATTTGTTCGAACATGCTGCTGTACTTTACTGAATAAGTTTTCATTGTTATCTTGCTGTTGTGATGTAGATGAAGGACTTGACCCATTATTTTGCTGATTATCACTTGCATCTTCACTCATATTGTATGGTTATCTATAAGGAAAATAAGACAAATCAAAATATACGTACATACATGTGCATGCATTTACCAACTATTAGGAAACATTTTTAAAATAGAAATTATTTATTGGGGAAGGAGTTGCGAATAGAGAGTAGAATATGCACAGATGCGTTCAGGCGGGATGGAAAACTTTATCAATATAAGCAGGCATCTCTCCCACTTGGTAGTTCTATTCAAATGAAAATTTCCATGCTCTGTAAGAAGCACATTTTCGATGTTTCAATTCCATTCGGCTGTTCACTTTGGATTTGAATTATTCCGTTTCGATTGTACTTCCATTTTCGAGAAGCAACTTTCAAAATCGTCGAATATTAGAAAATTCATTCGACAACAATTCAGCATACGAGATTCGATCAGAACAGCCATTCGAATAGAACTACAAGTTAGGGGCGCAGATCTATTTTTATTCGGTGTCATATCAATTTATTCATTGAAACAAAAACTGTACCTGGGCGACCGTATCATATAATTTAATTTATACTTTACTTTGTTGTTAATACGCATCAGTAAAGAAATGATGTCTCTTTTTATATTAACTTTCACTTATCAACCGTGTGTATTGATCGGCAGTAGGCTTACCTATAAATAATTTTGTTAAAGTGCCGAATTTTATTTAATGCAGTTTTATATAAATTTAGTTTTTTATTAATTTTTGTTTTTAAAAACTAGGCGGACTCTTACACGGCCAAAAATTGTAGCCTAAATTTTAAACTTTTTGGGCTTCTTACATACGGTGTATCACTAAAGTGACTATGCAGCCCTTTTTCGCAGCTCTCACCATTTTTGGCTTCAACAAATTTATTTTATATAATTTCTTTTAAGACAGTTTCTCATGATCTAACACATTAACTTTAAATTATATTTTGAAAGTATGTAAAAATTTGCAAAACTTCAACGAATTTTCATGGAAATTTTCAACTTTTTTCTCAGAATTTTTAAAAATTCCCAGTATAGAGCCCTGAGGAACGCCCGAGGTAATCATCCTCAGACCTGATTCAACTAAGCCATTTTTCACTCTTTGGTACCTACCATGGCATAGTAACATAGGTAAAATCAGCAGCACAGCTGATAAAACTTTTTTTTATTAAGCCAAGTACTAAGTTCACAACCGTGAAATTCCGCCAGCAACATGCATTTTCCTTGCCGTGAAATGTTGCTAGCAACAATGAGAAGAAACGTCAAAATGTTAGCAACTTTGAGTGTCAAAAGAATAGAAATTCATAGAAATTTCAAGAAATGTCACTTTTCCCTCAATTTTAAATGATGCTAATGTCATGTTGCGCTACATTTACATGCCGTGAACTGAGTACTACTTTGCCGTGAAATACAAGCGAAATTTCACGGCTACTTCACGACAAGAAATTTTGTATGGATTTTGACAGCTGTTTCACGTGAAACTCGATGTTAGTACCTAGCTTTAGACTAGAAACTCGATCGTCAAACCTTGTTTATATTAGGTTTGTTTACATTGGCTTTGTTTACATTTTACCAAAACAATTGTATTTACACATATTTGTTTTGTGCGGTATATACTGAACGATTTAAGTATTTTGTATTTTTTTTTTTTATTTTATTCAAGAATTTCCTGGCACAACAATTTTAACAAAATTAATTTATAGTGTCAGTCACAATAAATAAATAATAATAATTAATTAGAATTAAACTTAATCTAAAAGGCCATAATCTAAGAAGAAAAGATGATAAATAGTATAGTAGTATAAGATGTTAGGGGAAAAAGGAGAAAAGGAGAAAAAGGGAGGAGAGTAAGAGTGTACAATATTGAGCTATGTGCCGTTATAATAACATACTAGTATGTAACTCCCGATAATCGGGTGGGTTTTTTTTAGAAAAAAATTAAAGCAAACTTTAAACGCTAATATCTTATGAACAAATTAACCAATTGAAATTTTTGTAATTTTGTGCAAACATGCTCATGATAAGCTTTCATTTGATACACATTTCATTTATGTACGTATTGTAGTTTAGTCTAGCTAAGCGCCTTGTTTTAGAATAATAATATAGATTAAATTTTCTTTGAAATGCAGTGCATTGCTTATGAGCCTTAATCGATTTGGCAAGGAGTTCCAAAGACGTATCGCAGTGATGAAAAATTGGCGTTCAGACGTTAGCATTCGATATCTTATGTGCGTTAGAACCACGGATCGCTAGGATTGGAGAAATTGTAACCTTTGATATAAATAAGTAGGTTCTTTCGCATATATAATTTTATGTAGGGTAGTTAACGTTCTCAGTTTTAGAAGATTATCGAAAGAAATGTTTAGCAACTTTTCAGCATAGTGAGAGACGTGGTCAAGTCTGTTTAGCCCAAATACATATCTGGCAATGTTGTTATAGACAACATTTAATTTATTCTTACTTACATAGTCACAGTTTGAAAAAATCTCACAACCATATAGGAGCGTAGGTATTAAGTACGCTTTCGCCATTAGAAATCTTATATGCAATGGAGTAAAGTACTGTGTTAACCATAGTGTACGGAGCATACCGTACACTTTTCCTACCGTTGTAAAAATATGGTGCTTCCATGTCAATGTATTATTAAAAAGTATTCCAAGGTTTTTTGCTGAGTCAACATATTCAATAATCGAATTATCAAAGATAATTTTGTCAAAGTCATTTGTGTCAAGTGGCCTTCTATGAATGACAATGCATTTAGACTTTTTAGGGTTTAGACACAAGCCATTCATAGAAGCCCACGAACCTATTTGATTCAAATCATTATTTATATTATTTATACACAAACTAGTACGATCACGAGGACAACATGTATACAGTTGCACATCATCAGCATATATATGAACGTTACAATACTTAAGAACCTTGGGTAGGTCATTTACATATAGCACAAATAACAAGGGTCCAAGAATTGAGCCCTGTGGCACACCTCTTGGAACATTTAGAAAATCCGACTTTCTGCCGTCAATACTTACTGCTTGAGTTCTGTTGCCAAGATAGGATTTGATAAGGGCGATCGCATGATTTGACAAATTAAATAAGTTTTCCAACTTCTTACACATTAAAGCATGGTCGACAGAGTCGAATGCTTTCGAGTGGTCGAGGAGAGTTAGAAAAGCAGCACAATTATCATCAACCCGTCGTGCAGCTTCGCTTTGGCCTAAAGCCAGACTGATAGTCGGTTAGCATCTTATTGGAATGCACATATGACTAGATCTGGCCATGCAATATGCGTTCAACGACTTTGGATAAGGATAGCTATGGGTCTAAACTCGTTATTCGGCTTACGAATAGGAATAATCTTGGCGACTTTCCAACATTCTGGAATGACGCAGGTAGTCAAAATCGAGTTTATTAAGTAAGTTATGTGGGGAAGAATTTTTGGGAGAATGATTTTTAAAAATTTTGCGCATATGCCGTCAAACCCCATGGCGTTTGATTTAATTGAAAGTATGGCTACCACGACGTCACAATCTTCTATACAAACAAATTCAAGTGGATTAGTATTAGTATTAACAGTAGCACGAACGCAGTAATTATCTGTATTTATGTATGTTATTCGCGTTTTTTTAAACGAATTGTCTATTTTAATCAGAAATGGAAAAGTGTGTGCTTTGTGGTACTTTTTTCCTCAGGAGCAACGCAGGACAATTAATTGAAACAGAGCTTGTGGCATAACGTTTACAGCAAACGAGCGCTGATAAGTATAACGAGTTATAACGCGAATTTAAGATCATTTTCATTTCGTTTTGTAGCTATTGATCCTTATCAGACAGCTCATGTTCCTTACATCTTTAGCAGTTTTCTTTTTCAGTATCTCCTTGATGCCTGCCTTTTGATTATTAGCCGAAGAAAAAATATGAACCTTCAATTGAATTGTCAATATCAGTTGAATTTGACAATTTCTTTTTGACAGTAAAGTTTCTTCAAGCAACAATAAAATGTATAGCAGGGTTGCATTTCTTTCCGTGCTTCTACCTATTGGATATACCTTGGTACCTACCTACCAGGTAACTCTCTATTAGTTTCAACGAGCATGCACTAAAACCAAAATATGTCTGCAGCTTAAGACAGAGAATCGCATGATTCGCTGAGTCAAAAGCTTTAGAGAACTCTAATAAGCAAAGAAGCGTAAGATGATTTTTGTCGAAAGATGAACGAATATCATATAGAATCTTTACCACAGCTGTCGAGCAACTGTGATTTCTCCTAAAGCCAGACTGGAGGTTAGACTAAACTATTGCTGTACACATGCAACTTGATTAGCTCTGCCAACAAAGCTTCAAAACCTTTTGAGAGCCCTGGCAGGATATTTATCGGCCTAAAATCATTAACGGAAGACGCATTCCTTTTTTTCGCCACGGGTCTTACCGATTTATTATGTGCGTTAATGTACCTAATATATACGGCAAAACTATTTTAATAAATTTTATTGGCAACCCATCCTCCCCTATCGCATTATATTTGACATTTAACACACATTTCATGACTTCACGTTCAGTGACGGTAACAAAATCGAAAGGAGCTCCTGTATATATTGCAGACGAGCAGGGTATGAATTGAGCTTGAGATCGGACCGACGCGGGAACCTTCAAAAACGCATTATTCACGACATCTACATCTAAGTTACACTCCGATGTATCTTTCGCATAAACGTTCAAGTTTTTTAAATTACGCCATACAACACTAGAGGACAGTGCGGGATCTAACTTCGAGGTGTAATAGAGGTATTTTTCTTTCTAATTATAGTGGTAGTTTTATTTCTTGCGCTTCTAAATGACTCCCAGTTCATTTGCGAGCGATTTCTCTTCCATACGAAATAACATTTATTTTTAGTTTTGATAGCGTTTAGAACTTTGTCATTACATGGACAGGACGTAGACTTGGCTTTACAAGAACGGACTGGGACATGGGTATTAAAAGCGTTAAGCAAATTATCGTTTAGGAAGTTAAGCTTGTCATTAGCCGAGCCAAAATACCAACAATCCGACCAGTTTATACAAGAAAGGTGTAGAAATAGCAAGTCAAGGTCAAGGGTTTTATAATCTCTAAATTCAAAAGTTCTGCCCGACGTCGCTCTTGGCTGGTCAAAATCAATATCAAAAGCACAGAAGATTAGATCGTGATCCGAAACAAAGGAAAACTGGTCAAACTTAAACACAAAAGACGGGTCGGACACAATAAAGTAATCAAGCAGGCTAGGGTTGCAATAATTTGCATATCTAGTTGGCATTGACGCATTTACAATAGAAAGGCCCAAGCTTGCTACAGCATCACACATCGCTAAAGATTCACTTGTAAGGAGGTTAACATTTAAGTCACCACACACAATAACATTTAGATAATCCACCCCATACGAGGACAAAACTTCAAAAAATGAACTGAGACTAGTTGCCTTGTGGGGGTTATAAACACAGGATATTACAGCTTTATTTGACTGATTTGACACCTCAACAAATAGATATTCAGTACCACCATCATTTGACTCGCAAATAAATTTAGCGCTAATGTGCCTTTTACAGTAAATGGCGACACCTCCCCCTCTCTTCCCATAGCAAGCATCATTAACAGGTTTAAGAAACCAAGTTTCCGAAACACAAATAACATCAATAGCCGAACTTTCAAAAACTTGTCTAACGTAGTATAACTTTTCATTATTTAGACTACGGGCATTAAAATGCACATCGTTCAGACCTTTCTGGCGCCTACATAAAATGTTTAACAAAGCTCCCAATATCGTTGCGGGCATGCCAAGTTATCTAGCAGATACCAAAAAACAAACAAAAACATACGTATACACATAACTACAAAAGTACATTTAATAAACTAAGACAGGCCATCTTTACAGCGGGTTGGGGCTTAGAATATGCCCGCGGTAGGCATACCGGTCGTAAGAGGCGACGAATATGCACAAAGGTAATGATGTGCAACTCGATGGTTGATCTACGGATATGATGCCTCCCACCTCTCATTACCCATCTTCTTTTTCCTTTCGGAAGTAGGGATGACATGACCTAGAAGGTTGCACTGGTCATACCAAATCGCTCTCACGACAGTCGGGCAGTACCGCAAGGGAGTACCGGAGCGTACCGGATTCATATCCGGCCAAGGACTGTTATTTCAACAACACTCCCCAAAACCTTCGGGGAGTGATTTTGTTGTTAAAACAACAACAAGAACATCTTTACAATAAAAAATAAATACAAGATATTAAAGATACAGATATATGTAATAAGCACTAAGAAAATTATAAATAAGAGTTACTTTTCATAGCATTGCAGGTCAGTGAGTGCGACAATTTTTTTGGCGGGCTGGTTTTTACAGCTACGGGCATGCACAACACCACGTAAGGTGTAAACTGATAGCAACTTTTCCTCTCGCCTCAATTTAATAGCCGCTTGCAAAAGTTTCCTATTTTCAGTAGTGAGACTTTCATAAATATTGATATAACCATCAACTCCGATCACTTCAAGAGACACCTTCTGCTTGGTTCCCCTTAACAAATTCTCTAAACGCCTTTATAGTACGATTTCTATTAAGTGGCGAGTGAAATTTAACTATAACCGCACCGCTTTGTGCGGGAGGTGCTTTGGTGCGAAAAATATCTCTGATCTGAGGTACCAAAAAATCAATAGACAGACATACCTGGTTGAATGCACTCTTAAGGTTCTCACCGTCTATCTTGGGAATACCAAAAATTACAGCATCAGCGGAATGATCAGCGTTAGTTTTGTTTACTGATTTGCTAGTCGCTCATTTAAGTCTGCTACTTTACTCTCCAAAGTACTCACGTTGAGTTCCAATGCTGAGATACGCTCTGCCGACTGCACTGTCTGTGATGTTAGCGTCGCAACTTCTTCTTCAATTCTCTTTGCCACTTTATTCTCCAGGTCCGCTAGCACGGATGAAAGGCCGTCAAACAGCGACTGCAGCTTATCTGTCTGAATTTGAACTTTCTCTTCTAACTCACTGATCTTAGAGAGTATCGTACTCAATGCAAAGCTCTCTTCCAGTTTTGCTGCTTTGCTGATGGAGTGAGAAGTCTCTGCTTGAACGGCGCTTTTGAGCAGAGGTAGAAGCAAGGTGCATTGCTCTTTTTGTTGTTGATTTCAAGTAAGATTTTTGATAAAATATTGATTATCACCTTTTTGCTCACACGATCAAGAAATATGCTTTGAAAATAGCAACAATTGATGCTTAATACAATCACAAGTGATAGACACGCATCGATTTTTTAAAAAAGCAAAAAACCACCGAGAAACTGACAAAATACGGAGCTGTGAAAATAAACGTCCACACAGTATTTTTAAAACTATATTTTCCATGAAAATTCGTCGAAATTTTGCCAATTTTTACATACTTTTAAAATATAATTTAAAGTTAATGCGTATTGTTAGCACATGGTTGGCAAACTGTGACACCAAAACATTCTTGCCAGATGGCGCTGTTGGTTCATGAATTGGTAAAAGTTGATTGAACAGGGCGTTTAGAAGGCAAAAAACCAGCGTATTGTTAGCTTAATAGTTAGCAATGCGTGCCAAAATTTCTCTGATGAGTGAAGTTAGCAACTTCCGAAATGGATCTATAAGAAAAGCTATGGCGGTTGTCTCTAAATTTTTTTCGCTGCAGAAAAAATTATTAATAGGTATATTGCTCGTACCGAACCAGGATATTTATAGTTAATGTGTTAGATCATGAGAAACTGTCTTAAAAGAAATAAGTTAAAATATATTTGTTGAAGCCAAAAATGGTGAGAGCTGCGAAAAAGGGATGCATACTCACTTTAGTGATACACTGTATGTACGGGTGGTCCTTATTTGTATGGAGAAATTTATATCACCAGATTTCCAAAGTCTCAACCCCTAAATCGATAGTAATAAGGCCGAAGATATCACACAAAAAATTGTATCCCGATTGGAAACGCCTAAGGGGTGTCGCAAGGGGATTGAAGTTCAGACTACCCTATAGAGACACGAAAAATAAAAATGATTTTTCTTTTTATCTAAT
Source organism: Sphenella marginata (assembly GCA_951509765.1). Classification (NCBI taxonomy): domain Eukaryota; kingdom Metazoa; phylum Arthropoda; class Insecta; order Diptera; family Tephritidae; genus Sphenella; species Sphenella marginata. The sequence continues at coordinate 85,317,785 of OX608080.1, read as the reverse complement.
ACCCGAAATACCGGATTCATATCCGGCCAAGGACTGTTATTTCGACAACACTCCCCAAAACCTTCGGGGAGTGATTTTGTTGTTAAAACAACAACAACAACAACAAGATATCACATACAAAATTTGGGTATGATTGGAAAAGCCTAAGGGGTGTCGCAGGGTGGGTGGAAGTCCAGATTAACCGATGGAGGCTCAACAAATGGGAATAATTTGTTTTTATTGAGTTTTCAAGTTATAAATAAAATAACAATAAATTCATGTTAGTTCATTTATAATCATCACAACAGTGATTTTGGTGCCGTTAAAAGTAAAACTGAATTCAAGTATATTCGATACCCTTTTCTTTTTATACCTTTCCTGAACATGAAATGGTATTATAACTTTGGTCCGATGTTTGTAAGTATGAGAAGAAGAAGAGATAGACCCACCATTAAGTATCAGGGCGACGAGCTGAGTTGATTTAGCCATGTCCGTCTGTCCGTCCGTCTGTTTGAACCCAAACTAGTCCCTCAATTTTAGAGATATCTCGATGAAATTTGGTATGGAGCCGCCATTTTGTATTATATTACAACGCATAGCTCTACTTATGCTTATTATAAATGTGATGTGTGTAATGAAAATGTTATACAAGTGGTTTGGCCATGTAGGACACTTAAAAAATATATGCGTATTCATAAAAGGTATAAAGCCTTCGGCACAGCCGAAGACAACCCTTTCCTTACTTGTTTAATGCTACGTAACCTTTTCAAGATAGGGGCCAAGAACATCTTTTTCTTCGCTATAGGAACCAAGATTCTGTGGAAACTGTAGGGAATATTTATGATATGAAAAACAATAAGAAATCATACTGTGGAAGGAATGGTCTATACATATATAGTAACTTATGAGTATTGCATAAAATAAATTACGTTTTCAAGTGATCAAGAACTGAAGTTTATATTTCATTTCAATATGGTATTGCGACAAAAAATTAAGATTTATTTAGAGGGCCTCATCGAAAACCAAATTAGCAAGTTGGCTTCTAATGTGCAAGTGTTACGGGTTATTTCTACTAGAAATATAAAATTAAGTGCTTGCGAGGGTGCATATCTTGTGATAAAAGGGACGGAGGTGTTTTGGCAAAAAGCACGCATCCCTCTCAAGCCTAAACATTATAGTATTGCGAAGTTAGAAGCGTTATATATGAGATGGCGTTCGCTTTTTAAAAGCATATACATATATAATACTTCTATATTGCGCCTATCATACCAACATTATTTGTATGAAACTGCTCAAATGCAAGTTCTGCACATGCGAAAGCTGAGTGAACTGCAGCAGCGCGTTGAAAAAATATTATCAAGGGGAATCATGGGGGTCGTTTTTCCTTTTGCACAAATTGTGCATAAAAGTTATAAAATCACAGTTTAGTGGATTAAACAATGAAAAGGCCAACCAATAGAATAAAAATCTTGATGTATTTAATATTTTTACTGGCTAACAGCCATTCAACTTGTACTATTCACATAAATGCTAGAAAAAACAATAAATGCATATTTTTTAGTTGAATTAATGCATATTTTTCAAGTTGAGTTAATTTTGTAAATGATAAATGTGTAGTTGACATTTAGTTGCATTATTAATTTTCGCCGCGCTAAGGCTAGGCTACACCAAGCAGCACTACCCGACCAAGTGTTAACAAAGTATAAATTCCCGAAATATTATAAATTGTATAATTTTCCTGGAAAACGAATGATAAATAAATGCATTTATTAGGAAACTGTTGAAATATCCACATATTTCATGACCCCCTCTTTACAAAAGTTTGACGACAACTTTGATATTTTGTCTCGTTTTCTCGTGTATACCTGTACTGTAATGTTGGTTCAAATGAATAGTTAAATAGGCGCAATTTAGAAGTATTATATATATGTTTAAAAGCAGTAAACGCCATTCTGCACACCAAAGAGTACAACAAAATCTTATCCAAAAACGAAGAGGACAAACAATACATACATATTTCAGGTAGTCAAGAAAATACCCAAACGCTACAAAACAATCTTTATCAGAACCATTGGTTATTTAGAAATTTATTGTTTAATTATGATGTACATATGTACATAAAATGAACAATCATGAATTTATTGTTATTTTATTTATAACTTGAAAACGCAATAAAAACAAATTATTCAAATTTTTTGAGCCTCCATCGGTTAATCTGGACTTTCACCTGCCTGCGACACGCCTTAGGCTTTTCCAATCATAACCAAATTTTGTATGTGATATCTTCGATCATAGTGCTATCTATTTCGGGTATAAGATAAAAAGAAAAATCACTTGATGATGATGAGCATGTGATATTTTCTACCATAGGGCTACCGATTTCGAGTATTAGATAAAAAGAAAATTCACCTTTACTTTCTGAGTCTCCATAGAGCAATTTCAACTTCAACCCCCCTGCGACACGCCTAAACAATCTCCAATCGGGATTAAAATTTGTGTGCGATATAGTTGACCGTGGTGTAAGCGATATAGGGGGTGAGACTGAAAAAAATGTTTTTAATAAAATCTTATTTTTTTTTAATAATGTGAGGACTCGAAGCGACATGTCCCATATCAGTGCACAATGCTCTATCTACTGAGCTACGGCGCACTTGTGTATGTAGTGAGAAAAGTACATATATTCCCTGTGTATACGGCTATTGTTGTATTTTCGTTTATCCCAGTTAAGTTTTAAATCTATACTAGAATAGTTATATGTAGGTAAAGGTTTGGAATTTATGCCGGAAAATTTTTAAAAATTGCGTAAACCAATGAATTCCCTTGTTCCACCATTGCTCAATCAATTGTTCCCACGAAACTACCAAGCATTAAGTTACGAAATTGCTGGTCAGCAGTTAGACCAAGGCGCAAGGGACGTGACGCTGTTGTTGTTCTTAACAGTGCTTCGCTCTGCCTAATGGGCACGATCACTCTGAGAATTGCTATCAGGACCTTCTAACGGAACTCAAAGGAAACGCACAGTTTCAACACGATTTGACCAGAATCATATTCAAGGGTGGATTTGTATGTGCTGTGGATACTCCATCACGAGTTACATAAGCTTTACGCAGACGCCTACATAGTTCAGCGGATTAATTCATTAAAACACAGCGGCTTCGCTGGCTAGACCATGTTGTTGTTGTTGTTGTTTTAGCAACAAAATCACTCTCCGAAGGTTTTGGGGAGTGTTGTCGAAATAACAGTCCTTAGCCGGATATGAATTCGGTACGCTCCGGTACTCCCTTGCGGTACTGCCCGACTGTCGTGGTAGCGATTTGGTATGACCAGTGGAACCTTCTAGGTCATGTCATCCCTCCTTCCGAAAGGAAAGAAGAGATGGGTAATGACAGGTGAGAGGCATCATATCCGTATATCAACCATCGAGTTGCACATGTCGTGCGAATGAACGAAGACACTCCAGCCCAGAAGGTATACATAGTTATCGGCACCCGCCGGTGGGAGCAGAGGAAGAGGAAGACCACCACTCCGATGGAAGGACCAAGTGGAGACCGATTTGGGATCTCGTGGGGTCTCCAATTGGCACCAGTTGGAGCAACGAAGAAATGACTGCCGAGGTGTGTTAGACGGTCAAAATCCCTGAAGCGGTTAGATGGCCATTTAAGGCAGAAGAAGAAGGATACTCCATCACAGTGCATTTTTAGTCCGAAAAGAAAACAAATAATTAATTTTGGTAACTTTTTCGGAACTATTTGGATGTAGATGCAATGAAAATAGAGGAAGATTTTGTAATGTTAATTAAAGTTGTGGAAGACACTGCCTGAGACAAGATGGGTTGAAAGACATGATGCGGTTCCGACATGTTTGGACGTATTGCCAGGTCTCCCTGAAATATTACAAGTTCTACACCGCTATTTTCTTTGCTTCAATCCATATGACCGTAGAATCACCGGTCGGCAAATAAATCGATCAAACATTCAGACTGAATCAGTTAAAGAATATTACCGACTTTCAGCCGGCAGAACGCAGTCGCGCATTTCCTGGGGTCCGATTTGACCGAAAGCAATGGCGACCTTGTCATTGTATTTGGTCGGGTTGGATAGGGCCTTGACTGTTGACCATAGTTTGCCGACACCGCCGGAGAGGTTGCATGACTCTAGGTGTTCTTTCCACTTTTTCAATTTATGGTCATTGACAGTCCGACGGATGTCTGCGTTGAGATCGTTTTTTCTTGGGTCTGCGGGGTTCAAGAGTCTCACTTGGTCACGTTCTCTTGCCATTGCCGCTGCTTCCGCAGGGAAATTCGGTCGAATTTCCGGGAATCTGCCAGCAGGAATGAAGCGGCCGGAGGCTGAATCGATGACTTTGCGAAACTCTTTCTCACCTTTGCATACGTCCGTCGGTGTGGGTAGGTCAGCGAAGGAGTGCTCTGTAAATTCCGTGAAGCGGCCCCAATCCGCTTTACTAAAGTTAATGTTCGTTTTTCTGTCGTTATGAAGTCGGACGGTCGTTCGATGTTTAGTAGGATGGGAAGGTGGTCTGATGCCAGTGTAAGCATAGGTTGCCAGTTAACGTGGTTGATAAGGCCCGCACTTGAAATGGAGATGTCTGGCGAGCTGTGGCAGTTACCTGCCACCCTAGTGGGGGCATCTCCATTCAATGTACAGAATGCCGAGTTGTCTATTTGCTCTGCGAGTGCGTGCCCTCTGTTATCTGCTGGCAAGTTGGAGTGCCAGAGATCGTGATGTGCGTTGAAATCACCTAGGATGAGGCAGTTATCGCCCCTTAGCAACGCACTAATATCAGGGCGATAGTCGCGGGGACAGCACGTAACAGGGGGAATGTATATATTTATCACTCGCAGGTCGACGTCGCCTGTCCGGACTTTTCGTTTCATACCCATATTGTACTTAAATATTTTTGGTCACCCCTGGTCCACTTATTGCTCGATATCTCAGAAACCGGTCGAGTTATTGAAATAAGGGATACCTCAAATTTTAAGTTGAACGTCTACTAATAAATGACGAAAGATTAATTTAATTCCATTCAGCAGTTTTTTTGATGCGACCACAAACATTTAGACAGACAGATAGAAGGACAAACATTCTAAAAACGGTTGATTTGGATTCTGTTGGCTTAATAATGATTGGCCGTATAAATTTTTTTGGAATATCTGCAATGTACAGACATCGACCTTATATAATTCGGGACACTTCACTTATCCTTGCTTTTTTTTGTTTGTGCAGTTAAACTATTTTAGTTGTTCGCGCCCGAATTTGAAAGTTAGTGGACTGTATTTGTTGCTTTTTTTTTTTTGATATTTAATTGCCGTATTGTAAGCCGGCGCGCCAGAATTTTAATTTTTAGTTTTATATATCGACCTATCCTAATAGAAAAGACGTATCTCAAAAAAAAATTTATAAAAGACGTATTTCGTCGATTTTTTTATAAAGGCCGTATTTCAAAACTTTTTTTATAAAAGACGTATCTCGGCGATGTTATTAATAAGGTCGTATCTCAGAAACTCGCTTAAAAGGGTTGTAACTAGAAAAATTAGATTTTTACAGGAGCGATTTAAACATTAAATCCCTTTCCACAATTCGTTAAGGACTTGAATCTCAAAACTTGATTAATTTTCATAAAAATAATGTGCTAAAGAATAATTTTACTTCTACATATATAAAAATAAAGGTTTTAATCAATGCCTATTACCGTTGTTTAACGGATGTGGCCTGAACGGTTGGAGATTTTGATCAAAATTTGGATCAGGGTGACCCAGAATGTCTATAGGATATGGCTATCAAGTGAAAGGTGTTGACGAGAGCTTCCAAAAGGAACGGTTTTCAGGTTTATTTGAGTACTCGAGGTGCTTGTCTATATCTGTATATAAAAATTGAACCCTATTTCCCTTGGTTCGGATATCACGCGTGAACAGATTGGCCGATTTCACTAACCCTTTTCCTACCCTGTTTTTTATGGTCAGTTGATAGCTTTTATGAGAGAAAAAATTAGGAAAATTTTGCGGATTCCTAAGATATCGACCAAGATGTCGCCCAGAGGTGACCTAGAAGTTGCTTTTCAATGTGGGTATCAAATAAAAGCTCACTTCTGACTTCACTTGAAGGAAAAGGAAGCGGGAGAGGAAAAGTGGGAGGGGTGATAGTCAGTTGTGCACTTCTTTAAAAGTCAGTTCGAATTATAAAATTATCGTTTATCGTCATACAAACAACATCTACGGCCCCATTTGGTCTTTATTTCCATATCTCGGAAACGGCATTAAAGCCCTCAACAACACTTTTCATTTGATATCCATATAATACAAACACCTTCTGGGGTCACATCCAGTTTAAATCGGGTTTCAAGACTTTAACCACCTGGGGATATGAAGTATAGTTCAAAATCTATTATCATACCCATCAACTATTCCTTCAAAATTTCGTGGAAATCGACCGAACCGTTTCGGAGATCTTGTATAAGTACATAACACCGTGACAAGACAATTAGAGAGACTAGTTCTCATTGACAGAAGAGAATTTATTGGATGAAAATAACAACATTTCTCGCCATAGATTGAAGAGTAACTTACTTTTCCCAAAACATTTTAATCAACTTCCAGAGAAACGACTTTATCAATAAAATCGCTGAAATACGACTTTTTTCAATGGAAAATTTTTTATAACTCGCAGAAGGGAATATTTAATTTCGCTTATACTTTTTGAGTGCAAAAACGGTTTAACATAATTTTGGCATCACAAAAATGCAAATTTTTCGCGCTATTTTATAGATTAAAAAGCTCAATTTGCAAAAAAATCAAGTTATTCCCCTTTTAACCAAGATCCTGAGATACGGCCTTCATAATAATTTCGCTGAGATACGTCCTTTATAAAAAAAATTTTGAAATACGGCCTTTATAAAAAAATCAACGAAGTACGTCTTTTATAAATTTTTTTTTGAGATACGTCTTTTCTATTAGGATAGGTCGATATGTATTTTTTTTTTTTTTTTTCGTCACCCTAGTGTACATATGTATGTGCTTGTTTTTTGCACTTTATATTTTAGGGCACTGCACTTAAAATTTTCTTTTTATTTTCTGTTTGGGTAAGGACCTCTTTTAAAATTCGTGCTTTTTACGATATTTTGTCACTGTCCATAGGTGCCTGTCTTTTAGGCGATGTAGGACCAAATATAATTCGAGACACTTCACTTCACTCAGTTTTGCATTCACTACCGGACTTTAAATAAGTAAAAGGATTTATGGTTTTTAAAAATTGTAAATATATTTATTCGGTGTTGCTCAGGCGATATGCGACCGTTTTGCACAGAGATTTTCGAATTGTGTTTTTTGTTTACAATATGTATGTGTTTTGTGTTGACAATTACCCTGCAAAAAACCGAAATACTCCGTTCCATACTCCATAGAGTACTCCTTAAGGAGTATCGGAGTACTCCAACACTTATCCTCGCTCATATAAAAAAGGTGGTCCAATTTACATGGCGATGGCCGGTAATTGGATCACCTAATCCGACTCGGAGTACTCCATTTCTTTGCTTTTGAATACTCTATAGACCACCTACATGAGAGTACTCTCAAAATACTCCTATTGGATTACTCTATGGACTATTCAACAGCAAAGCGAGAGAGGGAGTAGGTGGTCCTCAAAAAGAACACATACTCCCTCTCTCGCTTTACTGCAAAGTACTCTATAGAGTAATATTTTGCCAGCATTTTCAAAGTACTCTCACGTAGGTGTTCCATAGACTATTCAGCAGGGTGCTCCGATATGGATTAGGTGATCCAATCACCGGACATGGGCTTATAAATTGGACCACCTTTTTGTATGAATGAGGATAAATGTTGGAGTACTCCCATACTCCAACGTTTTTTACAGGGTAGTTGGTGCGTGACTGTGTAAGTGTGTGTGTGTGGTGAATGATGGCGGCAGGGTTGCACCCGCCAGTGTTGTGGCTAATCTAGCCAGACCTTTTAAAGTTTCAGATACATCCTTGAAACAATTAAAAAGGGGTTTTTGCCCCCTATTTCCAGATGTTGCCAATGTATTTGAAATTCTCGTTGTGTAGTTTTTGTGTGCTTGACTAGAACTACAACTTCAGGTATGTCCCGTAAAAAGTTAATGCTCGTGTCACACAATGTGATAGGTCGCATACAAATATTTTCATTACCTAACTATGGAACCTATGGACCTATAGTTTCTTCAGCAAAGTTGCTTGAAATGACCCCTAGAATAGTTTCCACTATGGCGATTTTTCACTTTTTAAATCGACCCACTCTAATGTACACTTATGTCCGCCACTGTACATATTTTCTATTGTTTGTCCAACCGCAAAAAGAGGAATTTTCTTCGTAATAGTAGGTAAGATCCAGTTTTCTATTATACATATATGCATCCAGCAATGTAGTCAAGCCCATATTCATACATTTTATCACAACGAAGCGGTCTACTTTCCTTTGTGAATATACATATATGTATTGTTGTTGTTGTTGTTTTAACACTACGTTGCCCTGCCTAGGTAGTCAGTATCAACCTTACCCAATATTGTCATCGAACTCTTCTAACGGAAGTCCTAGAAACCTAGCGGCTTCAACAGGGGAGGACCAGAGGGATATGGGTGTTAGAAGAGTAGGCTCGGATGAGCAGACAAAAAGATGGTTAGTAGTATGGGGGGACAAGCCGCATGCCGGACAAACATTAGGCAAGTCGGGGTTCAGTCTGGATAGGTAATTACAATATCCAGACCGGAGTTGAGCCAGCATCACCCTAGTCTCCCTAGGCAGCTCGCGCTACTCTTCGGCAACGTGTGGTGTTGTTGCCTGAAGAACGGCGTTCACCGGGAATTTACCGAATTCGTGTGGATGAGGGTGAGGGCCTGCCGGTGCACCTTAGGATCAAACGGCGTGGAAATCAGGTGCCGGATCTCATTGTAGTGTTTGCGTAGATTGCTCCTTATGCTCCTGGGGGGCGGATCCTCGTTGATCAGGCGTCCGTTCGGATGCTGCGGTTTGCAACAGTTGAACAGGAATTGCCTGGTCAACATCTCGCTATGCTCTTTAACGGCGAGCATTTTCGCTTTGTTATGTAAGTGATGCTCAGGAGACATAAGAAGACACCCAGTGGCGGTACGAAGGGCGGTGTTGTGGCAGACCTGTAGCCTCGTCCAGTGTGTGTCAGCTAGCCCCGGCGACCATATTGGCGTCGCTTAGCTCAGTATCGGCTGGCCAATTGCTTTATATGTAGCTAGTAACGTTTCTTTGTCTTTACCCCAAGTGCTGCCAGCTAGGGACTTGAGGATTTTTTTACGGCTTTGGACTTTATTGGCAATTGCGGTTACATGAGCGCCGTATTTGAACATGTTATCAAACGTCACCCCTAAGATTTTGGGGTGTGAGACAGTTGGTAGCTTGACACTATCAACGTAGACGTCTAATTCCATGTTCACTTGCGTTGTCCACGTCGTGAATAGGGTGGCCGAGGACTTATTCGGTGACAATGCCAGGTTTCTCCCGGCGAAGAATTCGGACACGGCTGGGAGGTATGAGTTAATTCGAGAGCAGAGTTCTTCAACGGTGGGGCCTGTTGCCAGAATCGTACAATCGTCGGCGTAAGAGACGTTAGAGACACCCTCTGGTGGGGGGGAGTTTCGATATATAATAGTTAAACAGAAACGGCGATAGGACACCATCGCCGTTAAAGAGCATAGCGAGATGTTGACCAGGCAATTCCTGTTCAACTGTTGCAAACCGCAGCATCCGAACGGACGCCGGGTCAACGAGTATCCGCCCTCCAGGAGCATAAGGAGCCATCTACGCAAACACTACGATGAGATCCGGCACCTGATTTCCACGCCGTTTGATCCTAAAGTGCACCGGCAGGCCTTCACCCTCATCCATACGAATTCGGTAAATTCCTTTGTTGGCTCTCTCCCGGTGAACGCCGTTCTTCAGGCAGCAACACCACCCGTTGCCGAAGAGGAGCGCACAACAGCCGGTTCTACGTACCGGAATGACCCGGGTTTTACCCGGCCAAGGGCTGTTATTTCAGTGTAACCCTGTCCAATTTGTCCAGTCCCACTCCTAAATTGTCATCCTCGGAGCAATCCCTTGCAGCAGGGTTGCTCCAATGTCTCTTGCTACGGGCTGGTATCGAATCCAACCCCGGACCAAGAGGATCTGCTGCGTCTGCTGGAAGAAATCATATGTAGTAAATGCAAGAGATGGCTGCATAGATCTGGATGCTCAGGGCTTAACCCTGCCATCCCCAGAACCCGTACTTTTTTCAGTACTTTTGAGGCACCATGTTGTTCGCGCACAAGCGCGTCCCGCGGTTCTCGTCGCTCCGGCGCACACACACCGCACCTACCATCATCAAATGGCCACAACAGTGGCCCGGTCTTTACTTCCCTGCAGCCTTGCTGCTCCTCAGTCCCCACTCTCGTCCCCCCCTACTTCCAGCATGCACGTGGTCAGAAACATAACCTCCTCGTACCTTTCACCACGTGCACTGTTTGTCGGCAAAGACTATATACGCCTGCGGCATCGGTTAAGTGCAATAACTGCCTTGGCCTGTGCCACATCCATATGTGCTCTGGGCTCGCAAACATGAACCTTTGGACGGATGCATTTATTGCCCCTTGCTGCAGTACTCAGCCGCCCTCCACGCCACACAACATCGGCCAAGGCGCGCTGAACCCTAGACTGCGTCACAGCTTGGGACTATGCCCACCTCCACCTAGGCAACCGCATCCGTCCCTTACCCCCAGCATGCCTCCACCCTCCCTCCCGACACACTTCAAAATCCTACAGCTGAACTGCAACGGGTTAGCTGGAAAGATCGCGGAGATAACAGACTTTATGAAGTCGAACAACATTAAACTGGCCGCCATTCAGGAGACCAAACTGAATGCTAACTCGGACTTACGTACTCGAGATGTGTACAATGTACATAGGAAAGACCGTCCCAGCGGTCATGGGGGCGGCCTCGCATTCATTACACACCATACTGTACAGTATAACCTGTTTGCCCCTGACGTTGACCCCAGGGACTCTACCCTTGAATGCCAGGGCATAGCAGTCCGGACAGGCGACGTCGACCTGCGAGTGTTAAATATATACATTCCCCCTGTTACGTGCTGTCCCCGTGATTATCGCCCTGATATTAGTCCTGTAAGAACGAGAACGGCGACCTGGTGACTGATGTTCAGAGAATACTAGAGATATGGAGGGATCACTTCTCTGCCGTTTTAAATGGAGAAATTGAGCAAGAAACCAGAGAAGAGCTCGAACCCGAACCCACAATCGAAGACGACGAAATTGACGTCCCAGAACCCGACTATAATGAGGTGCGAATAGCAATATCCCGGTTAAAAAACAATAAAGCAGCTGGCGCTGATGGTTTGCCTGCTGAGCTATTCAAGCATGGCGGCGAGGAGCTGGTAAGGCGTATGCACCAGCTTCTGTGCAGAATATGGTCGGATGAATGCATGCCCGAAGATTGGAATCTAAGTGTTCTGTGCCCAATCCACAAGAAAGGTGATCCTGCAAACTGCACCAACTACCGCGGAATCAGCCTTTTGAATATCGCATATAAGGTCTTGTCAAGCGTATTGTGCGAACGATTGAAGCCTGACGTGAACAGACTGATTGGACCTTATCAGTGTGGCTTCAGACCTGGAAAATCTACCATCGACCAGATTTTTACAATACGTCAAATCCTGGAGAAAACCCGTGAGAAAAGAATCGACACACACCACCTCTTTGTTGATTTTAAAGCCGCTTTCGATAGCACGAAAAGGAGCTGCCTATATGCCGCTATGTCTGAATTTGGTTTCCCCGCAAAACTTATACGGCTTTGCAAAATGACATTGAGCAACACCACCAGCTCAGTCAGAATTGGGAAGGACCTTTCCGACCCGTTTGAAACTAAACGAGTTTTCAGACAAGGTGACCCCCTATCGTGCGATTTCTTTAATTTGATGTTGGAGAAAATAATACAATCTGCAGAACTCAACCGCGCTGGAACAATATTCTATAAAAGCGTGCAACTGTTAGCATATGCTGACGACATTGACATTATCGGCCTTAACAACCGTGCCGTAACCTCTGCGTACTCCAAACTAGAAAAAGAAGCGGAAAAAATGGGTTTGGTGGTGAACGAAGGCAAAACGAAGTACATGCTGTCATTAAGCAAAGAGTCAGCGCATTAGCGCCTTGGCACCCACGCCACTGCTGGCACCAAAAAGTTCGAAATAGTGAAGGACTTCGTTTACCTTGGATCCAGCATAAACTCCAACAATAATGCCAGCCTAGAAATCCAACGAAGAATTGCTCTTGCAAATAAATGCTACTTTGGACTGAGTAGGCAATTGAAAAGTAAAGTCCTCTCTCGACGCACGAAAATCACACACTACGCGTCACTCATCGCTCCCGATGTGGGCCTCTACGCGTTGGCGACGGCGAGTACCGAAGAAGATTTAATGATGAGTTGTATGAGCTTTACGCAGACGTCGACATAGTACAGCGCATTAAAACACAGCGGCTTCGCTGGCTAGGCCACGTCGTGCGAATGAACGAAGACGCTCCAGCCCTGAAGGTATACTTATCGGCACCCGCCGGTGGAAGCAGAGGAAGAGGAAGACCACCACTCCGATGGAAGGACCAAGTGGAGACCGACCTGCGATCTCGTGGGGTCTCCAATTGGCGCCAGTTGGCGCAAAGAAGAAATGACTGGCGAGCTATGTTGGACGGTCAAAATCGCTCAGGCGGTTAGATGGCCATTTAAAGAAGAAGAAGATTAGTGCGTTGCTAAGGGGCGATAACTGCCTCATCCTAGGTGATTTCAACGCACATCACGATCTCTGGCACTCCAACTTGCCAGAAGATAGCAGAGGGCACGCACTCGCAGAGCAAATAGATAATTCGGCATTCTGTACATTGAATGGAGATGCCCCCACTAGGGTGGCAGGTAACTGCCACAGTTCGTTAGACATCTCCATTTCAAGTGCGGGCCTTATCAACCACGTTAACTGGCAACCTATGCTTACACTGGCATCAGACCACCTACCCATCCTACTAGACATCGAACGACCGTCCGACTTCATAACGACAGAAAAACGAACGTACATCAACTTCAGTAAAGCGGACTGGGACCGCTTCACGGACTTTACAGAGCACTCCTTCGCTGACCTACCCACACCGACGGACGTATGCAAAGGTGAGAAAGAGTTTCGCAAAGTCATCGATTCAGCCTCTGGCCGCTTCATCCCTGCTGGCAGAATCCCGGAAATTCGGCCGAATTTCCCTGCGGAAGCAGCGCCAATGGCAAGAGAACGTGACCAAGTGAGACTCTTGAACCCCGCAGATCCAAGAATAAAGGATCTCAACGCAGAAATCCGTCGAACTGTCAATGATCATAAATTGAAAAAGTGGAAAGAACACCTAGAGTCATGCAACCTCTCCGGCGGTGTCGGCAAATTATGGTCGACAGTCAAGGCCCTATCCAACCCGACCAAATACAATGACAAGGTCGCCATTGCTTTCGGCGATAACGTCAAGTCGGACCCCAGGAAGTGCGCGAGCGCATTCTGCCGGCAATTTATACTGCATTCTCCTGCGGATAGGGCTAAGAGAAAAGCCATCCGACGCGCGCACAAACACAAACACACAGCCGCGCCCATTGTCGTCTCCGCTGCAGACGTTAAGGAAGCTATAAGGAAGGCTAAACCTTCAAGATCACTCGGACCCGACGGAATTGCCATGAAGATGCTGAAACACCTCGGCCACGAGGGGCACAAGTACTTGGCGGCTCTATTCAACCTCTCACTGTCCACCTTCGTTATACCAGACATCTGGAAACATGCGACTGTGGTTCCCCTCCTAAAACCTGGGAAGCCGGCGAATCAAGGAGACTGTTATCGTCCGATATCTCTCCTTTCGCCGGTAGTGAAGTTGTTAGAGGCTATTCTGCTCCCATACTATACTGCAAACCTGCAGCTGGCCAATCATCAACATGGCTTCCGTAAAAACCATAGCACAACATCAGCACTGAATGCCATCACGACGCAGATTAACTTCGGTTTGAACCAACACCAACCAAACCACAGGACGGTTCTCGTGGCACTTGACCTGTCGAAAGCCTTCGACACAGTCAACCACGCCACACTCCTTAAAGACCTGGGGGAGACACCGCTTCCTGCCGGCCTAAAACGATGGACCGCCAACTATTAAAAAGGTCGGCTGGCGTCAGTGCAGTTTCGAAACGAGAGATGTAGACCTAGAAGAATTAGACAAGGGGTTCCGCAGGGTGGTGTCCTTTCACCCCTTCTGTTTAACTTCTACATCTCGAGCCTCCCTCCCCCACCAGAGGGGGTCTCCATCGTTTCGTACGCTGACGACTGCACTGTGATGGCCACGGGCAAAGGACCTTCCACGGACGAACTCTGTACCAGACTAAACGACTACCTGCGCGATCTTTCCCGCTTCTTCACAGAGCGGAACCTGAGTCTGTCCCCGACTAAATCTACGGCGACGTTATTCACCACGTGGAATGCGCAGATGGGGCAGGAGTTGAATGTCCACGTAGATGGTGTTCCACTACCTACTGTCAACCACCCCAAAATCCTAGGGGTTACATTCGACAATAGCCTCACCTTCGCTAATCATGCCACCGCAATAGCTTCAAAGGTACAAAGCCGCAACAAGATCCTCAAGTCACTGGCCGGCAGTACTTGGGGCAAAGACAAAGAAACGTTGCTGGTCACCTATAAGGCTATTGGCCGACCGGTTATTGATTATGCAGCGCCCATATGGTCGCCTAGCCTTCACGACACCAACTGGAGGAAATTGCAGGTCTGCCAAAACACCGCCATCAGAACTGCGACGGGTTGTTTGCTTATGTCTCCTGAGTCTCATCTTCACCAGGAGGCTCAAATGCTCAACGTTCGCGAGCATGCGGAACTTTTAAGTAGGCAGTTCCTTCTGAACTGTCACCGACCCAGTCATCCATATCGACAGCTATTGGATGAAACTCCGCCCCCTAGAGACATAAGGAAACATCTCCGGAAGCATTATGATGAGATCCGGCATCACATCTCGTTGCCGTTTGATCGGCGGGACCATAGGCGGGCCCTAAAGGACCTCCACACTGAGTCGGTGGACAGATCCCTCAGATCCCGGCCTGCGAACCTCGTTATTGGTGCCCAACCACCCGTTCTTGCTGAGGAAGAACGTGTCTTTCCGAGGGAGACTAGAGTCATGCTGGCTCAACTTCGGTCTGGATATTGCAATAGGCTGAACTTCTATTTGTCCAGACTGAACCCTACCATACCGAACACATGACCTGCATGCGGTATGGCCCCCCACGACACGCAACATCTCTTTTCGTGTTCTTCGGAACATACTCTTCTAACTCCCTTATCACTTTGGTCCAACTCTGTTGAAACAGCGCGTTTCCTTGGACTTCCGTTAGAAGAGCCCGATGACAACTAGGAGTGTTCTGGCCCTTTGGGCAGGGCGAAGCACTGCTAACAACAACAACAACAACAGGAGCGCGAGCTGCCTAGGGAGACTAGGGTGATGCTGGCTCAACTCCGGTCTGGATATTGTAATAGGTTAAACTCGTACCTATCCAGACTGAACCCCGACTTGCCTAATGTTTGTCCGGCATGCGGCTTGTCCCCCCATAATACAAACCATCTTTTTGTCTGCTCAACCGAGCCTACTCTTCTAACACCCATATCCCTCTGGTCCTCCCCTGTTGAAGCCGCTAGGTTTCTAGGACTTCCGTTAGAAGAGTTTGATGACAATATTGGGTAAGGTAGATACTGACTACCTAGGCAGGGCAACGTAGTGCTACAACAACAACAACAACAATGTATGTCCGGCATGCGCCGTATCCCCACACGATACTAACCATTTATTTGTCTGCTCTCCCTTTGGTCAACCATTCCCTCTGGTCAACCTTGTTGAAGCCGCTAGGTTTCTAGTACTTCCGTTAGAAGAGTTCGATGACACTACTCGGTAAGGATACTGACTACCTGGGTAGAGCAAAGTAGCGCTACAACAACAACAAACTTTCGGCGATGCTCATATCTGTCCTATTTCTGAGGGGATAGGAGTGTTGAGGCTGTGCGACACTGATGAGCGTGAACGGTAGACGGGCGTGGGTGAGTGGGGAATTGAAGCTATGTTGCTAGTCGTGCAGACTGGGCCACCATTTTGACAGCTTGAACATGGTGGAGGCTGTGGGGGTGCTCTGGACCGACATATACCGCGGGACGCCTTAAGTTGTACCACATGGTGCCAAATCCAATCTTTTGTAAGGAGTTGGGTTCCATACCAGCCTACAACAGGAAAAGATGGAGCACGCTGATGCAATAGGTTGCTCCGAGGATGACAATTTAAGGGTGGGGCATGACAGATTAGACAGGGTTACTTTGAAATAGCAGCCCTTGGCCAGGTAAAAAACCCCGGGTAATTCCAGTACGAAAGAACCGGCTGTTGAAGAAAGTGGAATGAACATCTTTTTTCAAAAGTTAACTAGGTCATTCACTTCTTTCGGTCGTTAAGCCGTATTGAAGTTTTTTTTCTATCCAACAAAAGAAAAAGTGGCAGGAGCATTTGAACTACTTGCATTAGCGTCATGCACAAAGATGATACAACATTGTCACTGAACGAGGTAGAAAATATTTGAAAGATGTACTTCGTTCGCGAGCTACACAACTCTGCTTATGTCATCTGAGACTCACCTTAATCAAGAGACTAAAATGCTCAATGTTCGTGAGCACACGGAACTGTTGAGCAGACAGTTTTACTAAACTGCCACAGACTTAGTCATCCAAACCTATATCTATTGGATGAAGCTCCGCCCCTAGCGATTTAAGGAAACATCTCTATAAGCACTAAGATGAGATCCTACACCACTTTACCTTGCCGATTGATCTGCGTAACCATAGGCGGGCTCTAAATGACCTCCACACAGAGTTGGGAGAAATACCCCTCAGCTGTCGGGTGTGAATTCCGTTTTTGATATCCCGCAATCTGAAATAGCTGAAGAGAAACGCGTACTTCCCAGTGGACTTTTGCACAGGTTCGGCTTGGATATAGTATCAGGTTAAACTCATATTTATCCAGACTGAACACCACCACACCAAATGCTTGCCCTGAATGTGGTATGTCCCGTTTTAATACTAAACGTTCATCTATTCAATTGAACCTACTATTTTAACACTATTATCACTATGGTACAATCCAGTTAAAGCCACCCGTTTCCGAGGATTTCCTTACGAGCCGGATGAAGCACCGCTAATAACAACAGCAACAACTATTAAGAACAAAAAAAGGTGGAACGTGAGAAGTTAGACAATTAGGATTTTATAATACGCCAAATCGTGGAGAAAACCCGTGAAAAAAGAATCTGCACTCAACATCTCGTTGTTGGAAAGCCGCTTCCGATAGCACGAAAAGGAGCTGCCTATATGCCGCTATGTCTGAATTTGGTTTCCCCGCAAAACTTATACGGCTATGCAAACTGACATTGAACAACACCACCAGCTCAGTCAGAATTGGGAAGGACCTCTCCGAGTCGTTTGAAACTAAACGAAATTTTAGATTTTTAATTTGATGTTGGAGAAAATAATATAATCTGTGGAATTAAACCGCGGCGGCACAATATTATATAAAAGCGTGTTACTTTTAGCGTATGCTGACGACATTGACAATATCGGCCTTAACAACCGCCCCGAAACCTTTGCCTACTCCAAACTAGAAAAAGAAGCAGAAAAAATGGGTTTGGTGGTGACCGAGGACGAAACGAAGTACTTGCTGTCATCAAGCAAAGAGTCTGCGATTTCACGCCTTGGCACCCACGACTCTGTTGGGAGCAAAAAGTTCGAAATAGTGAAGGACTTCGTTTAGATCCAGCATTAACTCCAACAATAATGTCAGCCTAGAAATCCAAATAATGCAACTTCGACTGAGTAGGCAATTGAAAAGTAAAGTCTTCTCCCGACGCACGAAAATCACACTCAACAACTAACATGTAACGAGGCGGCATTGGGAGTATTCGAAGAGAAAGATTTGTGGGCCTCTACGCGTTGGCGGCGGCGACCGAAGAAGATTGGCCCCTGCGGGTTGGGGCTTAGAATATGCCCGCGGTAGGCATACCGGTCGTAAGAGGCGACCAATATGCACAAAGGTAATGATGTGCAACTCGATGGCTGATCTACGGATATGATGCCTCCCACCTCTCATTACCCATCCTCTCTTTCCTTTCGGAAGGAGGGATGACATGACCTAGAAGGTTGCACTGGTCATACCAAATCGCTCCCACGACAGTCGGGCAGTACCGCAAGGGAGTACCGGAGCGTACCGGATTCATTTCCGGCCAAGGACTGTTATTTCGACAACACTCCCCAAAACCTTCGGGGAGTGATTTTGTTGTTAAAACAACAACAACAGCAACCGAAGAAGATTTGATGACGAGTTGTATGAGCTTTACGCCGACGCCGACATAGTTCAGCGGATTCAAATGTTGTTGAATGAACAAAGACACTCCAGCCCAGAAGGTATAGTTATCGGCACCCGCCCCTGAAAGCAGAGGAAGAGGAAGACCACCAATCCGATGGAAGGATCAAATGGAGACCGACCTGCGATCCCGCGGGGTCCCCAATTGGCGCAACGAAGAAATGACTGGCGGGCTTTATTGGACTGGACAGGTCAAAATCGCTGAGGCGGTTAGATGACCATTTAAAGAAGAGAAATTAGGGTTTACACCGAAATAACAACCTTTTCGGGAGATTATCGAACACAAATTGTAGGTCGATAAGGGGTAGGTCCATTAAACTGCACTTGTGCCCCTTCATGCTTGAGCTCACTTTTAGGAATTTGATCGAAGTTGGACAAGTGCACACTTATTTATATACATATTTGACTATATAATTGTCTGCACGCTGGGTATATTCGACGATGAAAGTTTTCAAATCATATATGCATACATCTTTCCAAAGACACATGAACGGGTTCAGTACCTGCTTGCTAATCTCTGCAAATTAAACATGACTCGACAACTTTATAATATATATACTTTCAACATAAGGCATTTAATAGAACGAAAGCTGTTTCATATAAGAGCGTAATATTATATTGTATATAGTACACTTACATAAAAATTACCTTCACCAAAGTTAGCTGCAATTATTCCTGTTTATTAAAAATGGTTTAATTTATTTTAACATAACACACCAATATCCTCCGCCTTCTCTTTCTGACAATAAAGCAATATAGTGCACACACTCTTATTTATTGCTTTGACGGCTTTATCAGAAAGATGACTGAACAATGTTAACTGTCATCTCTTAGAATCGTGCTACCAATGGGCTCCAAAAGAAGACTTGTACCATGCGTTCCACAAAATTGTCACCAAATACCATAGTTATCCAAATACCATGAATTCATTTCAATTTAAATTGATCATTTGGGAAATGCTATTTGTATGGGGAAATGCAACGCATTTGGATTTTTCGCGGCTATCATTTAGAAATCGATCCAAAGAATTTTGCAATAAAAGTGGTATCAAATGAAAGAGGGACCTCTCCTGATCACAAATATATATATCCTAGGGTGCGCAAATGTATAGTTTTGGAGTTATTTCATGTTAAAGGTTGAAAATTTGCCCAACTTCCACAGCAAATATCACCTTAATTTTCGCACTTTTTCTTAAATATGTATACGCGTATGTGTGTATTGGATAAAATACCACCCACATTAATCATTTTTTGCAATATTTTGTGCAAAAACTCACAATTAAATAAATTAACACTCGCGCTTCCATTTTTTTTTACTGTAGTTATATATGTATGTGATGTACATGTTTTGTTTGGCATTACACACTTGTGCTGCCACATCTACAAAAAAAAAAGGTGCCTTACTATATTGACCCCATTCATTTACATATGCATAGAATAGTAATAGGGAATTAAAAACTACGCGGAAGGACATCACCGTGGCGGTAGCCACGGCTATGGCACACACCCGGAGTGGGCATGGCGTAGCCCAGGGTTATTTTTTGAAGCGCGGCCGAAGGCCGCCAATGCGGAAAGGTGTTCTGCACATAAAAAAAAATGGATCGGACCCTGTAGTGCGATTCTGTAACTTTTAACACCTCGCCGAGTGTTAAGCTTGTCGCCGAATTTTGGCGTTTGCTCTTAACGAAAGTGCGATTCTGTAACTTTCCTTAACACTTTTTAGTGTTAGCTGTTTTATGTATGTATATCTGTTAAAATTAAGGGGAAAACTGCACTCATCTTAAGTACAGCATTTGACAGCGCCGACGTTCATGTCGCAGTAGCGCAGGTGATAAGCGTTCGGACTACAACGTGCGCGTCGCGAGTTCGGTTTCATGTTCGGAGAACTTATTTTCTATAACTTTTAACACCACAAAATTTTTTCGCGTTAACTAAGGTGTTAGCTAACACTTTTCGGTGTTAAGGGAAGTTAACGCTAACACTTGGCGTTAAAAAGGTTACAGAATCGCAAAAAGTGTTAAAAATGGTGTTAAGCGAAGTTAACGCTAACACTTGGCGTTAAAAAAGTTACAGAATCGCGCTACTGGAACCTCTTATTGTGGGTACTTTATATTTTTTCAGCTCTGGCATCACTGTTTTGTTATGACACAAACAGTATCCTCACATATAGGGTGTTTTTTTTTAGGGGTATAGAACATTGTGTACCATGTCAAGTGTGATATCTTAAGCATAGACGTCAAAATTTTTAAAAAAATTAACACCTGTTTTTTTATATTCTATGTTGGATTCATCCTGCATCTCGTTCTATCATTCGTTAGAAGATAGGAGCAGCGATGCGCCGCCATGCTGGAGTGCCTCAGATGTAAACAAAAAAACTGAAAAAACTCCATTTTGAAGTGCCTGTCAAACGTTTGACAGATAACATATCACACTTGTACTGATACACAATGGTATAGAACTTCGAATTGAAATAAAACACAAGAAAATCGTTTTAAGGTCCATCAATTTGACTTTATTGGAAGGATAATTTTATGCCATTAATGTTTAAATATGATTTCGGGCATGTGGCCGCCGCGGCTGGCTCGAATAAAGCCAATTCTACAGGTCAAATTTTCAACCACTTTTTCGAGCATATGGGGCCGTACATCGGCAATAACGCCACGAATGTTGGCTTCCAATTCCCCTAACGTTTCTGGTTTGTTGGTGTAGACGAGCGACTTCACATATTCCCAAAGAAAATAATCCAATGGTGTCAAATCACACGACCTTGGTGGCCAATTGACAGGTCCATTCCGCGAAATTATGCGCTCATCGAATGTTTCCTTCAATAAATCGATTGTGACGTGCGCTGTGTGGCATGTAGCGCCGTCTTGTTGGAACCACAACTCATCCACATTCATGCCATACAATTCGGGAACAAAATAGTCGGTTATCATGGCTCTATACCGGTCTCCATTAACGGTAGCTGCCTCTCCAGCATTATTGCGGAAGAAGTATGGCCCAATGACTCCACCAGCCCATAGAGCACACCAAACAGTCAGTTTTTGTGGATGTAATGGCGTTTCAAGGGTCTCATGTGGATTCTCTTCACTCCAAATGCGGCAATTTTGCTTGTTGACGTAGCCATTCAACCAAAAATGAGCCTCATCACTGAACAAAATTTTGCCATTTGAAAAAAAAATTTGAACCATTATTTTCATGATGAAATGGCAAACCAAACTGAACATAAATGACATTAGAGTTGCCAGATTTGACCACAAAATGCCAGTTTTATCTCTATTCGAAAAACAAACCTGTAAAAAAAAACACCCTATACATAGAAAAAAAATGTGCGAGAAAATGGAAGCGCGATTGTTATTTTATTTAATTGTGAGATTTTGCACAAAATATTGCAAAATTATTGCTAAAAATGATTAATGTGGGTGGTATTTTATCTAATACACACATACGCGTATACATATTTAGGAAAAAGTGCGAAAATTAAGGTGATATTTGCTGTGGAAGTTGGGCAAATTTTCAACCTTTAACATGAAATAACTCCAAAACTATACATTTGCGCACCCTAGGATATATATATTTGTGATCAGGAGAGGTCCCTCTACCACCCTGAAAAAACCGTTTTTTCCTATCAATTGGATCCCTCTCTAAAAGTTTGCCTTTTTCGCCCAAAATTACGCATTTGGTCATATTGGTGTAAATGTAGTAGCAGCGGCATTCTTCTTCTTCTTTAAATGGTAATATCACCGCCACCGCGATTTGGACCAACATAGCTCGGCAGTCCCCGCGGGAGTGGTGGTCTTAAGTATACAATCTGTAGTGCGATTCTGTAACTTTTAACACCTCGCCGAGTGTTAAGCTTGTCGCCGAATTTTGGCGTTTGCTCTTAACGAAAGTGCGATTCTGTAACTTTCCTTAACACTTTTTAGTGTTAGCTGTTTTATGTATGTATATCTGTTAAAATTGAGGGGAAAACTGCACTCATCTTAAGTACAGCATTTGACAGCGCCGACGTTCATGTCGCAGTAGTAGCGCAGGTGATAAGCGTTCGGACTACAATGTGCGCGTCGAGAGTTCGGTTTCATGTTCGGAGAACTTATTTTCTATAACTTGTTATGGTTAACGCGTTCAAATGGAGCAGTAAGGAAGGCGGTCGGCATGATATCAATGGTGCACTGTGGCTAGTCATTGTCGGCTGGGGTGGGCTCTTGCCAACCTTACCGTCCTGCGCCATAAACAGAGAAATTTTAATTTAAATTTTTTTTTGAACGCTGGGAGAAACGCAAAAACCGCGTCAAAACGACTTTTAAAACAACATCCGGTTAAACCCGGATGCCACGGACAGACCGTTGACATTACAAAATTCAAAAATTCAAAAATAAAACTCAAAAAGAAAACGGGTGAAACAAAATATTTAAAATAACTGAAAGTAAACGGTCAAGTTATATTCAAAATTAAATTTAAAACGGAATGGGGGTTAGACTATTTAAAAAAAAAATCGATAAACTAAAATTAACTGAATGCGATTCTGTAACTTTCCTTAACACTTTTTAGTGTTAGCTGTTTTATGTATGTATATCTGTTAAAATTGAGGGGAAAACTGCACTCATCTTAAGTACAGCATTTGACAGCGCCGACGTTCATGTCGCAGTAGCGCAGGTGATAAGCGTTCGGACTACAACGTGCGCGTCGCGAGTTCGGTTTCATGTTCGGAGAACTTATTTTCTATAACTTTTAACACCACAAAATTTTTTCGCGTTAACTAAGGTGTTAGCTAACACTTTTCGGTGTTAAGGGAAGTTAACGCTAACACTTGGCGTTAAAAAGGTTACAGAATCGCAAAAAGTGTTAAAAATGGTGTTAAGCGAAGTTAACGCTAACACTTGGCGTTAAAAAAGTTACAGAATCGCGCTACTGGAACCTCTTATTGTGGGTACTTTATATTTTTTCAGCTCTGGCATCACTGTTTTGTTATGACACAAACAGTATCCTCACATATAGGGTGTTTTTTTTTAGGGGTATAGAACATTGTGTACCATGTCGTATAGAACTTCGAATTGAAATAAAACACAAGAAAATCGTTTTAAGGTCCATCAATTTGACTTTATTGGAAGGATAATTTTATGCCATTAATGTTTAAATATGATTTCGGGCATGTGGCCGCCGCGGCTGGCTCGAATAAAGCCAATTCTACAGGTCCAATTTTCAACCACTTTTTCGAGCATATGGGGCCGTACATCGGCAATAACGCCACGAATGTTGGCTTCCAATTCCCCTAACGTTTCTGGTTTGTTGGTGTAGACGAGCGACTTCACATATTCCCAAAGAAAATAATCCAATGGTGTCAAATCACACGACCTTGGTGGCCAATTGACAGGTCCATTCCGCGAAATTATGCGCTCATCGAATGTTTCCTTCAATAAATCGATTGTGACGTGCGCTGTGTGGCATGTAGCGCCGTCTTGTTGGAACCACAACTCATCCACATTCATGCCATACAATTCGGGAACAAAATAGTCGGTTATCATGGCTCTATACCGGTCTCCATTAACGGTAGCTGCCTCTCCAGCATTATTGCGGAAGAAGTATGGCCCAATGACTCCACCAGCCCATAGAGCACACCAAACAGTCAGTTTTTGTGGATGTAATGGCGTTTCAAGGGTCTCATGTGGATTCTCTTCACTCCAAATGCGGCAATTTTGCTTGTTGACGTAGCCATTCAACCAAAAATGAGCCTCATCACTGAACAAAATTTTGCCATTTGAAAAAAAAATTTGAACCATTATTTTCATGATGAAATGGCAAACCAAACTGAACATAAATGACATTAGAGTTGCCAGATTTGACCACAAAATGCCAGTTTTATCTCTATTCGAAAAACAAACCTGTAAAAAAAAACACCCTATACATAGAAAAAAAATGTGCGAGAAAATGGAAGTGCGATTGTTATTTTATTTAATTGTGAGATTTTGCACAAAATATTGCAAAATTATTGCTAAAAATGATTAATGTGGGTGGTATTTTATCTAATACACACATACGCGTATACATATTTAGGAAAAAGTGCGAAAATTAAGGTGATATTTGCTGTGGAAGTTGGGCAAATTTTCAACCTTTAACATGAAATAACTCCAAAACTATACATTTGCGCACCCTAGGATATATATATTTGTGATCAGGAGAGGTCCCTCTACCACCCTGAAAAAACCGTTTTTTCCTATCAATTGGATCCCTCTCTAAAAGTTTGCCTTTTTCGCCCAAAATTACGCATTTGGTCATATTGGTGTAAATGTAGTAGCAGCGGCATTCTTCTTCTTCTTTAAATGGTAATATCACCGCCACCGCGATTTGGACCAACATAGCTCGGCAGTCCCCGCGGGAGTGGTGGTCTTAAGTATACAATCTGTAGTGCGATTCTGTAACTTTTAACACCTCGCCGAGTGTTAAGCTTGTCGCCGAATTTTGGCGTTTGCTCTTAACGAAAGTGCGATTCTGTAACTTTCCTTAACACTTTTTAGTGTTAGCTGTTTTATGTATGTATATCTGTTAAAATTGAGGGGAAAACTGCACTCATCTTAAGTACAGCATTTGACAGCGCCGACGTTCATGTCGCAGTAGTAGCGCAGGTGATAAGCGTTCGGACTACAATGTGCGCGTCGAGAGTTCGGTTTCATGTTCGGAGAACTTATTTTCTATAACTTGTTATGGTTAACGCGTTCAAATGGAGCAGTAAGGAAGGCGGTCGGCATGATATCAATGGTGCACTGTGGCTAGTCATTGTCGGCTGGGGTGGGCTCTTGCCAACCTTACCGTCCTGCGCCATAAACAGAGAAATTTTAATTTAAATTTTTTTTTGAACGCTGGGAGAAACGCAAAAACCGCGTCAAAACGACTTTTAAAACAACATCCGGTTAAACCCGGATGCCACGGACAGACCGTTGACATTACAAAATTCAAAAATTCAAAAATAAAACTCAAAAAGAAAACGGGTGAAACAAAATATTTAAAATAACTGAAAGTAAACGGTCAAGTTATATTCAAAATTAAATTTAAAACGGAATGGGGGTTAGACTATTTAAAAAAAAAATCGATAAACTAAAATTAACTGAATGCGTATTTAAATTAACAAAAAAAAACCTGAAAAATTAAAACCGAACCGGAAATGACCGGTTACCACAGCTGAAAAAGAAAATAAATATACAACAAATCAAAAAGAATTAAGGCCGAACATATAAAGGGGGCGCCGCGGGTGGTGTTGCGACGCCCGGTGCTTGGCCCACCCTCATCCATGGCCATCGATGCACCTAATATCGATGGCCCCTTACCTACAATCCTATGCCTCTTCTAAATAATTAGGAAAGTCAGCATTCCCATTTTATATTACAACTTTTATTTATAATTCATTTTTCTTAAACCTAAACTTAAAGAAATATTTATTTCAAGAAAAAAACATTTAATTTAGTGATAATCTTTTAATTAATTTTTTTGTTTTTGTTTTGTTCTTTTTTTTCCTATCCTTTCAATTCTCTATCTTGCAAATTACATTTCTTTTTTTAAATTGCATTCTTTAATTAAACTTAACTTTCCTTCGCTTATTTATGTGTTTTTGTTTTGATGGCTTATTCTTATTATTGTTATATCATTATTATTATTGTTATGTTATTTATTTAATGTTATGTTATATTATTTGCGGCCTTTATTTGTTGTAATTGTAGTTTGTTATTTAAGTATTTACGTATTTGATTAGTTGCATTAAAATATATTTTTAGGTATTTAGTTCAGGTATTTAATTAAATTTATTTTATTTTAGGTATTTAAATTTTATTTTTATTTTATGTATTTAGTCCTATCTTAGGTTACGTATTTTGTTCTATTTTATGTTATTAATTCTATTTTATTTTATTTATTTTATTTCATCTTATTATATTTTAAGGTATTTTTAATTATATTTTTTGTTATGTATTTCAAATAGATTTTTTTTTCCATATTTTCGTTAATATGATTTAATTTTATTTTAATTTTATTTCATTTAATTAATTTCAATTCCGTTTAATTTTATAAAAAATTTTCCCTCACTTGTTTCCTATTTTTCTCTATCTCCTATTTCTACATTTTAGTAAGTTTTCTTTTGGTTTTTCTTCTGTTGGTATCAAACCATAATATCAATTTAGTTTATTTAATTTAAACCCTCCTATCCTTCCTTTACTTTCACTATATTATAATATTAAAATATACATATTTTTATTTCAAAGTTTTTTTTTTTTCTATGTATTTAAATTTGTTTAATTTTACGTATTTTAATTTTGAATTTTATTTTATTCTACGTATTGTTTTCTTCTATTTCTTATTTTATTTTTCGAAATTTTAATTTAATTCAATTCCTAGGAAATTTTTTTTTTATTTTTTTTTTATTTTAAGTAACCCTATCCTAGCTTATGTATTGTTTTTAATTCTATTTTATGAAATTTTAATTTATTTTAATTTCAATAAATTTTTCCTCATCTTATTTTATTTTGGGTTTTCCCTATCTACTATTCTTTATTTCGGTAAATTGAATTTTTTCTTTTGTTTATATTAAAATTTCTTTTCTTAAATTAGTTAAATCTATCAAGTTAGTTTATTTAAATTAAACCCTCCTACTATATTATAATTTTAAAATATAAATTTTTTTTTTCAAAGTGTTTTTTTTTTTTTTATACATACTATCTAACCTACATACTTATGTATGTATGTATGTCTAAAATAGGTAGGTCTCACCCGGTTGTTACAGTAGGCCGTTGGTAGGGCGCTACTGTTGTTGTTGTTGGTGTATATATGCAGCGGGCCTACATTAGGGCGGCCACTGCTGTTGTCATGCTGGTATTGTTGTTGCCGGGGTTACAACCGGTTGCTGTTATTACAAGTTAGGCGGCGGGCCTATAATAGGTCGGCCCCCGCTGTTGTTATTGCTGGTGTTGCAGTAGCCCGGGGTTACAACCGGTTGCTGTTGTTATTGCAAGTTAGGCGGCGGGCCTATAATAGGTCGGCCCTCGCTGTTGTTACTGCTGGTGTTGTTGTAGTTGGTGTTGCAGTAGCCCGTTCACTTGGGCGCTACTGTTGTTGTTGTTGCAGGTTAGTATTTGTGCGGCGGGCCTATATTTCGTCGGCCCTCGCTGTTGTCGTCACTGCTGGTGCTTGGTGGCATTGGTGTTGGGCGGCGGCCTATATGAGGGCGGCCCCGCTGTTGTTGTTAGTTTAATGCGACGGGCCTATATTAGGGCGGCCCCGTTGTTAATGCTGGTGATGTTGCTGATGCTGATTGGACGGCGGGCCTATATGTGGGCGGCCCCCGTTGTTGTTGTTAGTTTAATGCGGCGGGCCTATATTAGGGCGGCCCCCGCTATCGTCACTTCTAGTGGTTGGTGTTTTTGTCGCCGGTGTTGCAACCGGTCGTTGCTGCTGCTAGTTCAATACGGTGGGCCTATAAGAGGTCGGCCCCCGCTATCGTTATTGCTGGTGGTTCAGTGCGTTGGGCCTATATGAGGTCGGCCCCGCTGTTTCACTGCTGGTTGTTGGTGTTGTTGCCGTGACACGCGCAATTGTGGTGCGCTATTGTAGTGGCGCGCGCGATGGTAAATGCTGGTAGTGTTGCGATGGCGCCGCGCTGTTGTAGTGGCGCGCGCGATTGGTCGTGCGCGATGATGGTGCGCTGTTACAATGGTGGCGCGCGATGATGGTGGAGCGCTATTGTACAGGCGCGAACGATTGGTAGTGCGCGATGATGGTGCGCTGTTACAATGGCGCGCGCGATTGTAGAGCGGTGGTAGCGCGCGCAACGATGTTGCGCAATTAAGGTGGCGCGTCAAAGCGCGTGGCGATAGTAGCGCGCGCAATGATGTTGAGCTGCTATAGTCCGCGCGCTCGATGGTGGCGCGCGTTGGGATGGTAGCGCGTGCTGTTGTAGTGGCGCGCGATGGTACGTGATGTTGGCGCTGTTTTGGTGGTGCGTTGTCGTAGTGGCGTTCTGGAAAATTCTGAAAGGAGATTTAAAGCCCTATTACGGTTTACAACTCAACTGAGTTGAGTTGTATTTAAGACAACTCAACTTTAAAACAACTCAACTCCTTTTTGGCATTATGGACTACAACCTTTTTTAGTTGTAGTTGAATTGATGTTGCCAACCTAGAAAGTCACAATTTGACAGATAATCGAACAGCTGACTATTGTGTAGCGAAAACTGTAAGCAAAACAATTTTTGTGAATATTTGCCAAAGTGTGTATTATTTTTAAATAAATAGAAACATGGACATAAACTTTGACTTATTTTACAATGACGAAAATGTAGGTGCCAAAATTGATATGCTGCGCATACGTAAAAGGCTTCGTGACCATTCGAACTGTTGTTAAACTAAATGGATTTTAATGCAGTTTTTTTGCAGATTTGTAAGCTACTTTCGCTTAAACAAGGAAGCGTTTTGCTTCTTGTTGAATGAGATGAAGGATCATTTCCAAAAACGCGTACGAGGAACGGCTGTACCTCCCATATTAAAGCTGTGCGCAACTCTCCGGTTCCTTGCTGACGGCAGCTATCAAAAATGGAGTGGAAATGATTTTAATTCAGGACTAGCCCAACCCACGGTGTCAATAGTTATTAAGGAAACTTTAAATATTATTGAGCAGCGTATTTGTGCAAATCGGATCACAACCGAAATGTCTGCAGAAGAGCAAAACGCTTCAAAAGCTGCATTTTACGCAAAAACTGGATTCCCAGGCGTGGTAGGTTGTATTGATGGCACCCACGTTCGGATAATTTCAGCCAGAAAAGAACTGAAACATTTGTATCTCAACAGAAAAGGTTACTACAGCTTAAACGTAATTATTGTGAGTAAAAAAAATACTTAAAAATTAATTAAAGCAAATTATTGTGAGATACATTTCTATTTTCAGCTTTGCGATCACAAAATGGTCGTCCGGTATGTTGATGCAAGATACGCAGGTGCAAATCACGATTCCTTTGTTTTTAATGTAAGCGATTTGAAGGCGGTTTTGCAGAGAAACATACAGAGCAACTCCTGGATCTTAGGTAAGGCTGCCTGTAGTATTTATTATACAAAAAAAATTAAAAACAAAATCTTATACCTAGGCGATGCTGGTTACCCTCTCCGAACATATCTAATGACTCCTTTTCGCATGACAGAACCAGGTTCACCACAAGCCCGCTACCTTACCATACACTCTAAGACCCGAAACATTATAGAGCGGACAATTGGAGTAATAAAGAACAGGTTTCGTTGCCTTTTATCTGCTCGTGGGTTACATTATTCACCTGAAAAGGCTACGCAAATCGTGAATGCTTGTTGCGCTTTGCACAATATTTGCCAACACTTTAGAGTGGAGCTCCCCGAAGAATTTCCATCCAGTATAAGTACGCAAACAAGCAATGAAATACCTAATACTGAAAGAGAAACAGAGGACACCGCCCAAAGAATCCGGAATAATATAATGCTATCTCTTTAATTAATGAAATGTTGTTATAGTCATTTATGTATTTTTAGTTCATTCATTTTTATTATAAAAAGCTTTGCTTATACATACATATGTATAAAAGAAAATTATCACTCCGTGCGATCTTAAAAATTAAATACAACTAAAATATCACTTCATGTTATAAAAAAAAACGATTCATAATAGATATCAGTTGGCCAAATGACCTTGCAATTTTGAAATTTTTAACTTTTCCACTTCCACTTTTAGCGTATGGAGTTCACTAGCTTCCTGCGCTTGCTTCTCATATAGGGCGTATTTTTTTTGTTTTATTTCCAGCACCTTTTCATTAAGCTCTATATTTTTACTTAAAGCCTTCTCCAACTTGCCAAGTTTTTTAGCTACTTCCTTTATTGTTTCGGTTTGGATAGTTAGCTGCTCTATCGGTCAGTCTCAACATTTCTACTTCTGTCCATATTTTTTTTTTAACGCCTTCTCCAACTTGCCAAGCGTGTTAACGACTTCCTTTTGGGTTTCTGTTTGAGTAACTAGCAGCTCAAGACGCTCAGTCTCGACGCTTTTGGTTCTACGAGGATTGTGGGTGCGGCCTGACGTAGTGGGACGGTCGTCTTCATTTGGGACATTGGTCTCAGTAGGCATGGTATCAGCAGAGGCTGCGTCCACACTGTTGATGTTTTCTTCGCTCGCCGGTGTTATATTCGTTGTCCCGAAAGCGTGACCACTTGGTTCAAATTGAGTTCTCGTTTGAAGCAGTTCCACTACACTTCCCTCTAGAGGATTTAGTGACAGCTCTTGCGATGGACCACCACCAGTTGCCATCCGGTTTGCACGGTTGCTGCCAAGCTTTCTTTTGCAATTTCCCTTGTAATGTACCCAAACCTGCAAGAAATATTTAAAAATTACCATAGCGTGTATTGTTCTAGTTTCATGGCCCCACTCCTTCGCAGTTCTTATTGGTGGTCCTAAGCTATTCAGCTGCCTTGCACAGTCTTCCCATAACTCCTTCGTTTTATTTTTGGTGCATCCAAATTGCGGATGGCCACGTCCAGTCTCGGGATGCTTCCGCATTATTTCAAGAAATAAAACCGATGTTCGAATCAGCTGTTTTGTCTGGATCGCAAATTTTATTTTCGCTTTTTGGACAAAAATTTGTGAAATTCCATTGTTTTCTTCAATAATTCATAAAAATTGAATAGAAATAAAAATATATGAGTTAAAAATTGCATCTACAGTTGTAGCGTTCATGGAAGAAGGAAGTTGCGGTTATTTAAAACCAGGGTTAGGAATTATTCGTTTATAATTATTCAAGTACATATGTACTTTTAGTTTCTTACACGCGAACCTGAACATTAAAAAATCAAATTTCCTGTTCGCCAATACGAACGCATAAAAAATCCCCATCGTTCGCATACCCGAACACAAGTTCGAATGTTCACATATGGGTCAATTTCAAAAAAAAAAACGTACACAACGAGTTTTTTTTTGCTTATTTTTAAAGTCTTTCCAATTCGCCTGTAAGAGTGGGCAATTTATGTAGAAATTGATGAAGAATCCGGTGGGACCTTTAGGCTCTCAAAAAAATCAATATTTTTGGTTTTTTTTTTAGGTTTTCTATGATTTCTATCTTGAGCGTCACACACCAAATATGTATAAAAAATCGCTGAAAATGCAAAAATATTTGAGATTCAAGTTTACTATGTTGTTCTTTTGTTTTTCAAGATTCACTTCTGCCAAAATCACCTTTTCGATTATAAACACAAAATCACGATTCACCTTGATTTATGTTTTTTTTTTAAGTGACTAGTTATTTAAGTGTAGGCAGATTAGCTTAATTACAGTGCTGCCACCACGTTTGAAAGCGCAAGTGGTACCATTTAAGTTTAGAAATATGTATACTTTGTGATTATAAAATTCTAGTTAGCTATACTTTTTAGTATTCTTTTTTGAAACTGCGAATGCATAATTCCGACATATTTTAGTGCAACTATATCCATAATGCCTTCGGAATGTAAGGAATGCACTGCGAAACTTGTGCAAGTAGATGATATGATAGCATGCTCTGGTGGGTGTGGTTGTATCTTCTGCGTTACATGCAGTAAAATTAAAAGAGCTGAGATTAAAATAATAAATGAAAATATAAATTTTAAATGGTTCTGCAATCAATGCACATTATCGGATACAAACACCAAGTTTATAGAGATAAAACATTTAATAAAAAAGTATGAAGAAACGAAAATGAAAACTCAAGATGTGAAAGGTATAGTTGAGCAAATATTTAATAATAAATTTTCTCAAATAAAGGCTAGTATTATGACAGACTTTAATTCCCTTCTGGAGCACAATATTCAAGTAAAGTTGAACACAATGAAAGGTGAGATAGTAAAGGACATATCTGAGCACATGAAAATAAGTACTGAATTACTAACCAGCTTAAAAATCGCAAATGATGCAGTTACTACGAAAATGTCATATGCCGATCTAGCTGCACCGAATGAGAACAAAGTAGTTATTAAACCGATAAATAAAACTAAAAAAGCAAAAGAAACAAAAGCGGCACTAAAAAAAGGAGTTGAGCCTACGGAAGGTCTTGTTAGAAATATAAAAGAGACAAATAGTGGAGCTATTGTGGTGGAATGCAGAAATAAAGCCGCTTGTGAGAAAGTACAGCAAAAAGTCAGGGATACCATAGGAAACGAGTACCAAGCAGAACAGAGTAAGGGTAAAAGCGAACTAAAAAAGATTATGAAAATAGCTGGGTTAACAGAGAAAATAAGTAGTGAGCGTTTGGTAGAATGTCTCACGAAACAGAACGATGTCTGCATTGGAAAGGACTTCAAAGTTCTAAAAATGTATGAAAATACTAATCACAGAGCTGTAAGCTATATTGCTTTAGTAGAAACAGATGCTGTTACTCATGAGAATATCTTGCTACAAAAAAAATTATACATTGAGTGGGATTCCTGTATTGTTTACGAGCATGTAACTGTTTTAAGGTGCTTCAAATGCTCAGGATATAAGCATAAGGCCAGTGAGTGTACAAATAAACAAGCTTGTAACAAATGTGCTGGCTCACACGATAGCAAAGAGTGTACCTCAAATATAATTAAATGTGTAAATTGTAGTGAATTGGTAAAGAAAAAAGTAATTGATGTCGACATAAACCACTCGCTTACAGCAAAGATTGCCCAGCATATAAAAAGCATGCGCAATCGAGGCAGAAAACGCGCATATAGCAACAAAAAATTAGTGAACTAAACTGTATCTATTTAAACGTCAGTAGTATTGTCGCGAACAAATGTGAGCTAGAACGCCTTATAGAACTACGGAGACCCCATTTGGTTTTATGTTCAGAGGCGTGCACCACTGAGGAAATAGCAAACCAAGAGCTACGGGTTGAAACATATAAAGTTTTACGTTGTGATTCCCATAGTAGACACACTGGTGGGGGGCTAATATACATACATGACTCCATTCAATACAAAACCATTTATAACTATACTTTCAACAAAAACATATGGTGCATGATAATTAAGATAAAAAATGTTTTCCCGCAATACCAAATAGGCCTGATATATCATTCGCCCAGCTCGAGCGATTCAGAATTTATTGCATGCATGCAAGATATTTCGAGTAACAGGTGCTTAACACATGACAAGATCATATTTGTTGGGGATTTCAATATAAATCTATACAAAAATACGACTTATTGTAAACAGTTACTTGACTTGTTTCAATCTTTTGCTAGGGACCAAAAAATTGACTTTTATACACGAAAAGGAATCAACACTGAAACATTGATTGATCTTTTATTTACAAACAGTGAGTCCACCTCGTGTAAAAGACTGGATGAACACCGTATAACAGATCACGAAACCATTTACTTTAGTGTCAAATTAGATAAGATGTATCAAATGAGAGATAAACGAATCTTAACGTCTTGGGAAAACTATACAAGTGATAATCTCCTTAACCAATTGCGACAGTGTAATTATATTGAGTTTGAAAACCTGAGTATTGAAAATAAGGTTGTCTTGTTACAAAACAATATAACAAGTGCTATGAGCTGTCTGACATACCCGAAAGAAGTCTGCGTTAAGCTTATGAATAAGTGGTATGACGCAGAACTGGCAAATCTTAATAAACTGAACCTAAGGCTCTATAACATCGCTCTAGAGACAGGTATATGGGATGATTATCAGACTACCCGACATAAATATAAAAAGTTAATTAAGATAAAAAAGGCCAAATACATGGAGCATAAAATTACAAATAATATAGGGGACAGCAGGGAAATGTGGAAGAACTTAAAAAATTGCATATCATTGTCTAAAGAGTCCAATATTATTAGCAAAATATGGATCAAAGATCGACTTTTCACACGTGAGAATGAAATAGCGGAGTCATTAAATAACTATTTCATTGACAGTAGCATAGAAATTAGCCTAAGTATTACTGCTAGTAGTGATGTCAGTTTGGACATTGAACATAATAGTCTCGCATTTCAGTTTCGAAAAGTCACTACAACCGATATACTGGATATAGTTAAAAAATTCAAAAATAAAATAGGAGGGAAGAAACTGTTATCTGAAGGAGTTTTCAAAGACTCCATTACATATACTGGATACTTTTATACTCAAATAGTCAATGAAAGCCTAGATAAAGGTATAGTTCCAGACTCCTGGAAAACTTCTGTAGTAGTGCCCATTGAGAAAGTCAAAAATACTCTGAGAGCTGGGGAGATTAGGCCCATTAATACGCTACCATGTGACGAAAAGATACTTGAAACAGTGGTAAAAAATCAACTTGTAAAGTAATTAGAAGATAGTAAAATTATTATACCACAGCAATCTGGATTCCGGAAAAAACATTCCTTTGAAAGTGCTCTAAACTTGGTTATTGCTAACTGGAAGGAAGACTTGAGCAGGAACAAACATATAATAGCAGTATTCCTAGATTTAAAGCGAGCCTTTGAGACAATTGATCAAGATCTGCTTTTGAGAAAATTGAACAACATAGGTATTACTGGAAATGAACTTAAATGGTTTGAAGACTTTATTAAGAATAGATACCAAAGGACAGTAATTGGATCATCTATATCAGAGAAAAGGCAGATACCGGTTGGACTACCGCAAGGCTCCGTATTGGCTCCTATATTGTTTAACCTTTATATCAATGATATCGCTAAATGCATTCAGTATAGTGACATTAAGCTATTCGCAGATGATACATTATTGATGATAAGTGGCGATAATGTCGGTGTAATGTACGCGAAGTTGCAAAACGACTTAAATAGAGTCAACAATTGGTTAGGCTTAAACAAACTGAAGTTAAACGTTAAGAAGACAAAATTCATGGTTATATCAAGGCGAAATTTTAGTAACAGTGACTTGCAACCATTAAGTATAAGCAATGAACCTATAAAAAGAGTCGACCAGTTCAAATACTTAGGAATAATTATCGATGAAAAACTAAGTTTTAATGAGCACGTTGATTACACTGTGGGGAAAATAGCCAAAAAATTGTAGTTCACACAAAGAACCTGTAAATACTTAAACAAAAGATACAAAGGAATGGTATACAGATCCATTATCGAGCCTCACTTTATCTACTGCCCAACTATATTTTTTATTATGAGAGATAGTCAAATCTACAAACTGCAGAAGCAACAAAACTGGGCAATCAGATTTATTCTTAATAGACGCAACGATACACCTATACGAGATATGCTTGCAGCCCTAAACTGGTTGAGCATTAAACAACAGCTATTTTACTATACCATGAAGTTCATTAAGAATATAATAGAAGGCAACTTGCCTGATTATTTGAAAAGTAACATTAAATATGTCAGAAATATGCATTCCGTAAACACTCGAAATAGAAATGATTTCAATTTACATACCTACTTATAGAACAGATTCGGATAAATGTAACTTATACTATAAAGGCTTAAAATGTTACAACGAACTACGTAATGATGTAAAATTGTGTAATATGAATCAATTCAAACAAAAGCTGTACGATTACTGTAAAACACTACCATTTTAGTGCAGAGTGGGCAGCCATTCAGAATAAATACCTTTCAAAGTGCGTGCGAATCAAGTACAGATACATACCCACATGCTCACGTACAGAGACCCTGCAATCAAACCACCTAGTTGAAAACTACTTTACAACTAGTATGTGCACTGAGCTCAACTAGTCAGGCAACTGTCATATTTTCATATAACCAACTGGTATTTTTACAATGTTGATGTCCTACGATATTTCAATTGTCAGATTATACCAGTCATCTACTAGTATATAGATACTAGTTTGCATATAGTTGAAATATTCCAGTTTCATAGTAGTTCAAAATGGAATGAAATGAACTAGCATAATTTCAGCCCAGTGGGACTAGTATCAAACTAGTTCGAAAAAGATTGAACCTTTCTAATCCAAAAAGGGACCGAAACCTGTAGATTATAATAAAAATACGAAAATAAACTCATGATTACATTGTAAAAATATGGTATTGTTATTTAAGTATTTTCTTTAAACGTTGCATACGTTTCATTTTTAATTTTTAAGGCACTTAAGTACTAAATATTAATTAAAATGCTAATACATCAAATTAAATTCATTTCATAGCCATTTTAGTCTTTAACATTATAAACCAAACAACTGCGGCGTTTAATATTGCATCAATAAATATGTTAAGTATGCGTTGCCGGACTCCGGCCGCACTTCTAAGCTCAGGTCTTTTGTGCACCGGCTTTACGATGCATTGTATCAACCCACTGCAGGGTATTATACTTTTGCAGGAGTTCGCTCAAGTGTGATTACGTACGAAGTTACCCGGGAATGACCCGGTAGCGCTTTAAAAAAGTAACCTCCGGTATATCAAACACCGGCTTTACGATCCTTTGTGTATTGCTCCATTGAAAGCGACTCTTCGGGGGCGGCATGTGTTATTTGGTTTTTGTATGGCTGCATTTCGATATTCCGAGTGTCGAAAAAAATGCATTTCGCCTCATTTCTGCTGTAACCTTGTATCTTGAAAAAACCACTTAAATACTTCAGTTTTGCATACTGATTCCCAATTCAAGATTCCCGATGCATTTCCACATTAGAATGAATATTCTCATACAGTGTCGTTACGAGGTTAAAGCAGAATCGGGAGGATATTTTAAAATTTTGATTGAAAAAGGTCAATGCAACTGAAAAATGCATATAATAGCTATAAAAATAAATAAAAACTCGAGTTGCCGAAACTTATACTGAAACGCATCACTATTCCATCAGTGCTTCGCCGTTCAGATATTGTCTTCTCGCTTTACTTACGTAGACGGCCTATTATCTGTAGCCAACTGGTTCTACCCTTATATTGGTATGGTCTGAAAGACTGTCCATGCTTAGCACTACAAATTGGCAACTTAACTGTTTCTATAATGTTTTCCATACATAATCTAAGTTAGGTTATAAATGATATACTATAAATAGGTATAAGCTAGGCTAAGTTTAAGCTGTAAGAAATAAATAAATAAATTTTAAGATGAAAATATGTAAATTATTGTTAAAAAGAGACTTGAACTAAGGGGTTACTTGCAAACTAATAGGCTTGTAACAATGTATTTTAAAAAAACTGCATTTATAAGCGTTTTAAGGAAAAAAACTGAGTGTGACGCTCAAGATATTTTGTGACGATCAAGATGAAAATATGTAAATTTTTGTTTAAAAAAGACTTGAGCTAAGGGGTTACTTGCAAAGTAATAGTCTTGTAACAATGTATTTAAAAAAAACTGCAAATATAAGCGTTTTAAGGAAAAAGTAAAATAAAAGAAAACAAAAATTCTTCAAAAAACAAAAAATTTCATACGAAACTAAACATGTACATATTCTTTGATGTCTTTAACAAAATTTTAAAAAAGGAAGTAATTCTTGAAGAAACTTATACACATACGCGCTTTATCGAGCTTTATTTTCTCGCGATATTTCCGTGCTCTTTTAGCCGCCGTTAATTTTGTTGTTTTACTGTTGAAAATTAAAAAATAAAATCAAAATTAAGCATTTTAAGCTATGAAGCAATATGTATGAAAAGTGATGCTCATGAAATGTTTGCCTATTTTGGTTTTTTCCGTAGGCAATTTATTTCCCAAATTCACAAATTATAAAAAAATGAGTTGAGACCATGTAAACAATGATTGTCAACTTTAATTTTTTACATTTAATATATTCACTTTTAAAAAAATTAGCGTGACGCTCAAGAATTTTTATCGCGCCCTTACCATGGTGTTCACAAAAACTACGCAAATTCACACTTTTTTTAATAGTTTTTGTTTTCGCTTTTTCACTATTGTAATAATTAAAGTTACGTTATTTACTTTATTTAAATGAAAATTGAAAACTGCTAATATTTCTTGATTTATAAAAAAGTGACGCTCAATGCAAACTGTGGGGACAACTGTTCTTTGCAATGCCAAATTCGTACTAATTAATTTTTGACAACTATATCAAATCAAAACAACATGCCACCGTTCCCACTCTATGGGCGGGATCCATGATATTTTTGTGCAGAACACCTTTCTGAATTGGCAATAAGGATAACGGTGCCCCCCATAAATTCAGAAAGAAAAAATTCAGAAATACTGTTTTTCAGAAACATTTATTCAGAAAACACTTTTCAGAAACAAAAAGTCAGAATGAAAAAGTCGGAAAAAACTTTTCAGAAACAAAAAGTCAGAATGAAAAATTCAGAAAACTTTTTTCAGAAACAACAAATCAGAATGAAAAATTCAGAAATCACTTAACAGAAAAATG
This sequence comes from Sphenella marginata, assembly GCA_951509765.1. Taxonomy (NCBI): domain Eukaryota; kingdom Metazoa; phylum Arthropoda; class Insecta; order Diptera; family Tephritidae; genus Sphenella; species Sphenella marginata. Next base: position 85,278,998 of record OX608080.1, on the reverse strand, counting down.
AATGAAAAATTCACAAAATCTTTATACTCCTCCCTAACAATAATCTGGAGGGGGAAATCCGATATTTTTAGAATTTTGCGAGATATTTGCAGTTAAAGTTCACAATTTTTCTGTCATTTTCATGTGGTTGTTGTAATCACATTACCCTGTGAGAAAAGAGTGGCACGCGGAAGGACATCACCGTGGCGGTAGCCACTTTTCAGAAACAAAAAGTCAGAATGAAAAATTCAGAAAACTTTTTTCAGAAACAACAAATCAGAATGAAAAATTCAGAAATCACTTAACAGAAAAATGAATGAAAAATTCACAAAATCTTTATACTCCTCCCTAACAATAATCTGGAGGGGGAAATCCGATATTTTTAGAATTTTGCGAGATATTTGCAGTTAAAGTTCACAATTTTTCTGTCATTTTCATGGGGTTGTTGTAATCACATTACCCTGTGAGAAAAGAGTGGCACGCGGAAGGACATCACCGTGGCGGTAGCCACGGCTATGGCACACATCCGGATTTGGAATGGCGTAGCCCAGGGTTATTTTTTGAAGCGCGGCCGAAGGCCGCCTACGCGGAAAGGTGTTCTGCACATAAAAAACGTGGACCGGGCCCCGACTTGGGGATCTGCGCAAAATTTAATGTTTTTTCTGCCGTCTGGTTACTTTCCCAATTTTGACTTCTGAATTTTTACTTCTGAATTTTTGATTTCTGAATTTTAACGTCTGAATTTTGACTTCTTAATTTTATCTTTCTGAAATAAGGGTTCTGACTAATGTTTTCTGAAAAAATGTGTTTCTGAATTTTTGTTTTCTGTATTCTTGGGGGGAACCAAGGATAACATAAAGGGAATAATTTTTAATTCTAGAGGTTGCGGTATTCTGCATTTAAAATTTTATGAAATAAAGAAAACCATATTCCTAATTCTTGAATCAGCTTGTTTTAATTCGTTTTTAACGTCCGTGGGCTTTATTTCTCTTCGTAAAAGGAAATAACACTCATCAGCAAAAGGTGATTTTTTCTCTTTTGAGTGGGAAATAACGCCCATGGGCGTTTTTTCCTTGGGAGTTATTTCACTGCACCATGCATATGCATGTATCTTGAGTGGCATATTAGGTATAAAGAGGGTGCAGTGAAATAACGCCCAATGAAATAACGCCCATGGGCGTTATTTCCCACTCAAACAGCAAATTACGCCCATGGGCCTTATTTCCTTTTTAAAAAGGAAATAAAGCCCATGGGTGTTATCACCTTTTGCTGATGGGTGTTATTTCCTTTTTCGAAGAGAAATAAAGTGATTCAAGAATTAAGTATATGGTTTTCTTTATTTCAATAAATTTTAACATATTTGTTATGTTTTTATAAGGCGGGGTGCAATAACGCCTTGTGAAATAAGCCCTTTAAGGCCTTATTACACTATTGAAAGTGAGATAAGGCCTTTATTTCAAAAAAGGCTTTATTACACTTCGAAAGAGAAATAAAGTCTTAAAGGCCTTATTGCTCTTTCATTTTTTTTAATGAAACAATAATATTCTAATTCCTTTTGTATTTTATTGAATAGTTACACACAAATTTCACGTTAACCAAAGTGGGAAACGTGGCACGCGGAAGGACATCACCGTGGCGGTAGCCACGGCTATGGCACACACCCGGAGTTGGAATGGCGAAGCCCAGGGTTATTTCTGCACTTAAAAATCGTGGATCGGGCCTCCGTAACTATAATCCGAAGGGGGAAAGCAATATTTTGTTTCTGTGAAAAGTTATTAGTGAAAAACCGAAAATTGACCCGGGTCAGATCCCCAATTCGGGGCCCCATCCACGTTTTTTATGTGCAGGACACCTTTCCGCGTAGGCGGCCTTCGGCCGCGCTTTAAAAAATAACCCTGGGCTACGCCATTCCAACTCCGGGTGTGTGCCATAGCCGTGGCTACCGCCACGGTGATGTCCTTCCGCGTGCCACGTTTCCCACTCTTTTCTCACAGGGTAATTTGTGAAAAAAATGCTAATCAACAGTTCGTGTTGCTCGCGTAAAATCCTATGGGCGTTATTTCTCTTTTAAAAAGGAAATAAGAGCCATGGGCTTTATTTCTTTTTGCAGATGGGCGATATTTCCATTTAAAAAGGAAATAAGGCCCATGGGCGTTATTTCCTTTTTGAATGGGAAATAACGTCCATGGGCGTTATTTCACTGCACCGTATACCGAACGCGTGGGATTTATTCAAGGACGTATTTCGGGATCATTTCGGGATTGGTTTCGGGAACATTTCGAGACTTTTTGGAGACTATTTATAGACAATTTTCGGGATAATTTTGGCACCTTTTCGGGATTTTGTTTGGACTCATTTCGGGATTGTTTTTACGACTATTTGGAATATTTATGAGACTTTTTCGGGTTTTCTTTCCGACCATTTTGGGACTATTTTGGGCCAATTCCAAATGTGTTCTGCATTATTTTAGGATTTTTTGAGACGATGTTAAGGAACTCAACTTTGCTGAGTTCGCCCGAACTGTTCGCCTTCATTTTTTTTGTTCGGGCGAACTAGTTCCACCTATCGACAATTTCGGTCGAACGAATGTTCACTTCGAATCAGCTGATGCCCTACTTCGAATTAATAGTGAACAAATAAATTTGAGTGCTATTTTGTGAATTTTGTAAAGAATCCTACATTTTATTAAAATTAAGTTAAACAAGTAAGGAAGTCTAAGTTCGGGTGAACCGAACATTAAATACCCAGCGTTAGTTTTCAGAACGAGATACAAATACCATGACTTGGCAATGATATAGGCCCTAGAATCTCATTTGAAATTTTCTATATCAAAAAAGGGGGGGTGGTTATCATCCGATTTCGTCCATTTTAAACACCAACCTGCCTTGGCCAGAAAGTAACCTGTGTACCAAATTTCATGCGAATATCTCAAGTTTTACTCAACTTATGTTAATTTATGTGATTTTCGATATCGAAAAAGTGGGCGTGGTTATCATCCGATTTCGAAAATTTTCACAGCAGCTTACCTTGGCCAAAAGGTAGCCTGCATAACAAATTCCATGCAAATATCTCAGTTTTCACGCAAGTTATGTCAATTTATGTGATTTTAGAAATTTTCGATATCGAAAAAGCGGGCGTGGTTATCATCCGATTTCGTGCATGTTCAATAGCAACCTACCTTGGTCAGAAAGTAGCCTGCATAACAAATTCCATGCAAATATCTCTGTTTTTGCGCAAGTTATGTCAATTTATGTGATTTTAGAAATTTTCGATATCGATTTCGCCCATTTTCAATAGCAACCTACTTTGGCCAGAAAGTAACATGTATGCAAAATTTCATGCAAATATCTCAATTTTTACCCAAGTTATCGTGTACACGGACGGACAGACGGACGGACAGACGGACGGACATGCCTTAATCAATTCCTCTTTTCAACCTAAGAACTTTCATATATGGAACTCTATATCTAACTCGATTTGCGCCGTTACATAGTACCGTTATGTGGACAAAATTATAATACCCTTGTACTAGTACTAGTACGCTGGGTATAAAAATTATTCAAAAACATATATAGTGTTGGCCTTAGGTTGTTACTGATTGAACGCGAGGAGAATGCAAGTGTGAGAACAATCCGGAGGCAATTTGGAGCTAAGTGAGTCGAAAAAAGTTGTTTTTTTGCAGTTTTCAATAGCAAATTAATTGTTACTTTACTAGTTTTCCGGTAAAAACCGGTAACCGCTAACCGGAGTTTAATTGACTTTTTTGTACGGCTTAACCAGCTTTTATGAAAGTTGCCCTAAATAAGCCAGCATTTAAATATTTTGTAGATATTCTTGGTAGCTAGTCATTGAAACAAAAAATTGGAGTACTTCGCTTTGTAAAGTGGACAGCTTGCATTCCCTGAGAAGCGTCAATTTGCGGAGGACTTTTATATGAAGCTGCCAATTCTGTCTTAAGATGCGCTTATGACGAAAACGTTAACAAAACATCCATTACAGCACACATAAATCAATTCAGCAATAGAAATGGCGAATGTTAAACTGCACTTTTGTAATCATTTCATGCTCTTTTTTGGACTTTACCTATTGAAATAAAAGTATATTACTTTAAAAGAATATCTAATATTCAAAACATACAAATGCGTACAATTTGTTTCTTGTTCGCCTCTAAAATAAAAGTGAATAAATCTGCCACTTTCCGTTGTTCATTTCGCCCGAATAGAGAGTTGGCAATAAGGCGGAATGTTTTTCGAACACGAAAAACTTGTTCGCCACCGTCTGCGATAAGGCGAACAAAAAATGTGAATCTTTTCGGGTGAAAATATAACTCGCGATAAGGGTGTTTATGTTCGTGTGTATATGCAAAGCAGGCAAAGGGTAAGGGATGACTGATGCAGGCAATTTTTAAATATTTGTATCTAACGTGTCGATTCTGAGCGTAACCGGAAACTTTGTACCCAGAAGATTATCTAACCAAAAATCGCAACCGGTGCATGTACCCGATTTTAGCGCGCATGGCAACGATGTCAAAAACAAACAATGCGCAAAAGAGAATAAAAGGCAAACGCGCACGAAACATCACGTAAAAAAGTGCTTATATTGTTTATTAATTCTTCTGAACTAGTATGTGTATAAAATTTGTGCTATTTTCTGTCCAAAAAAAATATTTACAAAACACGTGCAATTTGTCGCGGTTACTTGGCGTTACCACCTCTTTCGGTGGTTACGAAATTGAACTGCAACTTGATCCTGCAGAATACCAAATGGGTGTAAAAGTTTCCAAGATATTTGTTTGCCGGGTAAAACGAATATCGTTACCACTATAGAACAATAGCCGTGTTTTTTTTTTATCGGCGTCTGCGTTTGCGCTTAATATTTGTATGGACTGCTAAGCGCACAACTTTATCTGCAACTACGAAATAGTGGCTGATAAAATTAGTACTTCCAAGAAGTTTCCATTCATTTTGCAAACTGCCTTACCAACTTCCAGCAATCTGTTTATCATCCCTTAATAATAACCGGAATGTCAACAGAGGAAATGTATGTATGTATGCGCGTTGATAATGGAATAACCGCAATTGTGGATGACCGTTTTTTTTAGGCGCAGACGCAGATGTATATGCGTGTAAAAAAAACAGGCCTAATATCAAGAGAAATGCCACTAATTTGCCTGCATGCACACACGTTCACATAGTAATTACATGTGTGCATACATATGGGTAGAATTTTTAAGTATGGATTTTCTTTTCTTTGCCTGTTGAAATAAACATGCGTTGCGATCATTTTACGTAGCGGTATTTAGTGCAATATATTTGCGCAAAGTTGCGAAAAAGTCTCATAAATATTCCAAATAGTCGTAAAAACAATCCCGAAATGAGTCCAAACAAAATCCCGAAAAAGTGCCAAAATTATCCCGAAAATTGTGTAAAAATATTCTCCAAAAAGTCCCGAAATGATCCCGAAACCAATCCCGACGTAATCTCGAACGTATCCCTATACGTCCTTGAATAAATCCCACACGCTCGATATACCTAATATGCCACTCAAGATACATGCATATGCATTCAATCGAAGTACATACATACATATGTACATTTACTACTCCAACATTCTGCGAATGTTCCACACAACAATGTTGTTCAGTTTAGAACATGAACAACAAAACGATTATTCAGGCACATGTACATATCCATGTACATACATCTGGTATATACCGTGATGGCAAGCAACATGGGCTGTGTTCGTAAATGCAACATGACTTGCAGTATAAGCAACAGTGGCATCACTGCGAATTTGACGAGCGATGCTCTTGATAGAATTTTTGACAATTTGCAAATACGTTTGTTTGCTTTTTTGAACGCGTATAATACTAAAATGGAAATTTTGCTGAATCTAACACTACATAGACGAATTTTGTGAGCAAGGAAATGGTACATTTTCTTTAAATTTAAGAAAAAGAAGGTTATTGTAGTCAAATAGAAAAATGTTTAGGTTCAAATGTTTGTCTTTAAAAAGAAAAATACCTAAAAACAAATCATTTATTAAAACATTTTCTATTCTCATTTCCGAATGAATTGGGCCACTATTAAAGTAAGGTTTTATAAGTTTTATGAAAATTAATAAGTTATAGTTTCACTTTAAATAGGCTTTGGAAAAGGCTTGGACTCCTCTATATTCAGCCGTACTCTCAGCAATAGCTGTGTCTCCGCATTACTAAGATTTTCACTAAAAATTTAAAAATAATCATTTTTACGATTACTATTAACATAATTTAACTGAATTTCAGTACACAAATTAAAATAAAACAGTTTTGCACTTACTTTTCGTCAGACATCGTTAAATCGTGATCAAAAGCAACTAAAATTTCTTTGATGCGAGTGATGAGCGACTCTTGATAGAATTGTTGCATTTTAGAACGCTTGATTATTGCAGTGCTGCCATATTGGCATTTCTGAACGTTCTGCTTGTGATGCAATTGCAGTTTGCGCGTCTTGATGCATTTACGAACACAGCCATGTACATACATCTGGTATATGCAGTGACGGCAAGCAACATGTAGATATATACATCTGGTATATGTATGTGAACATTCGAACATGTGTTCGGGTATACGAACGATGGGGATTTTTTTATGCGTTCGTATTGGCGAACAGGAATGTAAATATATATTTTTTATTGTTCAGCAGCACGAATAAGAGCGAACGAGTGTGAACATTTCCGAACCCTGCTTTTAACATTTTCTGAAAAACATTTGAGCTTTACTGAACTACATTTGAGCTTTTCCAAAATACATTTGGCCTTTTCTGAAATACTTTTTCACTATTCTGAAAATTATTTGGGGTTTCTAAAATACATTTGAGGTTTTCTGAAATACATTTGGAAAATCCGAAGTACATTTGACTTCTTCTGAAATATATTTGAGCTTCTCTGAAATACTTTTGAGGTTTTTTGAAATAAAATTGGAATATCTGAAATACTATTGGTGTTTTCTGAAATACATTTGCTATCTTCTAAAATTCATTTCACATTTTCTGAAACATATTTATTATTTTCTGAAATACCTTTGGTGTTTTCCGAAATACAGTTGGAAAAGGTTTGGAAACATGGCTTTACGCATAGGGTTTGAAAAGACAAACTTGGCAAAATGATCAAGACACACAAACACATAAACATTAGGTGTGTTCGGTGAAAAAGTTAGCAAGAATTGTTCAGCAGGAAAAAAAGAGAATAAAGCGTCTCACTCTCTCAAAGATTGAAATTTGCTAACTTTTCACCGAACAGGAATTAGTAAACATTTGCAAGAAAGCTGCAAAAACAGCTGTTTAGTTTCCTCAATGCAGACTGCTAGTTGTGGAAGCAATGATTCGACAGCGCCGGCACTAACACATTTCCTTCTGCCGGAGACCTTAATTAATTATTAAATAGTTTTAATCATCCAAATACATTTATTAGTCACATTTTCTTACCCCATATACCATCAAATCACTTATTTTAATGTCTTTGAAATTTTGAAATTTTTGTTAAGTTGACAAAAAATGCAATCAGCTGATGTCAAATCATATGCTTTCTTGCTTGCTAATTTCTGCTAACAGAAATTTGTGCAGCAGGAATTAGCAACTTCCCCTCCAAATGAAATGTCAAAATCGCGCTCTCTCGTTGCTAATTTTGCTGAGCTTTTGGTTCACCGAACGGAGTTTAGTGATAATTATTACAAATTCGTACAAATTATCACTCACCGAACACAGCTATTACCATCACTAGTACGTAGGTAGGGACCCAAAAAGTCGATAAACAAACGTTGGAAAAGTCTTTCGGTTGTGTTCTTTTCCAATGGGTGGTTTATGAAACACGTTTGGGGTTTGTTTCCCTTTCAAACTTGGCAATCTCTTAAGAAGTTTTGGACTTCCGTTACCATACCAGGCCAGAAGTACTTCGCGCGTATTCGGGCTAACGTTTTATGGATGCCCCCGTGTCCGGTAAAAGGTGATCTGTGGGAGGGTTCCACCAAACCTGCGGGGAACTCTGACGGTACTCAGAGTTTCCAAGCTTGGTCCTGCTGAAAATCACTTGAAAAACTGTGTCCGTTTATATACATAACCGTCTGAAAAGCATTGTTCTGTAAGCTTGATCTGGTTTTCAGTCACCGGTTTCCTAACTTCGTCATACTCTTCAGGTTTAAAGTAGTTCGAGTCTAAGTCAACGTCAATTAGTCTGTATGATAGCTGCATTTCTTCCATGTGTGCTCGCGATAGCGTATGTAATACCACATTTAGTGCTCCTTGCTGTGATCGACTTGAAAGTTGTATGTCTGAAGTTATAAACTCCACATCGCGAGACTTCCAGAAACCTCTTTCTGGTTCATTAACCATTTAAGACTCGCGTGATCGGTAATGATCGTGAAGGGCAAACCTTCGAAGTACGGTTTAAATCTTTTCACACTTATTTCCGCAGCGTAGCACTCCAGCTCGGTAATACTATAGCTTTATTTAGTTTGGCGGAAGGGTAAGGTCTGTCATTGTTCTCGTCGTCTAACTAAAAGACAACCCCGCCCACTCCGTCAATTCGTGCCATTATCGGCCTTAGAAACCGTGCCCTAATCTCTGCTTATAAACCTCACGTGTATCCAGTACTGTACTACTTACACGGTACCTTAAAAAAGTGGCGTACACACTGCAACGTCGATCTCCTCATATACTAGCCTTAAAGCCGAATACCATTTATCGAAGCGTTGCAGCTTTCATAAGGAGCTTCTACGGCAATACGAGTATCCCCCCTTGTGTTTGTTGTAGTGGCACATATCGTATCGGACGGATTCAAGCGCTGTTGCCACTAAAACGTAAAGTAAAAAAAGGTTATAGAAAAGCAAAGAAAAGAGTTATATATACATATATATATGTTAAGGCGCCTCATACGAAAAAAACTGGACACCCTTTTTCCATCGAAATTATAAACTTCAATGTATGTTACCTCCCGCTTGAGGTGAGCGCGGCAAGGCGATGTTGTTGCGATGCCTGATGAATCCCCTGGGTACGCTTGTTGCGGCTTAGCTCGCCGGATTGGGGTGGGTCGTTGGGATCACCTTAATCGTTGTTGTTAGATGTACCGCGCTGGCAATAAGAAAAAGAAATCGTACCCGTTGGTTTGATGTTACTACCACCACTCGCGATCAACCCGATATGAGTCCCCTGTACAATCACTGTCCCATTATTCGCCCCATGCTACGGCCCTTCCGGCCCAAGCATCACCCGAACACAAGATACCACACACGTCACTTAATGCTTAGCAAATCATATTCATTTAATAACTTCAATCTTAAACTAATTACAATTCATCTACGCTTCCTTCTCCAGCCTAGTCTGCACTTATACTATACCAATCAGGTTCGGGTTCTCCCGCTGATCTGTCTGCTTCAAAAGCAACTTCAACCTAATATACATGTACGAGCCACTGGCCCATTATTATTCAGAAATAACCACATATTCTAATATTTTATGTTTTGAATACTCATGGAGTAAGGAGCCGAATTAATGTCTCGAATTCGTGTTCTTACTTACTAAAGAAATATGCGTGTATGTATGTACATCAGATAATTCAAATTTAATTAAAATAAATGTTGTGGTTGTTGCAGTGACAACCGAAGCGAGACACCCGAGAACAGAACTCACCCAGGCTCTCTTTGCGTAAGAGTTTAGCAAGCGTGTGAATCTTGAGGCTAATGAGTGCAAACAATCGTTGCTGACAAATAATACATACTCACGTTGAGGTGTTTTCTAATGACATGGGCACGCTATCCTCGAATGTCTTCTACCAAATAAAAGAGTTATATTGTCACGTCAAACTGAGTAGCTAATTATTGCGATATTGCCTGCGTCTTTAGAATTATCTTAGAGAGGCTGACTAACGCCCTCGGCATGCTTTCAAATGGTGAACTATCGTTGAATGCTTTTCATCTATAATACCAAACTGACCTACCAGCCTTTAGCCCTGAGGCGCCTCTGCCATCAACTAGTAGCTCCTATGCGTACCTGACGCTCTTATGTTACAAGACTTCCACCATCCGGCTCATGCCTCACGCTCACATCAATTGTTTTTATTGTTGCCCTAGACGCTTTCAATAATCACTCAAAATAAATACCTATACTTGTGCCTGCATGGCATGCCTGCTCCGTTGCTCTACTGACGACACTATCGCTTCCCCGCCTGTACGGTGACGCTCTTGGTTGACAACACGACGTACATTTGTAAGCACAGACATATTTCTGTCGTTGTTGAATGATTTCTGCTTAAATTCATGAACAACTGATGTTGATTTGGTGCGAGTTAAAGAAAGGTTGCAGATTTCAATGAAGCGATTTTTAATAAAGTAAGTATTTCTTTAAAAATTCGTAGGTACCACAAGAATATCATTTTACAGCAAATGTATTGCTTTGCAGCTTAAATAATCCACACCAGCAAGAAAATGAAGGTTCCAGTGATACCGCAACGTAAGTGTACATTAATATAAAGTTCTTTGTATATTAATATACAAAGCCGGCTAAAAAACAATTGACACATAATTTGCATGCGTATATATGCATTTTTAGTGAGGACGAAAGAAGCGGCGAAAAACAACGAAAAATTACTTTTCGACAACAGTGGAAGGATATATATCCATGGTTGGAAGAAGACAAATCGCCTCAGGGGAAAAAATGTATTTTATGCAACTCATCGCTTGTGGGAGGACTTGCCCATATCAAACGACATGCGTCCTCTGAATCACATATTCGTGCCAAAAATTTAGCCAAAAACACGCCAAAACTAACTGAGTACGTTGCTTTAAAGTCAAACAATAATGCAGTAAGCCAAGCGGCAAGGAGCCTTGAGGTAAAACTAAGCTGTTTTGTTGCCGAACACAATTTGCCTTTTGCAATTATGGAACATTTAAATGTTCTTATGAAAAATAGTATAACTGATTCCAAAATTGTGGAACAATTTTGCGTTAATAGACATAAATTGCAAAAAATAATTACTCAAATAACAGGGCCAGAAAACAGTAGATCCATAATCGAATTTTGTAAAAGCAATTATTACTCCCTAATAGTCGATGAAACGATTGATATAAGCGTATCAAAAAATTTAGCTATTATCATCAGAATTTTTGGTAAAAAGTGCAGGTTTTTAGATTTAGTTCCGTTGACCGACAGCAGCGCAGAAGGAATTTTCACCGCAATTATTAAAACTTTAGAAGACCATTCAATACCAGTTGAAAGAATGATTGCTTTTACTGCCGACAACTGTTCAGTAATGATGGGAGCAAAAAGTGGTGTACAAGCAAGGCTTAAGCAACTAGTTCCTAATTTATGTGTTAATGGATGTGTTTGTCACATTCTTAATTTAGCTTCAATGGCAGCTTGTTGTGCATTGCCCAACAAAATTGATAAATTTTTAAAAGATATAAACTACCATTTTTGTAACAGTCCCCTAAGGAGAGGACTTTAAAAACTTTCAAGAATATTTTGGCACAGAAATGCATGTTATCCTTAAGTATGCCCCCACAGGGTGGCTTTCCCGACACGCGGTCGTAGATAGGATTCTTGAACAATGGGATGCCCTCAAGTATTATTTTACTCTATATGATTTTGAAAACAAAAATGGAAATCAAAATACCAAGGTTATATCCGAAATTTTTCAAGATCCTGTTTATAAATTATATTTTATATTTCTCTCTTATATTTTAAATGAAATAAATGTTGTGAACATTGAAATGCAGTCCGAAGACGTTCGAGTACATGTACTTTTACCAAAATTAACAAGCTTAGTTTACAAAATGGGTAGAAATTTTATAAAAAAATCTTATTTGGACTCCAATCCTTTCTGGCTATTAGATCTTGATTCAAATGAAAACCACTTGACTCCAAATGAAATCTACTGTGGTGTTAATGTGGATATTAGCTTATCAAACAATATTTTCGAGAAAGATGATATAGAATCTTTTAAGAGTTGCGTTAAGCAGTTTTATATAAAATTTTGCAATACTTTAATAAAAAAAAGTAAATTTGAATGACAAAATTTTGTTGTGGGCTACTAAGTTTTCACCAGGAAGTGTGTTAACTGGGGAAACAAATAGTATTGTGCCATTGGTTTTGGAGTTGTTTCCAAAACGTGAATTTGACAATATAAAGCAAATTAATACTGAGTTTAGAGCTTTAGCAGAACACGCTAGCCTTAAAAAATTTAGGCATTTGAGTATATGCAGTTTTTGGGAAGAAATAAGATTAGTAAAAAACGAGTTAAATGCACCAATGTTTTCTAATATTTATAGAATTGCTCAAGGTGTATTATCGATTCCACACTCATCTGCAAATGTAGAAAGGATATTTTCCTTGCAAAATTTAATCAAAACAAAGTGTAGGAATCGACTTCAGATAAACGCCCTTTCAAATTTATTAAAAACGAAGGACTTGTTGAAATCGACAAACAGTTGCTGTCATAATATAAGTATTGAAAGAAATTTGCTATCTACTGATATATCGAATGATCTCAGAGAAGAAGACTTGTTAACATAGATTAATCTAAGATGAAGTCTTAATATGTATTTAAAAACTTTTGTACCTAAAACGTTTTCGTTTTGTGAAATGTTTTTGCATTGAATGCGGCTGTGTATTTAAAATATTTTTTGTATGTTCCTAAAGGAGTTTAATAATAAATTAATATGTATTTGAGCTTTAATAATTTTATTTTTAGAGGAAAGATTTTGCTTGTAAAAGCAATGTTTGCGATTAGTGTAAGTCCTTAGGAAAAAAATTGCTCCCCTAAATGATGGTACATTTTCCCTTGATTTGATACATTTTTTTTGCTCATTTAGTACAAAATCAAAAAAACCGTTTTCCATCCCTGCTGTTGGTTTGTCAAAGCTTGATTCAGCGTGTGTGCCGCTGCGCTGACCGCTGCCACCCACTTATAAGACTGCGCAATACTGATTGAGCAGAAGAGTAACAGAAATACGCGCTTGCTTGCGACGCTCACTCTCTTATGAAATGCTCACGCGCCGGCAGCTACCGATACACATACCTCCAGCAAAATCTCTACGCGTTTAAGAATACGTTGGCACTTCCAAACTAAATTGTATCTTTGGCTATATAAGCTTTTTTTAAAGCTACTAAAAGGACGGCCTTACTTGGTTTTATTCCACCGCTTTTTATGTTTTGCTGCTGGATGCTAACTAATAGGTTACGATTTTTTGCTAGGTGAACACCCTCGCTTCTGTTGCTATTCGTTCAATTGGACTCGTGCATCGAGAACTGCTATGCTGATATGTGAAGTAGGCTGGTTGAAGTATTCGCTGATTGCAATTTCACAGCTGCGGTATGATGCTGCCAGTACTATGTTGTCCTCCTAAGATGGGTTTTTGATGGCTGCGTTGAAATTTCACATTATTTCCCTTTATAGCAAGTGGTAAAATTTTGTTTGTACCTGGGTTTCTCCTGTAAGTTGTTGCCTGCTCGGTTGTTTGTGAAGGAAAGGCCGGAAGCAGAACCGCAATGAGTTGGCTGCAGTAGCCATTTGCTTTGCCAAAAGAGCGTTCGGAAAGTTCGCTCAATTCATTGCACAATCACGGTTGCACCTTCCATCAAACTTGAATGCATTGTAATCGAAAATAAGGCTGTCTTCACATCTCCCGTAACATGTATTCTAGTTAAGACCTTGGTCAAAATATTTCGAAAATATATTAATATTTCGAAAATATATTAATATTTCGAAAATATATCAATAATTGGCTGAGTTATTAAAGTTTTCCACAACCCTACCCCTCGAAATATGACCAAAAACAGCATCATATGCACATCTCAATGCACTATGGTCGGAAACATCACTTTTCTTGGCCAAAACTATTAACTCTTAAAATAACGGAATTTTTAACTGGAGTTTGAAGTTGCAGTATAATTTAAGTGTTTTTGTATAAAACAATTAATTTTTTTTTAAATTATCAACATTTAGAATTAAAATTAAAAAAAAATGTTTACATAAAATTTTTGTTTCTTTTCTTTCTGAGTTTTTATTTTTTTAGTTCTAAATGAGAAAATATACCATACTTACGAGTAAATATGTTGTTTCTTGAAATTGAAAATATAATTTACACAAGTATTTACAAAAATATTAAAATTTAAACTCTTTATTTTAAATACAATTCATTATCCAAAAATGTATTTTCCTGTTCAAGTTCTTCTGGATAATCGTCCTCGTCGTCATCCATATTTTGTAAATTCTCAGTCGCACATGTTTCACCGATATCCTCACAATACAATAATTCCTTTACTTATAGTGGCAGCGTTAAACGCTTCCTTTGGCGCACACGTGTATTTAAGCGAAGAGATTATCAATGCGGCTAGTCTTACGTGCATGGTGCAGTCTGTCGCTTTTATATATTTTGTTTCGTGACTCAGCTGCATCCTCTCCGAAGTAACCAACAGGAAGTGGTGTATTCTGCATTATTTGCTTTGAGTGAACTATAACTTTATGTACTGTGGGAGTCATTGGTAACCAGGGGTACTTGCTTTGATATAATTGACCAGTTTGAAAGCAATACTCTTCAAATCTAGGGAAAATTGACAAGATAAACATATTAATATTATTCTCATTCGAAATATTAATTCAGTGTCTACTCCTAAAATTTTCGAAAATTTTTCATATTCCGTAAATGCTCTTCGCGCCGTGTTGCCGTCATTTGTGGAACCACAACCACCTGCTTTCGGAACATCAACATGAAGATTTAGTTCTTTCCAAAACTCATTCTGAATATACTCTTTTCTTATCTTAATTCCATCTTTATCTTCCTCCGATCTAATTTGCCATTTTTTTACTTCCATCTTGTATCCTAAATGTAGTACGAACTCAAAAAATCTAATCCAGGAGTGCAGTGGACTAATTCCGTACTTTAGATTTCCATCGATAGGATGAAATTTTACGCTGTTATAAACTGTGACTTTAACAAAGTCAGTTTGGGTTGCATGGCGGTGCAGTGAAATAAAAAGGAAATAAAGCCCATGGGTGTTATCACCTTTTGCTGATGGGTGTTATTTCCTTTTTCGAAGAGAAATAAAGCCCACGGACGTTAAAAACGAATTAAAACAAGCTGATTCAAGAATTAAGTATATGGTTTTCTTTATTTCAATAAATTTTAACATATTTGTTATATTTTTATAAGGCGGGGTGCAATAGCGGCTTGTGAAATAAGCCCTTTAAAGCCTTATTACACTATTGAAAGTGAAATAAGGCCTTTATTTCAAAAAAGGCTTTATTACACTTCGAAAGAGAAATAAAGTCTTAAAGGCCTTATTGCTCTTCCATCATGAAACAATAATATTCTAATTCTTTTTGTATTTTATTGAATAGTTACACACAAATTTCACGTTAACCAAAGTGGGAAACGTGGCACCCACCCGGAGCTGGAATGGCGTAGCCCAGGGTTATTTTTTGAAGCGCGGCCGAAGGCCGCCTATGCGGAAAGGTGTTCTGCACTTAAAAATCGTGGATCGGGCCTCCGTAACTATAATCCGAAGGGGGAAAAGCAATATTTTGTTTCTGTGAAAAGTTATTTGTGAAAAACCGAAAATTGACCTGGGTCAGATCCCCAATTCGGGGCCCCATCCACGTTTTTTATGTGCAGGACACCTTTCCGAGTAGGCGGCCTTTGGCCGCGCTTTAAAAAATAACCCTGGGCTACGCCATTCCAACTCCGGGTGTGTGCCATAGCCGTGGCTACCGCCACGGTGATGTCCTTCCGCGTGCCACGTTTCCTACTCTTTTCTCACAGGGTAATTTCTGAAAAAAATGCTAATCAACAGTTCGTGTTGCTCGCGTAAAGTCCTATGGGCGTTATTTCTCTTTTAAAAAGGAAATAAGAGCCATGGGCTTTATTTCTTTTTGCAGATGGGCGATATTTCCATTTAAAAAGGAAATAAGGCCCATGGGCGTTATTTCCTTTTTGAATGGGAAATAACGTCCATGGGCGTTATTTCCTTGGGCGTTATTTCACTGCACCTTGCATGGCATATTGGACATTTTTGATTTGATTTTGTATCGGTTAAAACATTCAAAAGTTTTCCATCTATAACAGTCAACAGCACTCTGAACGTTATTTCGATTATCTTACCAGCTTCGATTTCAACACGTAAGTTTTCAAGCTCTTGAATTTGTTTATTTAAGTCTTGTTATCACTTCACTCGTGTATTCTAATTTTAAAGGCCGACAAAAACTTGTGGACTGCGGAAAACAATTATTCCAAATCCGGGCTCCCGCGCTACTCAAGAGTCTCAAGGGAATCACTGTTGTGGCCAAAAGACATGAATCAGCATTTCGTGATGTACTTTGATCAAGGAAAGATTGTTTATATTGAGATTGACCAGAGCTGCTGTCAAAACCGGAGCTAAATATCATTTCCGTTGATATGAAGTTACCCGTAATTGTCGCAAATACTTCCTTTTGCATCTCTATAATTCTTTTAGCCGTATGGTTTAAAAGCATTTGTAAAGGAACCTTTGCGAATTTGTCATCTACAAGTACACCATCGCGTATGCACTTACTTTTTATTGCTAATATTTTATCATAGGGTGGATAAATATTAGCGGTACGTTTCTTGCTAGAAGTCCGGATGGAACAGTATTGGCTCTTCGAAAAATTGTTTTCGAGAAGAAATGCTAACGCTTCCTCATCAGACATTACAATAGGTGCTTTTACATTATCGACATATAGGTTCCTAATCTTGGATGGTCTTGATGGACTTTCGATGGTTTCTTTTAAAACAACTGCCAAATCTACTTGTCCTCCTTTTAGAGCCGAAATTGATGCTGCTTGAACTAACAGATTTGTTTCGTTGTGTTCTGACATCGAGAGGTTTGCTGCTAGTCTTCTCTTACTTCGTTCAGATTTCTCAGAGTACTTAAAAGCCCTATTGCGGTTTACAACTCAACTGAGTTGAGTTGTATTTAAGACAACTCAACTTTAAAACAACTCAACTCCTTTTTGGCATTATGGACTACAACCTTTTTTAGTTGAAGTTGAATTGATGTTGCCAACCTAGAAAGTCACAATTTGACAGATAATCGAACAGCTGACTATTGTGTATGTAATAAATAGAAACATAGACATAAACATTGACTTATTTTACAATGACGAAAATGTTGGTGTCAAAATTGATATGCTGCGCATACGTAAAAGGCTTCGTGACCATTCGAATCCTTTGGAACTTCCAAGCAGCAAGTAAGAAAACGTTGTTGTTAAACTAAATGTAGTTTTTTGCAGATTTGTAAGATACTTTCACTTAAAAAAGGAAGCATTTTGCTTCTTGTTGAATGAGATGAAGGATCATTTCCGAGGAACGGCTGTACCTCCCATATTAAAACTGTGCTCAACTCTCCGGTTTCTTGCTGACGACAGCTATCAAAAATGCAGTAGAAACGATTTTAATAAACTGGATTCCCAGGCGTGGTAGGTTGTATTGATGGCACTCAGGTTCGGATAATTTCACCCAGAAAAGAATTGCAACATTTGTTCCACCCGAACGTAGACTTCCTTGCTAGTTTTTTCTATAAATCTGTACAAAACTCACGATTAAATATTAGTCTGAAATAATTTTAAAAGATTTACTAGCCCGCTCTCCATTTTTCTTTATATATTTTCCAAAATAACAGCAAAAGGGTACATTCGCTATCCAAATACAACTGCTAGTGAGCAGTTGTCAATTTTTGATATTGTAGACAACCAAACTAGCACAGGGTTGTAAATGGTAATGCCACACAAAAGTTGTTACATTATCAATTTCAACTAATAATTTTTGACAGGTTGGGGTGTAATCGCTAATACCAAATTGCAAAAATTTCAACTAAAGTAAAGTTGAGTTGTAAACCGTAATAGGGCCTTAAGTTGCGGGCGTCCAGTTAGTGATACAATTTTTTCATCTGGGCTTAGTTCTACTGTGCGTTGAGTCTCTGTGGAAGCGATTTCTAAATTTATTTGCCTGTTTATTACAGTTTCTGAACAAAGCCAGCCAGAATATTTAATTTTAAAATCATCTAGTCTTCTATGACACTTTTCCCACTTTGCAGACAAATTATTGTTAAGCATGCGTATTTTTTCTGTTAAATACTTATACCATTCATCTGAAATGTTATCGGCTCCACATTTTTGCATAAAATATTTTTATTAGCGCGTCCTCATTTGTTCCTTTCTTCTGCTTGGTCAACCAAATATCAAAAACTGCTGAATTCTGTAAACGAATGACGCCTGAAAAAAAATTTACTCAAAAACCGCAAACCGAGATAAACATATTCAAAAACTAAGCACTTCAAAGTAATTTTGGTTTTCAATATTATGCTTAACACTCCTAAACAAAATGTGTTAAGCTTACCCAAACTTAAAAAATAAAATAAATTCCAAAATGTTAAAGACTTTTGGAAAAAGTTATTTGTTTTTTTAGAGTATCCAACTTTTGAGTATTATATTTTACAAAATTAATAAACTTATAGGCTGTTCATGCTGAGACTGCATTTTGCATTTACCTCCCATTTTAGCATTTAGCGCAAAAAGCAGCTTTTATTTTCGCATTTTCCATACAAATTTTGACACCTAAAAGCAACTTTTGTTTTGCATTAGCATTATAAATGCGGAAATCAACCCTGTAATATTCGAAGAAAATCGCGATTCGAATTCAAAAGAGTGGCAATATTGGTTGTTTTTACTTGGCGTTTTCTCATTCTCTATCTTTCGTAAACATTCTGCAAATTTGCTCGGATTTAAAATTTGTAATTTAGCGCGCGTGTTGTGTGCTATTGCTAAAATAAATCAATCTACAAATTAATCTGATGTTTGTGAAGGGATTTAAATAAAAGATTTAATAAAAATCTGTATATTTTTTCACACGTGGCATAACCTCAAAAAAATGTTCGAACTTGCTAAATGTGCATTTGATAAATGCGCCAGCATGAACGCTTTTTCGAAACCAATGTCCGAAAATGTAAAATGCTGCTTTTTAAGTTCAGCATGAATGGCACATTACCATCACCTTCGTGTTCCATTTAAACTTTTATTTAACACGCTTTGTTTTCAGCTTTAACAAGCTATTGAAGTAATCACTATAAAACACCGAACGCAATTATGTTTACAAATGAAGCAAACAAATTCAACTTCGATGACTCACCGAATAACGGTGAATTGCATATTACAACAACAAAATTCATTTTTGGTTGTTTTGGAGCGTTGACTACTAGATTTCAGAAACAACAACATATTTCGGGACTGCAAACATTTTGACTTTTGGCCAACGAAAGGAAATTTCCGACCATAGTGCGGTACTAAGCCAAGAGTATGAAGGCAAACAATTGCCAATTGCATATGCATCAAGATCATTTACAAAAGGAGAAACAAATAAGGCAACAATTGAGAAAGAATTAGCGGCCATTCATTGGGCCATAACATATTTTAGACCATACGTTTATGGTAGAAAATTTTTAGTCAAAACAGACCATAGACCTTTAACATTCCTATTTTCAATGAAAAACCCATCATCAAAATTAACTAGAATCAGACTGGATTTGGAAGAATATGACTTCGAGGTGGAGTATATAGCAGGAAAACAAAATTATGTAGCAGACGCACTGTCACGCATAGATATTAAAGGTCTTAAAGAAATTTCAGTAGAAGCGTGTAAGATATTGAAAGTTACGACTAGATCGGAAAAAAATTATAATGATAATAAAAATTCCAGTAGTAAAAATGAAGAAATAAAAAGTCACAAAGAGAACCCAATAATTTATGAAGCGCTGAATAAATGTGAAGTACAGAGACTAGTCCAGCTCGTTTTCGATCCTCCGAAATTATGTTTCAGAAAAGGAAAGAAAATTTGTAGTGAAATTAATATGAAAAACCTAATTGTTGAGGCGAAGATTGACTTAGGTCAATTCTTTGCCAGGCTTATGAAGGAAGCCGGCAATTTGGGAATTGTAAAAATACAGTTGTCCCTAGGAGACAAATTGTTTAAGGAAAATTATACCCGGGTAGACACATTTAAAGAAATTGGTACCAAAGTTCTCAAAAATTTAAATATAGCATTGACTCCGGAGGTTATGCATGTGACAAATAACAAAGAAATTAAAGAAATTCTTCATAAATATCACGACGATCCTGTTTTTGGTGGCCACCCAGGAATAAATCGTACGTTAAATAAAATAAGACAAAAGTATTACTGGAATAATATGAAAAATTACATCAGAAAATATGTAAAAAATTGCATTCACTGCAGCAAAAATAAAACTAACAAACATCTGAAAGAACGACTGACTATAACGGAGACGCCACCAAAGGCTTTCGATATAGTACAGATAGACACAATAGGGCCATTACCAAAATCGATGAATGGAAATGAATATGCGGTTAATATCATATGTGACCTAACCAAATACTTGGTTACAGTACCCGTTCAAAGCAAACATGCTGTAGCAGTTGCTAAGGTTGTATTTGAGCATTTCATTCTGATTTATAGTTGTATGAAAACAATTATAACGGATATGGGAACCGAATACAAAAATTGTTTGTTTGAGGAATTGTGCAAACTCTTAAAAATAGAGCATAAAACATCAACACCCTACCATTATCAAACTTTAGGTACTGTTGAACGCAGTCATAGAACATTCAATGAATATGTGCGTTCTTACATATCCATTGACAAAGGCGATTGGGATGAATACCTTAAATATTTTTCGTATTGTTACAATACAACACCTTCAACAGTTCATGGCTATTGTCCTTTTGAACTAGTTTTTGGAAAGACACCCCTGACTTACGAGTTTTTAAAAGAAAATGTAATTAGCCCAGTATATAATCATGAGGCTTATGATAAGGAAATTAAATATAGGTTACAGGTAGCACAACAAAAAGCTAGAAAGTTAGTACAAGAATCTAAGGAAAAACAAAAAATTAGTTACGATAGCAAAATACAATATAAGGAGATAAATATAGGAGATTTAGTATTAGTAAAAAATGAAGCAGGTCATAAGTTAGACAATAGGTATAAAGGGCCCTATAAGGTAGACAATATTGAGAATAATAATAATTTTACTCTAATTCCTGATAAAGTAGAAAGCGTGGATAGAAATAATAAGTATATTATAAGCGATGAGAATAAGAAAATTTTAATTCATAAGAATAGACTTAAACTTTTAGAATAAATACACTGCATTTTAACTCAAATGTTTACACATAAATTTTTATTTTACACTGACACATAAACCCATAAATTCAGAAATTTATTGTATGCAAATAAAAACTTATTAAAATAAAATCGTGTCATTACTCTCAATGTAACTAAACACTTAAGAAAAATGTAGCGCATACATAAAGAAACATATAAACAAAAAATCCGAAATAAATAAATTAATGTATTGTCCACTTGAAAATAAAGTAAACGCAACCAAAACTTTGTAACAAAAAGTAAACACAGCATATATAAAAATAAAACGAAAAGTCAAAAAGTCCAACGCGCCAGAGCTATTAAATGAAATAAGATCGGCCGCTCATTAAATGTAAAAGACGAGCTATAAAACTCAAACCTATTAAATGAAATAGAATCGTTCATATAAATATGTATATAAACGATTCTTTTTAGGAAAGGTGTAGTGTGTCGAATATGAATACATATCTACATACAAAATACGCAGCACGAGCGCCGTCTAAGTTACTTGGTCGCAAACGTAAACAAACTGCAACTAAGTAATTGCTGACGCTATGTATTTCTCTGCTGCGACACTTTCCCACGACCAAAGCGTTGAAGTAGCTCAGCACTATACACATATGTAAATACGTGCATATGTGTGAGCGTGCGTTGGGCTTCATGCCTTATGTTAGACTTAGCTATGTAAGAATTACAGTAAATATGTATAATGAAATGTTTAGATTAATTTACTATAAATAAGCCTGAATATTATAATAAAGAATTCATTCATAATTCGGCACCCAACGGCTTTGATTATTTATACTGGGTGCTCACTTTACAGTCCCATATGGGACCCTGTTTCCGAGATATCGACCAAAATGTGGACCAGGTGTGACTCTAAAAAGTGTTTACACAATATGCGTACCAAATGAAAGGTGTTGATGAAGATTTTAACAGGAAGTGGTTCAAAGTCCCATAGCACCCCGTTTCCAAGATATTCACCAAAATGTGGACAAGGTGTGACTCTAAAAATTGTTTGCACAATATGGTACCAAATGAAAGGTGTTGATGAGGATTTTAATAGGAAGTGGTTCAAAGTCCAATATGGGACCCCGTTTCCTAGATATCGACCAAAATGTGTGACCCTAGAAAGGGTTTGGACAATATGGATACCAAAAGAAAGGTGTTGACTAAGGTTTCAAGTGGTTTGGTACGCTGACGGATGCCGTAGCGTATAAAAGTATACTATATCATTTTGATAATATATCATTTTGACAAGAAAATTAAAAACTTTTTATTTATTGTAGCTTTTGTATCATAAACCTTGGTTAGTATTACCGCGAGGTAAGAAAGCTTTCACTACCCCTCTTCCTCTCAATCAAAATATTTTAACATTTGACAAATTTTTATTTCAAATTTGATTGGGGAAAAAACAATTAAATCAAATGAGCATATTTTCGCTTTTGAATAATTTTTAATTTAAAAAAAAAGTTTATGTGCTGTGATTATATTACCATATTGGCTATTGAATAATTTGTTATAGAAAAAAATAGTTTATGTGCTGCGGATGTATTATTGGCTAATTAAATCATTTTATATAACCGTTATTATTTAAAGAAATACAATGAATTGAGAAAATTAGTGGTGTTTTTTTCATAGTTTTCTTTTTAACAGAGGCTCACAATGATCTTAGGTTCATAATGATCCTAGGTATACAATAACAAAAAAACAAAGGCAAAACAACGTTTGCCGGGCTCAGCTAGTTTTTTTTATAATAAAAAGCACCTCATATGATGAATTAGCTGGAGTACATAAGGTAAGCATGAAAAAGTTTGAAAATTTTATCAACGCAATCCAAACATTGAGATGTACATATGATGCTGTTTTTGGTCATATTTCGAGGGGTAGGTTTGTGGAAAACTTTAATAACTCAGCAAATTATTGACGGATTTGGACGATTAGGATATCATTTGACAGGTATTTGCGAGAAATTGCCATTTTTGATCTAATTTTACACATTGCAAATATTAGCACACAGGTATACAATAATAGTATTGGTACAACTTTTAAACTTTTTTATGCTTACCTTTTGCACTCTATCATCTCAGATGCTTTTTATTAGAAAATATTTTTTCATACTCATTTTATACATAAAAAACGATTTTTTTTAGCGTTTTTTAACTCGGTTTAGCTCCGGTAAATCTTAATATTTTGGGGGAGTCCTTAGAAAAGAGTGAATTTTGAAATTCCGGTGGAAACTGTGCAACCGGCTAAGAGATTTTTGCGCCGAGCGGAACCTACGGTTTTTCGCCGATTCCGAACGTAGATCCCGCCCATAGAGTGGGAACGGTGGCATGTTGCCACCGTTCAGGGCAACCACCCGGAGTTGGAATGGCGTAGCCCAGGGTTATTTTTTGAAGCGCGGCCGAAGGCCGCCAATGCGAAAAGGTGTTCTGCACATAAAAAACATGGATCGGAAGTTATAGTTTACTTGTGAAATAAGTCCCATATATTGGGACTTGTATCATTTTCTTCTAAGAATTTTAATTCGGGTTGTTAGGCCTTCTTTCATTGGGCGTTATTTCATAATGAAAGAAACCCTAACAATTAAGACTTTATTTCATTTTTAAAATTAGGCTTTCCTTCATTTTTAAAGTTAGACGTTCTTTCACTTTCTTGTTAGGCGTTCTTTTTTAGGCATTATTTCATTTCGAAAAATTAGGCGTTAGTTCGTTAGGCCTTTATTCGCTGAGCCTCCTCTAACCACCACATGGTGCAACTGTACACTTATGGCTACTGATCCTTCCGTTAATGACCTTTGTTCTAGAATTAACGCATACTTGCCATCATTGTCCGGTTTCTTTGCCGGACGTAGGCCGACATTGTCGCCAACCAAAACCACGGCCACCATATTTACGACGGGGACAGCGCAAGTGAACATGATATGAAGCATCCACGACGACCGCACTAGGCTCCAGACTGTCACACATCCCAAAATCTTAGAGATATCGAGGATCTTATCCGTAGATCAACCATCAAGTTTCACGGCATTACCCTTTATGGATTTTAGTCGCCTTTTACGGCAGGCATGCCTACCTCGGGCATATCCTAAATCTATAACCCGCCTGTTTTAATACTTCAGTTTCCTTGGATTAGTGTAATATGACGAAAACAATATTACCATGGAAAATAAAGCTAATAAAATAGAAAAAAATAAATTTTGATTTAGCAAGTTGCTTTTTATTATCATCAAAGTTTATCTTTAATGGGGGATTCGATAAGTCTTTCAAGGTAGCATTAAAGGTGTAATTATGGGGCAGTCACCTGCTAATAAAGTGATACTTAATAATTCTTAATACCAGTACCGAAACGCGTTTTTGTACTATGACGAAACTTTGAATGTATTTTATATAAAACTAAAAAATTGCCCATATGTTTTTATGCTGACTACGAACGGCAGTAGCTATGCCGGACCACTGCCTATTGGATGAAAAATCTACTAAGCCGATATGATGTCACTAATTTTAGGATTCGAGACGCTGAGCATGCCAACTTTGTAACGCGTAGTGCCCTATGCATTGGACAAGTTTTCAACGAGTATCCACGCATTGAGATTTTGCAACTTTTACCGAATCCCTAAAATCTTTGATAGCATATTTAACCTTTGATGACTGCAATAGGTCTTAATTTTATACATTTTTTGCTAATGCCAGCTGCATGGCAAGTATCAACGACGTCGGTTACATCTTTATACGATTCGGGAGCTTCTTCCATAACAAGCTTGGGTGATGCTACGCGGATCGCAATGCCCATTTCTTCTAATCTCTCTAGTACATCTTGATAATCTAGATTTCTCCGGGATTTAGCTCGTGATAATGCGCGACCCTGAGTAAATGCAGTGAATTAAAGATACTGGAATTAATTTACAAACTTTCAACTTACTGCGCCGTGGCAAGTCGATCCGAATGTTTCATGCATACCTTTCTCCGTCCCAGTAAGTACATAACTACAAGTGCCCATTGTTCCACCAACTAAAACAGGTTGCCCAGTTAGTTGATAGTCAACTGGAATAAGTGGATGATGAGGCGGAAATGCTCTAGTGGATCCCTGGGAAAGAAAACAATTTCAAATAGTAATATTAAAATAGTATCTATATATTAATAGGTCAACATTTTAAACATGCATAATTTCAATAAAAATGTATTTTGATATCTTTGTATAGGTCAGGAGCGGTGCAAGTAATGCTTCATTTATTTGTAATAATTCATGAAAATTGTGTGCATAAAGCCACAGCTGTCAACTCCAGTATCTGACTACACACAGAGTAGCAGTTGATAAGCGTCTCGATTACGAAGTTTACATTCCAAGGTTCGAGCACAGTTTCGGGACAACTATTTTTATTTTGTTAATTTTAATTTGTTTTTAAATATGTATCTGAAAACTTCATATGAATATTTTTTTAAAATTTATTACATTTTTCAGCCAATGTTTTTCTGTGTATGACCCAGGGTTTGGAATTATTCGTTTAAGTACGTTCTTATACATAGGTTCTTACATGCGAACCTGAACATTAAAAAAAAGAAATTTACATTCGCAAGTGGCGTAACAACATCGTATAGGGGTATCGCTTGTTTGAGCGGCGAATAATTAGTACATGTATGTTCGTAACATTTTTTCTTATGTACATAAATTCATATTATGAAATGAATAATGGTTTTGTTTAGTCAAAAACTATGTATACACATAGAAATTATACGGATGTTTTTGATTATTGCATTTTAATATTACAATTTACATTAAAAAAATACACATGTGTGTTTGTTTTGCTGTCTACCAAGCAACTAAGGCTGTGTGCCAATCGGTTGAAAATAGCAAAATTTTGACAGTCCGGGAGAAAATTCTGACATTTATTGTGGTGGATACGAATGCCAAAATTTTATCTAGCCCTATGGGCTAGGGAAAATTGTGACAACTGTGAATGTGTACACATACATTGACAAATTGGCATTTATATCTGACAATTGCAAATAAAACCGCCCAAAATATTAAAATTATTATAAAAAAAAGAAGGAAGACGTCATATGTAACATGTAAGTTATATTGTTTACATCTACATATGAATTGTATTAATTTTCTGTTTATTTAAAGGGAATCATGCAGAAAGGCACGAAGGCTGGAAGTAAGTAGATGATTAAAAGTATAATCATGATAATAAATACATTAAATAAGTTCTGGCAGTATTTTTTATGTAAATTTTGACTAATTTTAAATGACCTCTTCACAGCAGTGTTCTAGTGCAATGTCGAATGTAAACATTGGTATAAAATACATATTATTTCACATGTGAATGAATATTTTTGTTAAAAATTGTTTAATATCAATGATTTAATGTATAATCATGATAATAAATACATTAAATAAGTTCCGCCAGTGTTTTTTATGTAAATTTTGACTAATTTTAAATGACCTCTTTAATTTAATTTCAAATATTTACTTAAAGAAAAGTGGCGCAATCCTTTCCTGAGGCCAAGGATGGACCGACTTGTAAGTCCCAATTGAGTGGGTGAAACTGAGACTGTTAATTTTAAACTGCTTTGCCTTACCTACCTGTATCATTTTTAATAAATATATTTAAATAAAATAAGTTATTTTTATAAATTTTCAGAGTTTTATTGTTGCTGTTTTAAGTGTCACGTTGATGATTTTCGTACATATGATAGTAAAATATGAAATTTTCATGTTCCAAACCTTGCTCAGGTTTCTGCCATAAAGCGTGTTGTATTGGAGTTATTACGATTACGATGTCAAACTTTTCAAGGCGAATCGTAACATTGTTCATATGTGCCAGCAATGTGTAAATTTGCTGGAGCGTTTTATTTCCTCGTTGGGTGTCATTCGTATGTCCCAAAAAGCGGGCATGGTGTTGCTGATTGATACCTTCAATTCTAAGTTCAAGGATTTATTGGTGGAAGTGTGTGAGCTAAAAGCCTTAATAAACACATCGCAGCAGAGCAATAATGCAAACAACAACATTGCCAACGCCATTACAGTGGCTAATAACACCAACAACGTTAACAGCTGCTCTGGTAGTGCTGCTTTTTCGTCTTTGTCTAAGTCTTTTGCCCGCTGTATACTATCTTTGTCACCAACTACTTGCAGTGCCAACGGCACCTACACCTACATATAATACTAATGACTGTGTTCACAGCAAGGTCCGTCAACCTGGACCCCCCCAAGACGGATTTCAAATTTGACAGGCCAGGAATTGTGTGCTAACCCCAATGGGGGTTCTGAAATTGGATAAGCTTAAAATTATGTGCTATATGTGCTACGTTTCGACAAGTCTCCTACTTTTGAGGTTTTAAAAAAGTACTTAAAATTTGAGCAACAACAAAATTGTTTTTGGAACCGTTGAGCACATAAATAGCACATAATTTCCAGATACTAATTTAATTTGAAAACACATCGTTTCTATGGGGGGGTCCAGCTTGACGTTTCGACAAATCTCCTACTTTTGAAGATTGAAAAAAAGCACTGAAAATTTGAGCAACAAAAAAATTGTTTTTGGAACCGTTGAGCACATCGTTTCTATGGGGGGGTCCAGCTTGACGTTTCGACAAATCTCCTACTTTTGAAGATTGAAAAACAGCACTGAAAATTTGAGCAACAAAAAAATTGTTTTTGGAACTATTGAGCACATCGTTTCTATGGGGGGGGTCCAGCTTGACGTTTCGACAAATATCCTACTTTTGACGTTTTAAAAAAGTACTTAAAATTTGAGCAACAAAAAAATTGTTTTTGGAACTGTTGAGCACATAAATAGCACATAATTTCCAGATACTAATTTAATTTGAAAACACGTCGTTTCTATGGGGGGGTCCAGCTTGACGTTTCGACAAGATCGTTTTGAAGATTGAAAAAAAAGGACTGAAAATTTGAGCAACAAAAAAATTGTTTTTGGAACCGTTGAGCACATAAATATCACATCATTTCCAGATACTAATTTAATTTGAAAACACGTCGTTTCTATGGGGGGGTCCAGCTTGACGTTTCGACAAATCTCCTACTTTTGACGTTTTAAAAAAGTACTTAAAATTTGAGCAACAAAAAAATTGTTTTTGGAACTGTTGAGCACATAAATAGCACATAATTTCCAGATACTAATTTAATTTGAAAACACGTCGTTTCTATGGGGGGGTCCAGCTTGACGTTTCGACAAGATCGTTTTGAAGATTGAAAAACAGCACTGAAAATTTGAGCAACAAAAAAATTGTTTTTGGAACTGTTGAGCACATCGTTTCTATGGGGGGGTCCAGCTTGACGTTTCGACAAATATCCTACTTTTGACGTTTTAAAAAAGTACTTAAAATTTGAGCAACAAAAAAATTGTTTTTGGAACTGTTGAGCACATAAATAGCACATAATTTCCAGATACTAATTTAATTTGAAAACACATCGTTTCTATGGTGGGTCCAGCTTGACGTTTCGACAAATCTCCTACTTTTGAGGTTTTAAAAAAGTACTTAAAATTTCAGCAACAAAAAAATTGTTTTTGGAACTGTTGAGCACATAAATAGCACATAATTTCCAGATACTAATTTAATTTGAAAACACGTCGTTTCTATGGGGGTGTCCAGCTTGACGTTTCGACAAATCTCCTACTTTTGAAGATTGAAAAAAAGCACGGAAAATTTGAGCAATAAAAAAATTGTTTTTGGAACCGTTGAGCACATCGTTTCTAGGGGGGGGTCCAGCTTGACGTTTCGACAAATATCCTACTTTTGACGTTTTAAAAAAGTACTTAAAATTTGAGCAACAAAAAAATTGTTTTTGGAACCGTTGAGCACATAATTTCCAGATACTAATTTAATTTGGAAACACATCGTTTCTATGGGGGGGGTCCAGCTTGACGTTTCGACAAATCTCCTACTTTTGAAGATTGAAAAAAAGCACGGAAAATTTGAGCAATAAAAAAATTGTTTTTGGAACCGTTGAGCACATCGTTTCTAGGGGGGGGTCCAGCTTGACGTTTCGACAAATATCCTACTTTTGACGTTTTAAAAAAGTACTTAAAATTTGAGCAACAAAAAAATTGTTTTTGGAACCGTTGAGCACATAATTTCCAGATACTAATTTAATTTGAAAACACATCGTTTCTATGGTGGGTCCAGCTTGACGTTTCGACAAATCTCCTACTTTTGAGGTTTTAAAAAAGTACTTAAAATTTCAGCAACAAAAAAATTGTTTTTGGAACTGTTGAGCACATAAATAGCACATAATTTCCAGATACTAATTTAATTTGAAAACACGTCGTTTCTATGGGGGTGTCCAGCTTGACGTTTCGACAAATCTCCTACTTTTGAAGATTGAAAAAAAGCACTGAAAATTTGAGCAATAAAAAAATTGTTTTTGGAACCGTTGAGCACATCGTTTCTAGGGGGGGGTCCAGCTTGACGTTTCGACAAATATCCTACTTTTGACGTTTTAAAAAAGTACTTAAAATTTGAGCAACAAAAAAATTGTTTTTGGAACCGTTGAGCACATAATTTCCAGATACTAATTTAATTTGGAAACACATCGTTTCTATGGGGGGGGTCCAGCTTGACGTTTCGACAAATCTCCTACTTTTGAAGATTGAAAAAAAGCACGGAACATTTGAGCAACAAAAAAATTGTTTTTGGAACCGTTGAGCACATCGTTTCTATGGGGGGGTCCAGCTTGACGTTTCGACAAATATCCTACTTTTGACGTTTTAAAAAGTACTTAAAATTTGAGCAACAAAAAAATTGTTTTTGGAACCGTTGAGCACATAATTTCCAGATACTAATTTAATTTGAAAACACATCGTTTCTATGGGGGGGTCCAGCTTGACGTTTCGACAAATCTCCTACTTTTGAAGATTGAAAAACAGCACTGAAAATTTGAGCAACAAAAAAATTGTTTTTGGAACCGTTGAGCACATCGTTTCTATGGGGGGTCCAGCTTGACGTTTCGACAAATATACTACTTTTGAGGTTTTAAAAAAGTACTTAAAATTTCAGCAACAAAAAAATTGTTTTTGGAACTGTTGAGCACATAAATAGCACATAATTTCCAGATACTAATTTAATTTGAAAACACGTCGTTTCTATGGGGGGGTCCAGCTTGACGTTTCGACAAATCTCCTACTTTTGAAGATTGAAAAACAGCACTGAAAATTTGAGCAACAAAAAAATTGTTTTTGGAACCGTTGAGCACATCGTTTCTATGTGGGGGTCCAGCTTGACGTTTCGACAAATATCCTACTTTTGACGTTTTAAAAAAGTACTTAAAATTTGAGCAACAAAAAAATTGTTTTTGGAACTGTTGAGCACATAAATAGCACATAATTTCCAGATACTAATTTAATTTGAAAACACGTCGTTTCTATGGGGGGGTCCAGCTTGACGTTTCGACAAGATCGTTTTGAAGATTGAAAAAAGTACTGAAAATTTGAGCAACAAAAAAATTGTTTTTGGAACCGTTGAGCACATAAATAGCACATAATTTCCAGATACTAATTTAATTTGAAAACACGTCGTTTCATTGGGGGGGGGGGGGGGCTCCAGCTTGACGTTTCGACAAGATCGTTTTGAAGATTGAAAAAAAGCACTGAAAATTTGAGCAACAAAAAAATAGTTTTTGGAACTGTTGAGCACATAAATAGCACATCATTTCCAGATACTAATTTAATTTGAAAACACGTCGTTTCTATGGGGGGGGGGGGGGGGGGGGGCTCCAGCTTGACGTTTCGACAAGATCGTTTTGAAGATTGAAAAACAGCACTGAAAATTTGAGCAACAAAAAAATAGTTTTTGGAACTGTTGAGCACATAAATAGCACATAATTTCCAGATACTAATTTAATTTGAAAACACGTCGTTTCTATGGGGGGGTCCAGCTTGACGTTTCGACAAATCTCCTACTTTTGAGGTTTTAAAAAAGTACTTAAAATTTGAGCAACAAAAAATTGTTTTTGGAACTGTTGAGCACATAAATAGCACATCATTTCCAGATACTAATTTAATTTGAAAACACGGCGTTTCTATGGGGGGGTCCAGCTTGACGTTTCGACAAGATCGATTTGAAGCACATAAATAGCACATAATTTCCAGATACTAATTTAATTTGAAAACACATCGTTTCTATGGGGGGGGTCCAGCTTGACGTTTCGACAAGATCGTTTTGAAGATTGAAAAAAAGCACTGAAAATTTGAGCAACAAAAAAATTGTTTTTGGAACCGTTGAGCACATAATTTCCAGATACTAATTTAATTTGAAAACACATCGTTTCTATTGGGGGGTCCAGCTTGACGTTTCGACAAATCTCCTACTTTTGAAGATTGAAAAACAGCACTGAAAATTTGAGCAACAAAAAAATTGTTTTTGGAACCGTTGAGCACATCGTTTCTATGGCGGGGTCCAGCATTCCCACGACAGCCGGTTCTACGTACCGGAATGACTCGGGGTTTCCCCGACCAAGGGCTGTTATTTCACTACCCCCCTGCCTAAACCGTCAGTTATCCTCCCCCCAATAATGTCATCCTCCGAGCAGCTCCTTGCAGCGGGACTGCTCAAGACTCTCCTGCTCCGGGCTGGTATTGAATCCAACCCCGGACCTAGAGAATGTACATTCTGTACAATGCTCTAATTGTAGCAGATGGTTGCATCTAACTAGTTGCTCCGGACTAAATCCCTCTACTCATAGACCCGCTAGTTTTTATAAAACTTTTGTGGCCCCTTGCTGTTCACGTCCTATGACGTCCAGTGGCCGTCGTCGATCAAGTATCGCTCCGCCACATATGTCTGACTCTGTCACATCAGTCTCCACGACCAGCACTAACAATGCACATCAGCAAGTAGACCTTCCGAGCGGCCGCTCACGCCCACAGGCGTCAACATCTCACACAGCAGCTCACAGCTACTCCCTACGTAGCACTTCCCAAGTGGATTTGAGCAATGCTGAGCGTCCGCTCTCTCCCACCCCCTCGGTCAGCCCCTCTTCTTCCAGCATTAGCACGAGTATAAGCCACAACCATCAGCTCCTGGTCTCTTATACTACGTGCACTGTTTGTCGGTTAAGATTTATACGCCGTTGGCATCAGTCAAGTGCAATAACTGCCTTGGCCTGTGTCACCTGCTCATATGCTCTGGACTCGCGAACAGGAACCTATGGACTGATACGTACGTTGCGCCATGCTGTCGAGCTACGCAACCTTCAACGTCGTCCGACTCGCCTCTACCTTCTGGTAACGCGATTCCTTCGACTTCAGGATTGCGCCGTAGTGCGCGACCCAGCCTATTACCACCTAGGCATACGCACCAGTCCTTGACCCCCAGCATCAACTCTGCTCCCCCTACACATTTCGGTATCCTGCAATTTAATTGCAACGGCCTAACCGGCAAAATTGTTGAAATGACAAATTTAATGAAGCGACTGAATATCAAGATCGCGGCGATTCAGGACACAAAGTTAGGTGGAAGGTCGTCTCTTTTGACCTGCAACGGGTACAATGTACACAGTTGTGACCGTGCGAGAGGGCTTGGGGGTGGTCTGGCATTCATCACGCATCAATCTGTGCAGTATCGTCTATTTGAGCCTGACATCGACCCGAGGGACACCACCTTAGAACGTCAAGGTATGGTTGTCCGGTCAGGCGATGTCGACCTTGAAATCATAAACATTTACGTACCTCCTGTCACCTGTTGTCCCAGGGATTACCACCCTGACATTCGTGCGTTACTCAGGGGCGAGAACCGCGTCATCCTTGGTGACTTCAACGCACACCACGACCTGTGGCACTCCAGCCTGCAGGCCGATGGTAGGGGACAGGAGCTGGCTGACCAAATAGATGATTCGACGTTCTGCACGGTAAATGGGGATGCCCCCACTAGAGTGGCGGTAAACTGCTCTAGCTCGCCAGACATCACCATAGTCAGCGCTGGTCTAATAAACTGCGTTGACTGGCGACCGATGCTGACGCTTGCCTTAGACCACCTACCTATAGTGCTCTCTATCGATCGCCCCACCGACTTTGTCACCGCTGAGAAACGCACTTACACTAACTTCAATAAAGCCGACTGGGAGGGTTTTCTCAACACCACAGAGAGCGCCTTCGCTGCTCTTCCTACCCCGTCTGACGTACGAGAAGGGGAAAAGGCGTTTCGTTTGGTCCTAATTTCAGCCTCCCATCAACACATTCCGTCAGGTAGAATAAAGGAAGTGCGTCCATTCTTCCCCGCAGAGGCAGCGGCCCTGGCAAATGAACGGGACCATATTAGACGCCTTGACCCTACGGATCCTCAAATAAGCGATCTCAATGCGGAAATCAGACGCTTAGTAGACCAACACAAACGCGCTAAGTGGGAAGAGCACCTAAGGTCTTGCAACCTCTCGGCTGGAGTTGGCAAATTATGGTCGACGGTGAAATCTTTGTCCAACCCGACTAAACCTAACGACAAAATATCCATCGCCTTCGGTGATAAGGTTCAGTCGAAGACAAAAAGATGCGCGAGCGCCTTCTGCCGACAATTTGTAATGCATCCTACGTTGAACAAAGATATTCGCCGAGCCACCAGGGAAGCGCACAAACACAAAAACAGCGATGCGCCCATTGCCATCTCCACAACAGAAGTTCATGAGGCTATTCGGAGATCCAAGAACACCAAATATATCGGCCCCGATGACATTTCCATGCTGATGCTGAAACACCTCGGCGACGAAGGCATAAGATACCTCACACAAATTTTCAACCTTTCCCTTTCCACCTTTGTTATTCCTGAAAGATGGAAACAAGCAAAGGTGGTCCCACTACTAAAGCCTGGCAAGCCAGCTGCCGTAGGGGAGTCATATCGCCCGATATCTCTCCTCTCGCCAGTAGTGAAAGTGTTGGAGTCCACCTTGTTGCCGTACTTCACCGCAAACCTGCGGCTCGCCGAACATCAGCATGGATTTCGCAAAAATCACAGCACCACCACCGCGCTGAACGCCATAACCACTCAGATAGGGGACGGACTAAACCAAAAGCGTCCAAACCACAGGACAGTGCTAGTTGCGCTTGACTTGGCCAAAGCTTTTGATACGGTCAACCATGCGCAACCTGTCTTAAACGTTGGACTGCCAACTATTTGAGTGGTCGTCAATCGTCGGTTGAGTTCAGAGGCGCAAGATCAAAACCCAGAATAGTTAAACAAGGGGTGCCACAGGGTGGTGTCCTATCCCCGTTCCTCTTCAACTATTATATATCGAAACTTCCCCCCCCCCCACCAGAGGGTGTCTCGATCGTCTCTTACGCCGACGATTGTACGATTCTGGCAACAGGCCCCTCCGTAGAAGAACTCTGCTCTCGAATTAACTCATACCTCCCAGCCGTGTCCGAATTCTTCGCCGGGAGAAACCTGGCATTGTCACCGAATAAGTCCTCGGCCACCCTATTCACGACGTGGACAACGCAAGTGAACATGGAATTAGACGTCTACGTTGATAGTGCCAAGCTACCAACTGTCTCACACCCCAAAATCTTAGGGGTGACGTTTGATAACATGTTCAAATACGGCGCTCATGTAACCGCAATTGCCAATAAAGTCCAAAGCCGTAACAAAATCCTCAAGTCCCTAGCTGGCAGCACTTGGGGTAAAGACAAAGAAACGTTACTAGCTACATACAAAGCAATTGGTCAGCCGGTACTGAGCTACGCGACGCCTATATGGTCGTCGGGGCTAGCTGACACACACTGGACGAGGCTTCAGGTCTGCCAGAGTACCGCCCTTCGAACCGCCACTGGGTGTCTTCTTATGTCTCCTGAGCATCACTTACATAATGAAGCGAAAATGCTCGCCGTTAAAGAGCATAGCGAGATGTTGACCAGGCAATTCCTGTTCAACTGTTGCAAACCACAGCATCCGAACGGACGCCTGATCAACGAGGATCCGCCCCCCAGGAGCATAAGGAGCCATCTACGCAAACACTACGATGAGATCCGGCACCTGATTTCCACGCCGTTTGATCCTAAGGTGCACCGGCAGGCCCTCACCCTCATCCACACAAATTCGGTAAATTCCTATGTTGGCTCTCTCCCGGTGAACGCAGTTCTTCAGGCGACAACACCACCCGTTGCCGAAGAGGAGCGCGAGCTGCCTAGGGAGACTAGGGTGATGCTGGCCCAACTCCTGTCTGGATATTGTAATAGGTTAAACTCTTACCTATCCAGACTGAACCCCGACTTGCCTAATGTTTGGCCGGCATGCGGCTTGTCCCCCCATACTACTAACCATCATTTTGTCTGCTCATCCGAGCCTACTCTTCTAACACCCATATCCCTCTGGTCCTCCCCTGTTGAAACCGCTAGGTTTCTAGGACTTCCGTTAGAAGAGTTCGATGACAATATTGGGTAAGGTTGATACTGACTACCTAGGCAGGGCAAAGTAGTGTTACAACAACAACAACATGGGGGGGTCCAGCTTGACGTTTCGACAAATATCCTACTTTTGACGTTTTAAAAAAGTACTTAAAATTTGAGCAACAAAAAAATTGTTTTTGGAACCGTTGAGCACATCGTTTCTATGGGGGGGTCCAGCTTGACGTTTCGACAAATATCCTACTTTTGACGTTTTAAAAAAGCACTGAAAATTTGAGCAACAAAAAAATTGTTTTTGGAACTGTTGAGCACATAAATAGCACATAATTTCCAGATACTAATTTAATTTGAAAACACGTCGTTTCTATGGGGGGGTCCAGCTTGACGTTTCGACAAGATCGTTTTGAAGATTGAAAAAAAGCACAGAAAATTTGAGCAACAAAAAAATTGTTTTTGGAACCGTTGAGTACATAAATAGCACATAATTTCCAGATACTAATTTAATTTGAAAACACATCGTTTCTAAGGGGGGGGGGGTCCAGCTTGACGTTTCGACAAATATCCTACTTTTGACGTTTTAAAAAAGTACTTCAAATTTGAGCAACAAAAAAATTGTTTTTGGAACTGTTGAGCACATAAATAGCACATCATTTCCAGATACTAATTTAATTTGAAAACACGTCGTTTCTATGGGGGGTCCAGCTTGACGTTTCGACAAGATCGTTTTGAAGATTGAAAAAAAGCACAGAAAATTTGAGCAACAAAAAAATTGTTTTTGGAACCGTTGAGTACATAAATAGCACATAATTTCCAGATACTAATTTAATTTGAAAACACATCGTTTCTATGGGGGGTCCAGCTTGACGTTTCGACAAATCTCCTACTTTTGAGGTTTTAAAAAAGTACTTAAAATTTGAGCAACAAAAAATTGTTTTTGGAACTGTTGAGCACATAAATAGCACATCATTTCCAGATACTAATTTAATTTGAAAACACATCGTTTCTATGGGGGGTCCAGCTTGACGTTTCGACAAATCTCCTACTTTTGAGGTTTTAAAAAAGTACTTAAAATTTGAGCAGTAAAAAAATTGTTTTTGGAACTGTTGAGCACATAATTTCCAGATACTAATTTAATTTGAAAACACATCGTTTCTATGGGGGGTCCAGCTTGACGTTTCGACAAATCTCCTACTTTTGAGGTTTTAAAAAAGTACTTAAAATTTGAGCAACAAAAAAATTGTTTTTGGAACCGTTGAGCACATAATTTCCAGATACTAATTTAATTTGAAAACACGTCGTTTCTATGGGGGGGTCCAGCTTGACGTTTCGACAAGATCGTTTTGAAGATTGAAAAAAAGCACTGAAAATTTGAGCAACAAAAAAATTGTTTTTGGAACCGTTGAGCACATAAATAGCACATCATTTCCAGATACTAATTTAATTTGAAAACACGTCGTTTCTATGGGGGGTCCAGGTTGACGTTTCGACAAGATCGTTTTGAAGATTGAAAAAAAGCACTGAAAATTTGAGCAACAAAAAAATTGTTTTTGGAACCGTTGAGCACATAAATAGCACATCATTTCCAGATACTAATTTAATTTGAAACAAGTAAGGAAGTCTAAGTTCGGGTGAACCGAACATTAAATACCCAGGGTTAGTTTTCAGAAAAAGGGGGCGTGGTTTTCATCCGATTTCGCCCATTTTAAAAACCTATATATTTTCCGAGCCTAAACAATAGCGAATTTGGTGGGCGCGGCCACGCCCCTTGCTTATAAAGCTTTACCCGTTTACATGAGCCAAAAGTACTCAATCGATCTTTTCAAGGGTTATACCATGTCCTATAAGAAAAGAAGGCGTGCCATGCCAATAACTTTTAACATATTTTGTGAAATTTTTTGATATACGGATATATGGGCAAATCCCAAAAACTTTTACTTTTTTGGATACTTGGCTGCTACACACGAGCAAATAGCTTAAGGCCAGAAGAATGTACAGGGACATTCAGTTCGACCTATTGACTATCCGGTCTGATGATATTAAAAATCAGAAAAGCTGATAGCAAGTTTTTGGAGAACTTTGAAACCTGAAAAACGTCGATTTTTACACTTTTTCAAGCGATACTCTTGATTTTTTTTTTTGAATTTCTTCGATAAAATTTTGAGGCACAGCTGAAACGCTTTGAAATTTAAACTGAAGGTTGTTTTTGAGATGGAGATTCTAAAAGTATGTGCACAATTAATGTGCCCCTCCAATACTCAAAATTATCATCAATCAAAGTAGCGATACTTTTTTTTTTGTCATTTTCAATATTGGCAGTTTTTTGCTTATAGCTTTTTGAGGCAACTGAGTATTGAAATTTGGATTATGCACGATGATAGCCTATCAGGGACTAAAAATACCTATGGCTTCAAATTCGATGTGCCCCTTTCAGTTGTGAAGGTAGAGGCAGAAAAGTGGAAGCGCTTGGTTGCGTAAATTTTTTTCAGGAGCATGTTTTTTTGTGGACACAGCTACAATTTTACTTTTATCACTTTATACCCTTTTGTTAATTTTTTCTCTACACCACAGTAGTATACCATCAATTGCCTCATCTGGGAATATTCACGCAAGGAAAGTTATTGATGTTTGTACAACGCACAAATTTACGAAATTTTCGACAAAAATTGGCAATCGTCAAAAAGTGTAGACAATTTTTTTTTTTTTTTTTAAACCTGGTTTTATTTAAAAGTAAATGAAAAGGAACATAAATATGGTACAAAAATTTACAAAAAAAAATAGTAGTGTTTTTCACCAGCCTTTTCTCCATTTTTCTTTAGAACCAAGGAGTTGGGGTTTTGAAAAAGTAGCTACCAAAAGAAAAATTTGCAAAAGCATTGATACAAAAGAAAAAAAAAATTGTTATGTATGTATATTGTAGTACTTGGTAGCAAAAGTATTGATATCATTAAGAAGCCTTTGCAGGATTAGTAGTTTCTTTTATTTATTTTTTTGTTTTTGTTTTTCGATATTGTAAATTTTATACAATTTCGACGATAAGCATACTATTTTTAGCAAAAGATATCAATTTTTTTTGTTTATGCAAAATTGTAGTTTGATACAATATTGACTATAAAGATTCCAAAAGATATTTTGCTGGTCATTGAATGAATATAATAAAAACCCACATATGTACATATGTACATACATTAATTGTTATATGAATATAATGTAGATTTTTGAATAAATAACTTGGTTGTTTCAAATATAAAAAACTTCCTTTATTTTTTAATAGTAATTTTTCCATCATATACTCCACCTATATTATGTTTCTCGCATCTTCCTCTCGTTTGATGCTCATATATTTCAATAATGTTTTATGGGTCCCTGGGTCCATAAATCAGACGACACCTCTTAAGATGTGGAAATATGGACATGACAACTACAGTACCTTAAATCTCTTTAAAATACCTTTTGTTTGATACCCATATTGTAGGTAAACAAATTATTTGACGGTTACCCGGTTTCATATTTTTGGCGATATCTCTGAAACCGGGTTTCGGATATTAACAAAATTTTACCTAAGTATACCCCACATAGATATGCACATTCTGATAAAATTTCAACACAATCGGTTAAGGAGTGTTGAAATAAGTAAAAAAAAGTAAGGTTTTTCGGGTTTTTATTTTTATTAATATCTCCAAAACCGGATCTCGGGTATCAAAATTTGTTTACCTAAACATACTTCTCTTACATATCTATATGATTTTAAAATTTCAAGGGAATCGGTAAAAGGGTGTTAAAATAAATGTGCTTCAAAATTTGCAGTAAAAAATATTTGACGGTTATTCGGGTTTATATTTTTACCGATATATACAAAACCGGGTCTCGTGTATCAAAAAAATTTTACATAACTAACGGTTACATATATCTACATATTTTGCTAAAATTTCAATATGATCGGTGCAGAAGTGTTGAACTAAATGTATATTTAACATTGCGACCTCAATTTATATATATTTTGCTCAATTTTTTTAATATATTTTTTTGAGGCATTATGTAAGACGAGTAACGGCGGTGCACTATAGCTCCAATTTACCCCCCAAAGTTCCTAACAAAAACATATTTGCGTGCTACCATGTTTCAAAAAAAAAATTTTTTCTCCAAAAAAACCAAAGTTTGGCGGATTTCCCCATGGGCAAATCCCAAAAACTTTTACTTTTTTGGATACTTGGCTGCTACACACGAGCAAATAGCTTAAGGCCAGAAGAATGTACAGGGACATTCAGTTCGACCTATTGACTATCCGGTCTGATGATATTAAAAATCAGAAAAGCTGATAGCAAGTTTTTGGAGAACTTTGAAACCTGAAAAACGTCGATTTTTACACTTTTTCAAGCGATACTCTTGATTTTTTTTTTTGAATTTCTTCGATAAAATTTTGAGGCACAGCTGAAACGCTTTGAAATTTAAACTGAAGGTTGTTTTTGAGATGGAGATTCTAAAAGTATGTGCACAATTAATGTGCCCCTCCAATACTCAAAATTATCATCAATCAAAGTAGCGATACTTTTTTTTTTGTCATTTTCAATATTGGCAGTTTTTTGCTTATAGCTTTTTGAGGCAACTGAGTATTGAAATTTGGATTATGCACGATGATAGCCTATCAGGGACTAAAAATACCTATGGCTTCAAATTCGATGTGCCCCTTTCAGTTGTGAAGGTAGAGGCAGAAAAGTGGAAGCGCTTGGTTGCGTAAATTTTTTTCAGGAGCATGTTTTTTTGTGGACACAGCTACAATTTTACTTTTATCACTTTATACCCTTTTGTTAATTTTTTCTCTACACCACAGTAGTATACCATCAATTGCCTCATCTGGGAATATTCACGCAAGGAAAGTTATTGATGTTTGTACAACGCACAAATTTACGAAATTTTCGACAAAAATTGGCAATCGTCAAAAAGTGTAGACAATTTTTTTTTTTTTTTTTAAACCTGGTTTTATTTAAAAGTAAATGAAAAGGAACATAAATATGGTACAAAAATTTACAAAAAAAAATAGTAGTGTTTTTCACCAGCCTTTTCTCCATTTTTCTTTAGAACCAAGGAGTTGGGGTTTTGAAAAAGTAGCTACCAAAAGAAAAATTTGCAAAAGCATTGATACAAAAGAAAAAAAAAATTGTTATGTATGTATATTGTAGTACTTGGTAGCAAAAGTATTGATATCATTAAGAAGCCTTTGCAGGATTAGTAGTTTCTTTTATTTATTTTTTTGTTTTTGTTTTTCGATATTGTAAATTTTATACAATTTCGACGATAAGCATACTATTTTTAGCAAAAGATATCAATTTTTTTTGTTTATGCAAAATTGTAGTTTGATACAATATTGACTATAAAGATTCCAAAAGATATTTTGCTGGTCATTGAATGAATATAATAAAAACCCACATATGTACATATGTACATACATTAATTGTTATATGAATATAATGTAGATTTTTGAATAAATAACTTGGTTGTTTCAAATATAAAAAACTTCCTTTATTTTTTAATAGTAATTTTTCCATCATATACTCCACCTATATTATGTTTCTCGCATCTTCCTCTCGTTTGATGCTCATATATTTCAATAATGTTTTATGGGTCCCTGGGTCCATAAATCAGACGACACCTCTTAAGATGTGGAAATATGGACATGACAACTACAGTACCTTAAATCTCTTTAAAATACCTTTTGTTTGATACCCATATTGTAGGTAAACAAATTATTTGACGGTTACCCGGTTTCATATTTTTGGCGATATCTCTGAAACCGGGTTTCGGATATTAACAAAATTTTACCTAAGTATACCCCACATAGATATGCACATTCTGATAAAATTTCAACACAATCGGTTAAGGAGTGTTGAAATAAGTAAAAAAAAGTAAGGTTTTTCGGGTTTTTATTTTTATTAATATCTCCAAAACCGGATCTCGGGTATCAAAATTTGTTTACCTAAACATACTTCTCTTACATATCTATATGATTTTAAAATTTCAAGGGAATCGGTAAAAGGGTGTTAAAATAAATGTGCTTCAAAATTTGCAGTAAAAAATATTTGACGGTTATTCGGGTTTATATTTTTACCGATATATACAAAACCGGGTCTCGTGTATCAAAAAAATTTTACATAACTAACGGTTACATATATCTACATATTTTGCTAAAATTTCAATATGATCGGTGCAGAAGTGTTGAACTAAATGTATATTTAACATTGCGACCTCAATTTATATATATTTTGCTCAATTTTTTTAATATATTTTTTTGAGGCATTATGTAAGACGAGTAACGGCGGTGCACTATAGCTCCAATTTACCCCCCAAAGTTCCTAACAAAAACATATTTGCGTGCTACCATGTTTCAAAAAAATAATTTTTTCTCCAAAAAAACCAAAGTTTGGCGGATTTCCCCATATGTGTCCATTAATCTACATATATTTACATAATTTTAAAAAAGTGGGTGGTTGCACGCCCACGGATTTTATTATGTTGTTTGTCCCTATTTGATGATCAGTTTTCATTGCAGATCTTTATGATACTTTCACAGTGGCTTGTTAATAGTGAAATGTTGATATTTTGTTTATTCACTTGTGGGCGGTGCCACGCCCATTTTAAAAAATATTACCAAAAATCTTTAAACAACACTAATAACAGCATCAAGTGAATAAGTGTACTAAATTTTAGCATTATATCTTTATCAGTTAAACAGATATTGCATATTCCGGTTTCCTAACTCTTGTTTAGAAAACTTTGGTCCAAAAAGGGGCGTGGTCGTTCACCGATTTTTCTTATTTTCTGTGGTAGTACTCTACATAAACATAACATGCCTGGTACCTAGTTATGTACGTAAACCTATCTCACACCGTTCTAAAGTTATTAGCAGTCGAATTTGAAAATTGCTTGACTCATAAGTGGGCGGTGCCACGCCCACTTTCCAAAATTTTGCAAAAATAATGTAAAGAATATGAAAATTGATGTATGTACCAAATTACATTATTATAGCGGTATCAGTTAATTAGATATGGACCTTTCAATATTTCCACCTCCTTTCAATATAACTTTTCGGAAAAAGTAGGCGTGGTCGAGAAGCGATTTCGTTTATATTATATAGCTGAATTCAAGACAACAATAGTATGCCCTCTACAAAATTTCGTTATACTGGCATAAACTGTTCTGAAGTTATTAAGGGTCAAAATTTGAAAATTTCTTCAAATATATGTGGGCGGTGCCACGCCCCTTTTCAAAAAATTTGACAAAATCGGCCTTAGAACATCTAAATCAATACATATTGCAAATTTTATCATTGTAGCTGCTTCTGATATTGAATTAACCCGTTTTATACGTTTTTCGAAATTTTCGATATCGAAAAAGGGGCGTGGTTATGGTCCGATTTTGCCCATTTTCAATACCAATCTATTCTGAACCCAAATAAGTACGCATGCCGAATTTGGTGGAGATATCTCGTTATTTGCTCAAGTTATCGTGTTAACGGACAGACGGACGGACATGGCTCAATCAAACTTTTTTTCGATCCTGATCATATTGATATAAGGAAGTCTATATCTATCTCGATTCCTTTATACCTGTACAACCAACCGTTATCCCAACAAAGTTATAATACCCTTGTACTAGTACTAGTACACTGGGTATAAAAACACGTCGTTTCTATGGGGGGTCGAGCTTGACGTTTCGACAAGATCGTTTTGAAGATTGAAAAAAAGCACTGAAAATTTGAGCAACAAAAAAATTGTTTTTGGAACCGTTGAGCACATAATTTCCAGATACTAATTTAATTTGAAAACACATCGTTTCTATGGGGGGGGGTCCAGCTTGACGTTTCGACAAGATCGTTTTGAAGATTGAAAAAAAGCACTGAAAATTTGAGCAACAAAAAAATTGTTTTTGGAACCGTTGAGCACATCGTTTCTATGGGGGGGTCCAGCTTGACGTTTCGACAAATATCCTACTTTTGACGTTTTAAAAAAGCACTGAAAATTTGAGCAACAAAAAAATTGTTTTTGGAACCGTTGAGCACATCGTTTCTATTGGGGGGTCCAGCTTGACGTTTCGACAAATCTCCTACTTTTGAAGATTGAAAAACAGCACTGAAAATTTGAGCAACAAAAAAATTGTTTTTGGAACCGTT
Source organism: Sphenella marginata (assembly GCA_951509765.1). Classification (NCBI taxonomy): domain Eukaryota; kingdom Metazoa; phylum Arthropoda; class Insecta; order Diptera; family Tephritidae; genus Sphenella; species Sphenella marginata. Next base: position 85,235,297 of record OX608080.1, on the reverse strand, counting down.
GAGCACATCTTTTCTATGGGGGGGTCCACCTTGACGTTTCGACAAGATCGTTTTGAAGATTGAAAAAAAGCACTGAAAATTTGAGCAACAAAAAAATTGTTTTTGGAACCGTTGAGCACATAAATAGCACATCACTTCCAGATACTAATTTAAATTGAAAACACATCGTTTCTATGGGGGGGTCCAGCTTGACGTTTCGACAAGATCGTTTTGAAGATTGAAAAAAAAGCACTGAAAATTTGAGCAACAAAAAAATTGTTTTTGGAACTGTTGAGCACATAAATAGCACATAATTTCCAGATACTAATTTAATTTGAAAACACGTCGTTTCTATGGATGGTCGAGCTTGACGTTTCGACAAGATCGTTTTGAAGATTGAAAAAAAGCACTGAAAATTTGAGCAACAAAAAAATTGTTTTTGGAACCGTTGAGCACATAAATAGCACATCATTTCCAGATACTAATTTAATTTGAAAACACATCGTTTCTATGGGGGGTCCAGCTTGACGTTTCGACAAATCTCCTACTTTTGAGGTTTTAAAAAAGTACTTAAAATTTGAGCAACAAAAATTTGTTTTTGGAACTGTTGAGCACATCGTTTCTATTGGGGGGTCCAGCTTGACGTTTCGACAAATATCCTACTTTTGACGTTTTAAAAAAGTACTTAAAATTTGAGCAACAAAAAAATTGTTTTTGGAACCGTTGAGCACATCTTTTCTATGGGGGGGTCCAGCTTGACGTTTCGACAAGATCGTTTTGAAGATTGAAAAAAAGCACTGAAAATTTGAGCAACAAAAAAATTGTTTTTGGAACCGTTGAGCACATAAATAGCACATCATTTCCAGATACTAATTTAATTTGGAAACACATCGTTTCTATGGGGGGGTCCAGCTTGACGTTTCGACAAATCTCCTACTTTTGAAGATTGAAAAAAAGCACTGAAAATTTGAGCAACAAAAAAATTGTTTTTGGAACCGTTGAGCACATAAATAGCACATCATTTAGATACTAATTTAATTTGAAAACACATCGTTTCTATGGGGGGTCCAGCTTGACGTTTCGACAAACCTCCTACTTTTGAGGTTTTAAAAAAGTACTGAAAATTAGAGCAACAAAAAAATTGTTTTTGGAACCGTTGAGCACATAAATAGCACATAATTTCCAGATACTAATTTAATTTGGAAACACATCGTTTCTATGGGGGGGTCCAGCTTGACGTTTCGACAAATCTCCTACTTTTGAAGATTGAAAAAAAGCACTGAAAATTTGAGCAACAAAAAAATTGTTTTTGGAACCGTTAAGGCACATAATTTCTAGATACTAATTTAATTTGAAAACACATCGTTTCAAGGGGGGGGGTCCAGCTTGACGTTTCGACAAACCTCCTACTTTTGAAGATTGAAAAAAGCACTGAAAATTAGAGCAACAAAAAAATTGTTTTTAGAACCGTTGAGGCACATAATTTCTAGATACTAATTTAATTTGAACACACATCGTTTCTATAGGGGGGTCCAGCTTGACGTTTGACAAATCTCCTACTTTGAAGGTTTTAAAAAAGTACTTAAAATTTCAGCAACAAAAAAAGTTGTTTTTGGAAGTGTTGAGCACATAAATAGCACATAATTTCCAGATTCTAATTTAATTTGAAAACACGTCGTTTCTATGGCGGGGTCCAGCTTGACGTTTCGACAAACCTCCTACTTTTGAAGATTGAAAAAAGCACTGAAAATTAGAGCAACAAAAAAATTGTTTTTGGAACCGTTGAGGCACATAATTTCTAGATACTAATTTAATTTGAAAACACATCGTTTCTATAGGGGGTCCAGCTTGACGTTTGACAAATCTCCTACTTTGAAGGTTTTAAAAAAGTACTTAAAATTTCAACAACAAAAAAATTGTTTTTGGAACTGTTGAGCACATAAATAGCACATAATTTCCAGATACTAATTTAATTTGAAAACACGTTGTTTCTATGGGGGGGTCCAGCTTGACGTTTCGACAAGATCGTTTTGAAGATTGAAAAAAAGCACTGAAAATTTGAGCAACAAAAAAATTGTTTTTGGAACTGTTGAGCACATAAATAGCACATAATTTCCAGATACTAATTTAATTTGAAAACACGTCGTTTCTATGGGGGGGGTCCAGCTTGACGTTTCGACAAGATCGTTTTGAAGATTGAAAAAAAGCACTGAAAATTTGAGCAACAAAAAAATTGCTTTTGGAACTGTTGAGCACATAAATAGCACATAATTTCCAGATACTAATTTAATTTGAAAACACGTCGTTTCTATGGGGGGGTCCAGCTCGACGTTTCGACAAGATCGTTTTGAAGATTGAAAAAAGCACTGAAAATTTGAGCAACAAAAAAATTGTTTTTGGAACCGTTGAGCACATAAATAGCACATCATTTCCAGATACTAATTTAATTTGAAAACACATCGTTTCTATGGGGGGTCCAGCTTGACGTTTCGACAAATCTCCTACTTTTGAGGTTTTAAAAAAGTACTTAAAATTTGAGCAACCCAAAATTGTTTTTGGAACTGTTGAGCACATAAATAGCACATAATTTCCAGATACTAATTTAATTTGAAAACACGTCGTTTCTATGGGGTGGTCCAGCTTGACGTTTCGACAAGATCGTTTTGAAGATTGAAAAAAAGCACTGAAAATTTGAGCAACAAAAAAATTGTTTTTGGAACCGTTGAGCACATAATTTCCAGATACTAATTTAATTTGAAAACACATCGTTTCTATGGGGGGGGTCCAGCTTGACGTTTCGACAAATATCCTACTTCTGACGATTTAAAAAAGTACTTAAAATTTGAGCAACAAAAAAATTGTTTTTGGAACTGTTGAGCACATAAATAGCACATCATTTCCAGATACTAATTTAATTTGAAAACACATCGTTTCTATGGGGGGTCCAGCTTGACGTTTCGACAAATCTCCTACTTTTGAGGTTTTAAAAAAGTACTTAAAATTTGAGCAACAAAAAATTGTTTTTGGAACTGTTGAGCACATAAATAGCACATCATTTCCAGATACTAATTTAATTTGAAAACACATCGTTTCTATGGGGGGGTCCAGCTTGACGTTTCGACAAGATCGTTTTGAAGATTGAAAAATAGCACTGAAAATTTGAGCAACAAAAAAATAGTTTTTGGAACCGTTGAGCACATAAATAGCACATCATTTCCAGATACTAATTTAATTTGAAAACACATCGTTTCTATGGGGGGTCCAGCTTGACGTTTCGACAAATCTCCTACTTTTGAGGTTTTAAAAAAGTACTTACAATTTGAGCAACAAAAAAATTGTTTTTGGAAACGTTGAGCACATAAATAGCACATAATTTTCAGATACTAATTTAATTTGGAAACACATCGTTTCTATGGGGGGGTCCAGCTTGACGTTTCGACAAATCTCCTACTTTTGAAGATTGAAAAAAAGCACTGAAAATTTGAGCAACATAAAAATTGTTTTTGGAACCGTTGAGGCACATAATTTCTAGACACTAATTTAATTTGAAAACACATCGTTTCAAGGGGGGGTCCAGCTTAACGTTTCGACAAACCTCCTACTTTTGAAGATTGAAAAAAGCACTGAAAATTAGAGCAACGAAAAAAATTGTTTTTGGAACCGTTGAGCACATAAATCCCACATAATTTCCAGATACTAATTTAATTTGGAAACACATCGTTTCTATGGGGGGGTCCAGCTTGACGTTTCGACAAGATCGTTTTGAAGATTGAAAAAAAGCACTGAAAATTTGAGCAACAAAAAAATTGCTTTTGGAACTGTTGAGCACATAAATAGCACATAATTTCCAGATACTAATTTAATTTGAAAACACGTCGTTTCTATGGGGGGGTCCAGCTCGACGTTTCGACAAGATCGTTTTGAAGATTGAAAAAAAGCACTGAAAATTTGAGCAACAAAAAAATTGTTTTTGGAACCGTTGAGCACATAAATAGCACATCATTTCCAGATACTAATTTAATTTGAAAACACATCGTTTCTATGGGGGCTCCAGCTTGACGTTTCGACAAATCTCCTACTTTTGAGGTTTTAAAAAAGTACTTAAAATTTGAGCAACAAAAAATTGTTTTTGGAACTGTTGAGCACATAAATAGCACATAATTTCCAGATACTAATTTAATTTGAAAACACGTCGTTTCTATGGGGGGGTCCAGCTTGACGTTTCGACAAGATCGTTTTGAAGATTGAAAAAAAGCACTGAAAATTTGAGCAACAAAAAAATTATTTTTGGAACCGTTGAGCACATAATTTCCAGATACTAATTTAATTTGAAAACACATCGTTCTATGGGGGGGGTCCAGCTTGACGTTTCGACAAATATCCTACTTTTGACGTTTTAAAAAAGTACTTAAAATTTGAGCAACAAAAAAATTGTTTTTGGAACTGTTGAGCACATAAATAGCACATAATTTCCAGATACTAATTTAATTTGAAAACACATCGTTTCTATGGGGGGTCCAGCTTGACGTTTCGACAAATCTCCTACTTTTGAGGTTTTAAAAAAGTACTTAAAATTTGAGCAACAAAAAATTGTTTTTGGAACTGTTGAGCACATAAATAGCACATCATTTCCAGATACTAATTTAATTTGAAAACACATCGTTTCTATGGGGGGGTCCAGCTTGACGTTTCGACAAGATCGTTTTGAAGATTGAAAAATAGCACTGAAAATTTGAGCAACAAAAAAATTGTTTTTGGAACCGTTGAGCACATAAATAGCACATCATTTCCAGATACTAATTTAATTTGAAAACACATCGTTTCTATGGGGGGTCCAGCTTGACGTTTCGACAAATCTCCTACTTTTGAGGTTTTAAAAAAGTACTGAAAATTTGAGCAACATAAAAATTGTTTTTGGAACCGTTGAGGCACATAATTTCTAGATACTAATTTAATTTGAAAACACATCGTTTCAAGGGGGGGGCCAGCTTGACGTTTCGACAAACCTCCTACTTTTGAAGATTGAAAAATAGCACTGAAAATTTGAGCAACAAAAAAATTGTTTTTGGAAACGTTGAGCACATAAATAGCACATAATTTTCAGATACTAATTTAATTTGGAAACACATCGTTTCTATGGGGGGGTCCAGCTTGACGTTTCGACAAATCTCCTACTTTTGAAGATTGAAAAAAAGCACTGAAAATTTGAGCAACATAAAAATTGTTTTTGGAACCGTTGAGGCACATAATTTCTAGATACTAATTTAATTTGAAAACACATCGTTTCAAGTGGGGGGTCCAGCTTGACGTTTCGACAAACCTCCTACTTTTGAAGATTGAAAAAAGCACTGAAAATTAGAGCAACAAAAAAATTGTTTTTGGAACCGTTGAGCACATAAATACCACATAATTTCCAGGTACTAATTTAATTTGGAAACACATCGTTTCTATGGGGGGGTCCAGCTTGACGTTTCGACAAATCTCCTACTTTTGAAGATTGAAAAAAAGCACTGAAAATTTGAGCAACATAAAAATTGTTTTTGGAACCGTTGAGGCACATAATTTCTAGATACTAATTTAATTTGAAAACACATCGTTTCAAGGGGGGGGTCCAGCTTGACGTTTCGACAAACCTCCTACTTTTGAAGATTGAAAAAAGCACTGAAAATTAGAGCAACAAAAAAATTGTTTTTGGAACCGTTGAGCACATAAATAGCACATAATTTCCAGATTCTAATTTAATTTGAAAACACATCGTTTCTATGGGGGGGTCCAGCTTGACGTTTCGACAAACCTCCTACTTTTGAAGATTGAAAAAAGCACTGAAAATTAGAGCAACAAAAAAATTGTTTTTGGAACCGTTGAGCACATAAATAGCACATCATTTCCAGATACTAATTTAATTTGAAAACACATCGTTTCTATGGGGGGGTCCAGCTTGACGTTTCGACAAATCTCTTACTTTTGAAGATTGAAAAAAAGCACTGAAAATTTGAGCAACATAAAAATTGTTTTTGGAACCGTTGAGGCACATAAATAGCACATCATTTCCAGATACTAATTTAATTTGAAAACACATCGTTTCTATGGGGGGGTCCAGCTTGACGTTTCGACAAACCTCCTACTTTTGAAGATTGAAAAAAGCACTGAAAATTAGAGCAACAAAAAAATTGTTTTTGGAACCGTTGAGCACATAAATAGCACATCATTTCCAGATACTAATTTAATTTGAAAACACATCGTTTCTATGGGGGGGTCCAGCTTGACGTTTCGACAAGATCGTTTTGAAGATTGAAAAAAAGCACTGAAAATTTGAGCAATAAAAAAATTGTTTTTGGAAGTGTTGAGCACATAAATAGCACATAATTTCCAGATTCTAATTTAATTTGAAAACACATCGTTTCTATGGGGGGGCCCAGCTTGACGTTTCGACAAATCTCTTACTTTTGAAGATTGAAAAAAGCACTGAAAATTTTAGCAACATAAAAATTGTTTTTGGAACCGTTGAGGCACATAAATAGCACATCATTTCCAGATACTAATTTAATTTGAAAACACATCGTTTCTATGGGGGGGTCCAGCTTGACGTTTCGACAAACCTCCTACTTTTGAAGATTGAAAAAAGCACTGAAAATTAGAGCAACAAAAAAATTGTTTTTGGAACCGTTGAGCACATAAATAGCACATCATTTCCAGATACTAATTTAATTTGAAAACACATCGTTTCTATGGGGGGGTCCAGCTTGACGTTTCGACAAGATCGTTTTGAAGATTGAAAAAAAGCACTGAAAATTTGAGCAACAAAAAAATTGTTTTTGGAACCGTTGAGGCACATAATTTCTAGATACTAATTTAATTTGAAAACACATCGTTTCAAGGGGGGGGTCCAGCTTGACGTTTCGACAAACCTCCTACTTTTGAAGATTGAAAAAAGCACTGAAAATTAGAGCAACAAAAAAATTGTTTTTGGAACCGTTGAGCACATAAATACCACATAATTTCCAGATACTAATTTAATTTGGAAACACATCGTTTCTATGGGGGGGTCCAGCTTGACGTTTCGACAAATCTCCTACTTTTGAAGATTGAAAAAAAGCACTGAAAATTTGAGCAACATAAAAATTGTTTTTGGAACCGTTGAGGCACATAATTTCTAGATACTAATTTAATTTGAAAACACATCGTTTCAAGGGGGGGGGTCCAGCTTGACGTTTCGACAAACCTCCTACTTTTGAAGATTGAAAAAAGCACTGAAAATTAGAGCAACAAAAAAATTGTTTTTGGAACCGTTGAGCACATAAATAGCACATCATTTCCAGATACTAATTTAATTTGAAAACACATCGTTTCTATGGGGGGGTCCAGCTTGACGTTTCGACAAGATCGTTTTGAAGATTGAAAAAAAGCACTGAAAATTTGAGCAACAAAAAAATTGTTTTTGGAAGTGTTGAGCACATAAATAGCACATAATTTCCAGATTCTAATTTAATTTGAAAACACATCGTTTCTATGGGGGGGTCCAGCTTGACGTTTCGACAAATCTCTTACTTTTGAAGATTGAAAAAAAGCACTGAAAATTTGAGCAACATAAAAATTGTTTTTGGAACCGTTGAGGCACATAAATAGCACATCATTTCAAGATAGTAATTTAATTTGAAAACACATCGTTTCTATGGGGGGGTCCAGCTTGACGTTTCGACAAACCTCCTACTTTTGAAGATTGAAAAAAGCACTGAAAATTAGAGCAACAAAAAAATTGTTTTTGGAACCGTTGAGCACATAAATAGCACATCATTTCCAGATACTAATTTAATTTGAAAACACATCGTTTCTATGGGGGGGTCCAGCTTGACGTTTCGACAAGATCGTTTTGAAGATTGAAAAAAAGCACTGAAAATTTGAGCAACAAAAAAATTGTTTTTGGAAGTGTTGAGCACATAAATAGCACATAATTTCCAGATTCTAATTTAATTTGAAAACACATCGTTTCAAGGGGGGGGTCCAGCTTGACGTTTCGACAAACCTCCTACTTTTGAAGATTGAAAAAAGTACTTAAAATTTCAGCAACAAAAAAAGTTGTTTTTGGAAGTGTTGAGCACATAAATAGCACATAATTTCCAGATTCTAATTTAATTTGAAAACACATCGTTTCTATGGGGGGGTCCAGCTTGACGTTTCGACAAATCTCCTACTTTTGAAGATTGAAAAAAAGCACTGAAAATTTGAGCAACAAAAAAATTGTTTTTGGAACCGTTGAGCACATAAATAGCACATAATTTCCAGATACTAATTTAATTTGAAAACACGTCGTTTCTATGGGGGGGTCCAGCTTGACGTTTCGACAAGATCGTTTTGAAGATTGAAAAAAAGCACTGAAAATTTGAGCAACAAAAAAATTGTTTTTGGAACTGTTGAGCACATAAATAGCACATCATTTCCAGATACTAATTTAATTTGAAAACACATCGTTTCTATGGGGGGTCCAGCTTGACGTTTCGACAAATCTCCTACTTTTGAGGTTTTAAAAAAGTACTTAAAATTTGAGCAACAAAAAATTGTTTTTGGAACCGTTGAGCACATAAATAGCACATAATTTCCAGATACTAATTTAATTTGAAAACACGTCGTTTCTATGGGGGGGTCCAGCTTGACGTTTCGACAAGATCGTTTTGAAGATTGAAAAAAAGCACTGAAAATTTGAGCAACAAAAAAATTGTTTTTGGAAGTGTTGAGCACATAAATAGCACATAATTTCCAGATTCTAATTTAATTTGAAAACACATCGTTTCTATGGGGGGGTCCAGCTTGACGTTTCGACAAATATCCTACTTTTGACGTTTTAAAAAAGCACTGAAAATTTGAGCAACAAAAAAATTGTTTTTGGAAGTGTTGAGCACATAAATAGCACATAATTTCCAGATTCTAATTTAATTTGAAAACACGTCGTTTCTATGGGGGGGTCCAGCTTGACGTTTCGACAAGATCGTTTTGAAGATTGAAAAAAAGCACTGAAAATTTGAGCAACAAAAAAATTGTTTTTGGAAGTGTTGAGCACATAAATAGCACATAATTTCCAGATACTAATTTAATTTGAAAACACATCGTTTCAAGGGGGGGGGGGGGGGGGGTCCAGCTTGACGTTTCGACAAACCTCCTACTTTTGAAGATTGAAAAAAGCACTGAAAATTAGAGCAACAAAAAAATAGTTTTTGGAACCGTTGAGGCACATAATTTCTAGATACTAATTTAATTTGAAAACACGTCGTTTCTATGGGGGGGTCCAGCTTGACATTTCGACAAGATCGTTTTGAAGATTGAAAAAAAGCACTGAAAATTTGAGCAACAAAAAAATTGTTTTTGGAACTGTTGAGCACATAAATAGCACATAATTTCCAGATACTAATTTCATTTGAAAACACGTCGTTTCTATGGGGGGGGGTCCAGCTTGACGTTTCGACAAGATCGTTTTGAAGATTGAAAAAAAGCACTGAAAATTTGAGCAACAAAAAAATTGTTTTTGGAACCGTTGAGCACATAAATATCACATAATTTCCAGATACTAATTTAATTTGAAAACACATCGTTTCAAGGGGGGGGGGTCCAACTTGACGTTTCGACAAACCTCCTACTTTTGAAGATTGAAAAAAGCACTGAAAATTAGAGCAACAAAAAAATAGTTTTTGGAACCGTTGAGGCACATAATTTCCAGATACTAATTTAATTTGAAAACACATCGTTTCAAGGGGGGGGTATAACTTGACGTTTCGACAAACCTCCTACTTTTGAAGATTGAAAAAAGCACTGAAAATTAGATCAACAAAAAAATAGTTTTTGGAACCGTTGAGGCACATAATTTCTAGATACTAATTTAATTTGAAAACACGTCGTTTCTATGGGGGGGTCCAGCTTGACGTTTCGACAAGATCGTTTTGAAGATTGAAAAAAAGCACTGAAAATTTGAGCAACAAAAAAATTGTTTTTGGAACTGTTGAGCACATAAATAGCACATAATTTCCAGATACTAATTTCATTTGAAAACACGTCGTTTCTATGGGGGGGGGGTCCAGATTGACGTTTCGACAAGATCGTTTTGAAGATTGAAAAAAAGCACTGAAAATTTGAGCAACAAAAAAATTGTTTTTGGAACCGTTGAGCACATAAATATCACATAATTTCCAGATACTAATTTAATTTGAAAACACATCGTTTCAAGGGGGGGGGGGGGTCCAACTTGACGTTTCGACAAACCTCCTACTTTTGAAGATTGAAAAAAGCACTGAAAATTAGAGCAACAAAAAAATAGTTTTTGGAACCGTTGAGGCAAATAATTTCTAGATACTAATTTAATTTGAAAACACATCGTTTCTATGGGGGGGTCCAGCTTGACTTTTCGACAAGATCGTTTTGAAGATTGAAAAAAGCACTGAAAATTTGAGCAACAAAAAAATTGTTTTTGGAACCGTTGAGCACATAAATATCACATAATTTCCAGATACTAATTTAATTTGAAAACACATCGTTTCAAGGGGGGGGGGGGGGGTCCAACTTGACGTTTCGACAAACCTCCTACTTTTGAAGATTGAAAAAAGCACTGAAAATTAGAGCAACAAAAAAATAGTTTTTGGAACCGTTGAGGCACATAATTTCTAGATACTAATTTAATTTGAAAACACATCGTTTCTATGGGGGGGTCCAGCTTGACTTTTCGACAAGATCGTTTTGAAGATTGAAAAAAAGCACTGAAAATTTGAGCAACAAAAAAATTGTTTTTGGAACTGTTGAGCACATAAATAGCACATAATTTCCAGATACTAATTTCATTTGAAAACACGTCGTTTCTATGGGGGGGGGGGGGGTCCAGCTTGACGTTTCGATAAGATCGTTTTGAAGATTGAAAAAAAGCACTGAAAACTTGAGCAACAAAAAAATTGTTTTTGGAACCGTTGAGCACATAAATATCACATAATTTCCAGATACTAATTTAATTTGAAAACACATCGTTTCAAGGGGGGGGGTATAACTTGACGTTTCGACAAACCTCCTACTTTTGAAGATTGAAAAAAGCACTGAAAATTAGAGCAACAAAAAAATAGTTTTTGGAACCGTTGAGGCACATAATTTCTAGATACTAATTTAATTTGAAAACACATCGTTTCTATGGGGGGGTCCAGCTTGACGTTTCGACAAATCTCCTACTTTTGAAGATTGAAAAAAAGCACTGAAAATTTGAAGCAACAAAAAAATTGTTTTTGGAACCGTTGAGCACATAATTTCCAGATACTAATTTAATTTGAAAACACATCGTTTCTATGGGGGGGTCCAGCTTGACGTTTCGACAAACCTCCTACTTTTGAAGATTGAGAAAAAGCACTGAAAATTTGAGCAACAAAAAAATTGTTTTTGGAAGTGTTGAGCACATAAATAGCACATAATTTCCAGATACTAATTTAATTTGAAAACACATCGTTTCTATGGGGGGGTCCAGCTTGACGTTTCGACAAACCTCCTACTTTTGAAGATTGAAAAAAAGCACTGAAAATTTGAGCAACAAAAAAATTGTTTTTGGAAGTGTTGAGCACATAAATAGCACATAATTTCCAGATACTAATTTAATTTGAAAACACATGGTTTCAAGGGGGGGGGGGGGGGGGGTCCAGCTTGACGTTTCGACAAACCTCCTACTTTTGAAGATTGAAAAAAGCACTGAAAATTAGAGCAACAAAAAAATAGTTTTTGGAACCGTTGAGGCACATAATTTCTAGATACTAATTTAATTTGAAAACACGTCGTTTCTATGGGGGGGTCCAGCTTGACGTTTCGACAAGATCGTTTTGAAGATTGAAAAAAAGCACTGAAAATTTGAGCAACAAAAAAATTGTTTTTGGAACTGTTGAGCACATAAATAGCACATAATTTCCAGATACTAATTTCATTTGAAAACACGTCGTTTCTATGGGGGGGGGTCCAGCTTGACGTTTCGACAAGATCGTTTTGAAGATTGAAAAAAAGCACTGAAAATTTGAGCAACAAAAAAATTGTTTTTGGAACCGTTGAGCACATAATTCCCAGATAATAATTTAATTTGAAAACACATCGTTTCTATGGGGGGGTCCAGCTTGACGTTTCGACAAATCTCCTACTTTTGAAGATTGAAAAAAAGCACTGAAAATTTGAGCAACAAAAAAATTGTTTTTGGAACCGTTGAGCACATAATTTCCAGATACTAATTTAATTTGAAAACACATCGTTTCTATGGGGGGGTCCAGCTTGACGTTTCGACAAACCTCCTACTTTTGAAGATTGAAAAAAAGCACTGAAAATTTGAGCAACAAAAAAATTGTTTTTGGAACCGTTGAGCACATAATTTCCAGATACTAATTTAATTTGAAAACACATCGTTTCTATGGGGGTGGGGTCCAGCTTGACGTTTCGACAAATATCCTACTTTTGACGATTGAAAAAAAGCATTGAAAATTAGAGCAACAAAAAAATAGTTTTTGGAACCGTTGAGGCACATAATTTCTAGATACTAATTTAATTTGAAAACACATCGTTTCTATGGGGGGGTCCAGCTTGACGTTTCGACAAACCTCCTACTTTTGAAGATTGAAAAAAAGCACTGAAAATTTGAGCAACAAAAAAATTGTTTTTGGAACCGTTGAGCACATAATTTCCAGATACTAATTTAATTTGAAAACACATCGTTTCTATGGGGGTGGGGTCCAGCTTGACGTTTCGACAAATATCCTACTTTTGACGATTGAAAAAAAGCATTGAAAATTAGAGCAACAAAAAAATAGTTTTTGGAACCGTTGAGGCACATAATTTCTAGATACTAATTTAATTTGAAAACACATCGTTTCTATGGGGGGGTCCAGCTTGACTTTTCGACAAGATCGTTTTGAAGATTGAAAAAAGCACTGAAAATTTGAGCAACAAAAAAATTTATTTTGGAACCGTTGAGCACATAATTCCCAGATAATAATTTAATTTGAAAACACGTCGCTTCTATGGGGGGTCCAGCTTGACGTTTCGACAAATCTCCTTCTTTTGAAGATTGAAAAAAAGCACTGAAAATTTGAGCAACAAGAAAATTGTTTTTGGAAGCGTTGAGCACATAATTTCCAGATACTAATTTAATTTGAAAACACATCGTTTCTATGGGGGGGTCCAGCTTGACGTTTCGACAAATCTCCTACTTTTGAAGATTGAAAAAAAGCACTGAAAATTTGAGCAACAAAAAAATTGTTTTTGGAACCGTTGAGCACATAATTTCCAGATACTAATTTAATTTGAAAACACATCGTTTCTATGGGGGGGTCCAGCTTGACGTTTCGACAAACCTCCTACTTTTGAAGATTGAAAAAAAGCACTGAAAATTTTAGCAACAAAAAAATTGTTTTTGGAACCGTTGAGCACATAATTTCCAGATAATAATTTAATTTGAAAACACATCGTTTCTATGGGGGGGGCCAGCTTGACGCTTCGACAAATCTCCTACTTTTGAGGTTTTAAAAAAGTACTTAAAATTTGAGCAACAAAAAAATTGTTTTTGGAACTGTTGAGCACATAAATAGCACATAATTTCCAGATACTAATTTAATTTGAAAACACATCGTTTCTATGGGGGGTCCAGCTTGACGTTTCGACAAATCTCCTACTTTTGAAGATTGAAAAAAAGCACTGAAAATTTGAGCAACAAGAAAATTGTTTTGGAACCGTTGAGCACATAACTTCCAGATACTAATTTAATTTGAAAACACATCGTTTCTATGGGGGGGTCCAGCTTGACGTTTCGACAAACCTCCTACTTTTGAAGATTGAAAAAAGCACTGAAAATTTGAGCAACAAAAAAATTGTTTTTGGAACCGTTGAGCACATAATTTCCAGATACTAATTTAATTTGAAAACACATCGTTTCTATGGGGGTGGGGTCCAGCTTGACGTTTCGACAAATATCCTACTTTTGACGATTGAAAAAAAGCATTGAAAATTAGAGCAACAAAAAAATTGTTTTTGGAACCGTTGAGTACATAAATAGCACATAATTTCCAGATACTAATTTAATTTGAAAACACATCGTTTCTATGGGGGGTCCAGCTTGACGTTTTGACAAATCTCCTACTTTTGAAGATTGAAAAAAAGCACTGAAAATTTGAGCAACAAAAAAATTGTTTTTGGAACCGTTGAGCACATAAATAGCACATAATTTCTAGATACTAATTTAATTTGAAAACACATCGTTTCTATGGGGGGTCCAGCTTGACGTTTTGACAAATCTCCTACTTTTGAAGATTGAAAAAAAGCACTGAAAATTTGAGCAACAAAAAAATTGTTTTTGGAACCGTTGAGTACATAAATAGCACATAATTTCCAGATACTAATTTAATTTAAAAACACATCGTTTCAAGGGGGGGTCCAGCTTGACGTTTCGGCAAATATCCTACTTTTGACGTTTTAAAAAAGTACTTAAAATTTGAGCAACAAAAAAATTGTTTTTGGAACTGTTGAGCACATAAATAGCACATAATTTCCAGATACTCATTTAATTTGAAAACACGTCGTTTCTATGGGGGGGTCCAGCTTGACGTTTCGACAAGATCGTTTTGAAGATTGAAAAAAAGCACTGAAAATTTGAGCAACAAAAAAATTGTTTTTGGAACCGTTGAGCACATAAATATCACATAATTTCCAGATACTAATTTAATTTGAAAACACATCGTTTCAAGGGGGGGGTCCAGCTTGACGTTTCGACAAACCTCCTACTTTTGAAGATTGAAAAAAGCACTGAAAATTAGAGCAACAAAAAAATTGTTTTTGGAACCGTTGAGGCACATAATTTCTAGATACTAATTTAATTTGAAAACACGTCGTTTCTATGGGGGGGGTCCAGCTTGACGTTTCGACAAGATCGTTTTGAAGATTGAAAAAAGCACTGAAAATTTGAGCAACAAAAAAATTGTTTTTGGAACTGTTGAGCACATAAATAGCACATCATTTCCAGATACTAATTTAATTTGAAAACACATCGTTTGTATGGGGGGTCCAGCTTGACGTTTCGACAAATCTCCTACTTTTGAGGTTTTAAAAAAGTACTTAAAATTTGAGCAACAAAAATTGTTTTTGGAACTGTTGAGCACATAAATAGCACACAATTTCCAGATACTAATTTAATTTGAAAACACGTCGTTTCTATGGGGGGGTCCAGCTTGACTTTTCGACAAGATCGTTTTGAAGATTGAAAAAAGCACTGAAAATTTGAGCAACAAAAAAATTGTTTTTGGAACCGTTGAGCACATAAATATCACATAATTTCCAGATACTAATTTAATTTGAAAACACATCGTTTCAAGGGGGGGGGGGGGGGGGGGGGGGGTCCAGCTTGACGTTTCGACAAACCTCCTACTTTTGAAGATTGAAAAAAGCACTGAAAATTAGAGCAACAAAAAAATTGTTTTTGGAACCGTTGAGGCACATAATTTCTAGATACTAATTTAATTTGAAAACACGTCGTTTCTATGGGGGGGTCCAGCTTGACGTTTCGACAAGATCGTTTTGAAGATTGAAAAAAGCACTGAAAATTTGAGCAACAAAAAAATTGTTTTTGGAACTGTTGAGCACATAAATAGCACATCATTTCCAGATACTAATTTAATTTGAAAACACATCGTTTGTATGGGGGGTCCAGCTTGACGTTTCGACAAATCTCCTACTTTTGAGGTTTTAAAAAAGTACTTAAAATTTGAGCAATAAAAAAATTGTTTTTGGAACTGTTGAGCACATAAATAGCACATAATTTCCAGATACTAATTTAATTTGAAAACACATCGTTTCTATGGGGGGGTCCAGCTTGACGTTTCGACAAATCTCCTACTTTTGAAGATTGAAAAAAAGCACTGAAAATTTGAGCAACAAGAAAATTGTTTTGGAACCGTTGAGCACATAACTTCCAGATACTAATTTAATTTGAAAACACATCGTTTCTATGGGGGGGTCCAGCTTGACGTTTCGACAAACCTCCTACTTTTGAAGATTGAAAAAAAGCACTGAAAATTTGAGCAACAAAAAAATTGTTTTTGGAACCGTTGAGCACATAATTTCCAGATACTAATTTAATTTGAAAACACATCGTTTATATGGGGGGGGGGTCCAGCTTGACGTTTCGACAAATATCCTACTTTTGACGATTTAAAAAAATTCTTAAAATTTGAGCAACAAAAAAATTGTTTTTGGAACCGTTGAGCACATAAATAGCACATAATTTCCAGATACTAATTTAATTTGAAAACACATCGTTTCTATGGGGGGTCCAGCTTGACGTTTTGACAAATCTCCCACTTTTGAAGATTGAAAAAAAAGCACTGAAAATTTGAGCAACAAAAAAATTGTTTTTGGAACCGTTGAGCACATAAATATCACATAATTTCCAGATACTAATTTAATTTGAAAACACATCGTTTCAAGGGGGGGGTCCAGCTTGACGTTTCGACAAACCTCCTACTTTTGAAGATTGAAAAAAGCACTGAAAATTAGAGCAACAAAAAAATTGTTTTTGGAACCGTTGAGGCACATAATTTCTAGATACTAATTTAATTTGAAAACTCGTCGTTTCTATGGGGGGGTCCAGCTTGACGTTTCGACAAGATCGTTTTGAAGATTGAAAAAAGCACTGAAAATTTGAGCAACAAAAAAATTGTTTTTGGAACTGTTGAGCACATAAATAGCACATCATTTCCAGATACTAATTTAATTTGAAAACACATCGTTTGTATGGGGGGTCCAGCTTGACGTTTCGACAAATCTCCTACTTTTGAGGTTTTAAAAAAGTACTTAAAATTTGAGCAACAAAAATTGTTTTTGGAACTGTTGAGCACATAAATAGCACACAATTTCCAGATACTAATTTAATTTGAAAACACGTCGTTTCTATGGGGGGGTCCAGCTTGACTTTTCGACAAGATCGTTTTGAAGATTGAAAAAAGCACTGAAAATTAGAGCAACAAAAAAATTGTTTTTGGAACCGTTGAGGCACATAATTTCTAGATACTAATTTAATTTGAAAACACGTCGTTTCTATGGGGGGGTCCAGCTTGACGTTTCGACAAGATCGTTTTGAAGATTGAAAAAAAGCACTGAAAATTTGAGCAACAAGAAAATTGTTTTGGAACCGTTGAGCACATAACTTCCAGATACTAATTTAATTTGAAAACACATCGTTTCTATGGGGGTCCAGCTTGACGTTTCGACAAACCTCCTACTTTTGAAGATTGAAAAAAAGCACTGAAAATTTGAGCAACAAAAAAATTGTTTTTGGAACCGTTGAGCACATAATTTCCAGATACTAATTTAATTTGAAAACACATCGTTTATATGGGGGGGGGGGGGTCCAGCTTGACGTTTCGACAAATATCCTACTTTTGACGATTTAAAAAAATTCTTAAAATTTGAGCAACAAAAAAATTGTTTTTGGAACCGTTGAGCACATAAATAGCACATAATTTCCAGATACTAATTTAATTTGAAAACACATCGTTTCTATGGGGGGTCCAGCTTGACGTTTTGACAAATCTCCCACTTTTGAAGATTGAAAAAAAAAGCACTGAAAATTTGAGCAACAAAAAAATTGTTTTTGGAACCGTTGAGTACATAAATAGCACATAATTTCCAGATACTAATTTAATTTAAAAACACATCGTTTCAAGGGGGGGTCCAGCTTGACGTTTCGACAAATATCCTACTTTTGACGTTTTAAAAAAGTACTTAAAATTTGAGCAACAAAAAAATTGTTTTTGGAACTGTTGAGCACATAAATAGCACATAATTTCCAGATACTCATTTAATTTGAAAACACGTCGTTTCTATGGGGGGGTCCAGCTTGACGTTTCGACAAGATCGTTTTGAAGATTGAAAAAAAGCACTGAAAATTTGAGCAACAAAAAAATTGTTTTTGGAACCGTTGAGCACATAAATATCACATAATTTCCAGATACTAATTTAATTTGAAAACACATCGTTTCAAGGGGGGGTCTACTTTTGACGTTTCGACAAATATCCTACTTTTGACGTTTTAAAAAAGTACTTAAAATTTGAGCAACAAAAAAATTGTTTTTGGAACTGTTGAGCACATAAATAGCACATAATTTCCAGATACTCATTTAATTTGAAAACACGTCGTTTCTATGGGGGGGGTCCAGCTTGACGTTTCGACAAGATCGTTTTGAAGATTGAAAAAAAGCACTGAAAATTTGAGCAACAAAAAAATTGTTTTTGGAACCGTTGAGCACATAAATAGCACATAATTTCCAGATACTCATTTAATTTGAAAACACGTCGTTTCTATGGGGGGTCCAGCTTGACGTTTCGACAAGATCGTTTTGAAGATTGAAAAAAAGCACTGAAAATTTGAGCAACAAAAAAATTGTTTTTGGAACCGTTGAGCACATAAATATCACATAATTTCCAGATACTAATTTAATTTGAAAACACATCGTTTCAAGGGGGGGTCTACTTTTGACGTTTCGACAAATATCCTACTTTTGACGTTTTAAAAAAGTACTTAAAATTTGAGCAACAAAAAAATTGTTTTTGGAACTGTTGAGCACATAAATAGCACATAATTTCCAGATACTCATTTAATTTGAAAACACGTCGTTTCTATGGGGGGTCCAGCTTGACGTTTCGACAAGATCGTTTTGAAGATTGAAAAAAAGCACTGAAAATTTGACGTTTTAAAAAAGTACTTAAAATTTGAGCAACAAAAAAATTGTTTTTGGAACTGTTGAGCACATAAATAGCACATAATTTCCAGATACTCATTTAATTTGAAAACACGTCGTTTCTATGGGGGGGGTCCAGCTTGACGTTTCGACAAGATCGTTTTGAAGATTGAAAAAAGCACTGAAAATTAGAGCAACAAAAAAATTGTTTTTGGAACCGTTGAGGCACATAATTTCTAGATACTAATTTAATTTGAAAACACGTCGTTTCTATGGGGGGGTCCAGCTTGACGTTTCGACAAGATCGTTTTGAAGATTGAAAAAAGCACTGAAAATTTGAGCAACAAAATAATTGTTTTTGGAACTGTACATAAAGCACATAAATAGCACATCATTTCCAGATACTAAATACTAATTTAATTTGAAAACACATCGTTTGTATGGGGGGTCCAGCTTGACGTTTCGACAAATCTCCTACTTTTGAGGTTTTAAAAAAGTACTTAAAATTTGAGCAACAAAAATTGTTTTTGGAACTGTTGAGCACATAAATAGCACACAATTTCCAGATACTAATTTAATTTGAAAACACGTCGTTTCTATGGGGGGGTCCAGCTTGACTTTTCGACAAGATCGTTTTGAAGATTGAAAAAAGCACTGAAAATTTGAGCAACAAAAAAATTGTTTTTGGAACCGTTGAGCACATAAATATCACATAATTTCCAGATACTAATTTAATTTGAAAACACGTCGTTTCTATGGGGGGGTCCAGCTTGACGTTTCGACAAGATCGTTTTAAAGATTGAAAAAAAGCACTGAAAATTTGAGCAACAAAAAAATTGTTTTTGGAACCGTTGAGCACATGAATATCACATAATTTCCAGATACTAATTTAATTTGAAAACACATCGTTTCAAGGGGGGGGTCCAGCTTGACGTTTCGACAAACCTCCTACTTTTGAAGATTGAAAAAAGCACTGAAAATTAGAGCAACAAAAAAATTGTTTTTGGAACCGTTGAGGCACATAATTTCTAGATACTAATTTAATTTGAAAACACGTCGTTTCTATGGGGGGGTCCAGCTTGACGTTTCGACAAGATCGTTTTGAAGATTGAAAAAAGCACTGAAAATTTGAGCAACAAAAAAATTGTTTTTGGAACTGTTGAGCACATAAATAGCACATCATTTCCAGATACTAATTTAATTTGAAAACACATCGTTTGTATGGGGGGTCCAGCTTGACGTTTCGACAAATCTCCTACTTTTGAGGTTTTAAAAAAGTACTTAAAATTTGAGCAACAAAAATTGTTTTTGGAACTGTTGAGCACATAAATAGCACACAATTTCCAGATACTAATTTAATTTGAAAACACGTCGTTTCTATGGGGGGGTCCAGCTTGACGTTTCGACAAATCTCCTACTTTAGAAGATTGAAAAAAAGCACTGAAAACTTGAGCAACGTAAAAATTGTTTTTGGAACCGTTGAGTACATAAATAGCACATAATTTCCAGATACTAATTTAATTTAAAAACACATCGTTTCAAGGGAGGGGTCCAGCTTGACGTTTCGACAAACCTCCTACTTTTGAAGATTGAAAAAAGCACTGAAAATTAGAGCAACAAAAAAATTGTTTTTGGAACCGTTGAGGCACATAATTTCTAGATACTAATTTAATTTGAAAACAAATCGTCCAGCTTGACGTTTCGACAAATCTCCTACTTTGAAGGTTTTAAAAAAGTACTTAAAATTTCAGCAACAAAAAAAGTTGTTTTTGGAAGTGTTGAGCACATAAATCCTACTAATATTATAAATGTGAATGTAGCGATGTTTGGATGTTTGGATGTCCAGACGTTTGCTTTTGTTCCCTAAAAACGTGAGAATGGCTGGACGGATTTTGAAATTTGGCACGCCTACAGGTTATAGTCTGGAAGGAGCTATAGGCTATTTTTTTTTTAATTTTGGGGGTTCCGACCCTGCTAGGGACCGTTTCTTTTCGAAATTTTTTTTATTCCATATAACTCTAAGTATATTGAACCTATACTTATGATATTTCGCATATACATAGGTATAGAAATATCGTACAATATGGGTATCAAACGAAAGGGGAGGGCCCCAGGTTTCATTTTGGCTTCGATATATTTCGATAAAATGATCGATAACTAAGTTATCGGTCAAAATTCGATTGCCCAAAAACCTTAATATTACCCTACAATATGGGTATCAAACGAAAGGGGATGGCGCCAGGTTTCATTTGGGCTTCGATATATTTCGATAAATTTATCGATAACTGAGTTATCGGTGAAAATGTTATTGCACAAAAACCTTAAAATTGCCCTACAATATGGGTATCAAACGAAAGGGGATGGCCCCAGGTTTCATTTGGGCTTCGATATATTTCGATAAATTTATCGATAACTGAGTTATCGGTGAAAATGTTATTGCACAAAAACCTTAAAATTTCCCTACAATATGGGTATCAAACGAAAGGGGATAGCTCCAGGTTACATTTGGACTTCGATATATTTCGATAAATTTATCGATAACTGAGTTATCGGTGATTGCCCAAAAAACTGAACATTACCCTATAATATGGGTATCAAAAGAAAGGGGAGGGCCCCAGGTTTCATTTTGGCTTCGATATATTTCGATAAATTGATCGATAACTAAGTTATCGGTCAAAATTCGATTGCCCAAAAACCTTAATATTACCCTACAATATGGGTATCAAACGAAAGGGGATGGCGCCAGGTTTCATTTGGGCTTCGATATATTTCGATAAATTTATCGATAACTGAGTTATCGGTAAAAATGTTATTGCACAAAAACCTTAAAATTGCCCTACAATATGGGTATCAAACGAAAGGGGATAGCTCCAGGTTACATTTGGACTTCGATATATTTCGATAAATTTATCGATAACTGAGTTATCGGTGATTGCCCAAAGAACTTAACAGTACCCTATAATATGGGTATCAAACGAAAGGGGAGGGCCCCAGGTTTCATTTTGGCTTCGATATATTTCGATAAATTGATCGATAACTAAGTTATCGGTCAAAATTCGATTGCCCAAAAACCTTAATATTACCCTACAATATGGGTATCAAACGAAAGGGGATAGCTCCAGGTTTCATTTGGGCTTCGATATATTTCGATACATTTATCGATAACTGAGTTATCGGTGAAAATGTTATTGCACAAAAACCTTAAAATTGCCCTACAATATGGGTATCAAACGATAGGTTACATTTGGACTTCGATATATTTCGATAAATTTATCGATAACTGAGTTATCGGTGATTGCCCAAAAAACTTAACAGTACCCTATAATATGGGTATCAAACGAAAGGGGAGGGCCCCAGGTTTCATTTTGGCTTCGATATATTTCGATAAATTGATCGATAACTAAGTTATCGGTCAAAATTCGATTGCCCAAAAACCTTAATATTACCCTACAATATGGGTATCAAACGAAAGGGGATGGCGCCAGGTTTCATTTGGGCTTCGATATATTTCGATACATTTATCGATAACTGAGTTATCGGTGGAAATGTTATTGCACAAAAACCTTAAAATTGCCCTCCAATATGGGTATCAAACGATAGGTTACATTTGGACTTCGATATATTTCGATAAATTTATCGATAACTGAGTTATCGGTGATTGCCCAAAAACCTTAATATTACCCTACAATATGGGTATAAAACGAAAGGGGATGGCGCCAGGTTTCATTTGGGCTTCGATATATTTCGATACATTTATCGATAACTGAGTTATCGGTGAAAATGTTATTGCACAAAAACCTTAAAATTGCCCTACAATATGGGTAGCTCCAGGTTACATTTGGACTTCGATATATTTCGATAAATTTATCGATAACTGAGTTATCGGTGATTGCCCAAAAAACTTAACATTACCCTACAATATGGGTATCAAACGAATGGGGATGGTCCCGGGTTTCATTTTTACTTTGATATATTTCGATAAATTTATCGTTAATTTAGTTATCGGTGAGAATGTGATTGCCCTAAAACCCTAAAATTTACCTACAATATGGTATCAAATCAACTTTTGAATGTAAATTCATCCTGACACAATTAGTCAAAAAGCATTTAGTGTCAAAATTAAATAAAAATGTCAAAAAATTTGGTGTCATTTCATTACACCATTTACATTTTTGAGTGAATATATTTGAAATAAATAAACTACAAATTGTGTCAATTTCCAATAAATAAACTGTGTCAAGTGAATATAAGTGAATATTTTTAACAAATAACCGACTAATTGTGTGGAGAAAGTATAAAAATATCATAATGTAAGTAAAAATTCAAAAAAGAAAAAAATGTGGTAGTCATGTAATAAGCTTTTTTATAAATTCTCAATAAAACTAAAGTGAAGTAGCATAGGTTTAATTTCGCCTTTGCTATACTCCAAGCTTGCATAAAATACCTGCTAAATCCCGTTCTTAGCAAAATCCACTTTTTCATGCGGTTCGAAGGAGTAAACGATTCTGCAGTTGGCAAACAAAAGAAAAAAAGTAAAGTAAAATAAAATAAAATGCTTTTTTTTAAAGCTTTTTTGATTAATTTGCTTAGAAACTTACACCCTTTCAACACTTTTTTATGCTAATTTAACCGCTAATTTTAAAATGCCAACGAACACCGCAAAAGAAAATGTTTGAAAACCGTTTTTCAATACTCTTTTTTTCAAAATTTTAGCAATATTCGAATTAGGTAAATTATTCAGTAGGCAATAATCTAAATATATAAAATAGGATGTATGTACGTATGTATGTATGTACTATTAACTTTTTTCGGGGAAGTGGACCAGGGGTCGAAATATTCCAAACTTTTTTATTTATCGTGCGATTTTTTCCCTAAATTTGGGCAGAACAACGTCTGCCGGGTCCTTCTAGTAGCACATAATTTCCAGATTCTAATTTAATTTGAAAACACGTCGTTTCTATGGCCGGGTCCAGCTTGACGTTTCGACAAATCTCCTACTTTTGAAGATTGAAAAAAAAAAAGCACTGAACATTTGAGCAACAAAAAAATTGTTTTTGGAACCGTTGAGCACATAATTTCCAGATACTAATTTAATTTGAAAACACATCGTTTCTATGGGGGGTCCAGCTTGACGTTTCGACAAATCTCCTACTTTTGAAGAATAAAAAAAAGCACTGAAAATTTGAGCAACAAAAAAATTGTTTTTGGAACCGTTGAGCACATAATTTCCAGATAATAATTTAATTTGAAAACACGTCGTTTCTATGGGGGGTCCAGCTTGACGTTTCGACAAATCTCCTACTTTTGACGTTTTAAAAAAGTACTTAAAATTTGAGCAACAAGAAAATTGTTTTTGGAACCGTTGAGCACATAATTTCCAGATAATAATTTAATTTGAAAACACATCGTTTCTATGGGGGGTCCAGCTTGACGTTTCGACAAATCTCCTACTTTTGAAGAATAAAAAAAAGCACTGAAAATTTGAGCAACAAAAAAATTGTTTTTGGAACCGTTGAGCACATAATTTCCAGATAATAATTTAATTTGAAAACACGTCGTTTCTATGGGGGGTCCAGCTTGACGTTTCGACAAATCTCCTACTTTTGACGTTTTAAAAAAGTACTTAAAATTTGAGCAACAAGAAAATTGTTTTTGGAACCGTTGAGCACATAATTTCCAGATAATAATTTAATTTGAAAACACATCGTTTCTATGGGGGGTCCAGCTTGACGTTTCGACAAATCTCCTACTTTTGAAGAATAAAAAAAAGCACTGAAAATTTGAGCAACAAGAAAATTGTTTTTGGAACCGTTGAGCACATAATTTCCAGATAATAATTTAATTTGAAAACACATCGTTTCTATGGGGGTCCAGCTTGACGTTTCGACAAATCTCCTACTTTTGAAGAATAAAAAAAAGCACTGAAAATTTGAGCAACAAAAAAATTGTTTTTGGAACCGTTGAGCACATAATTTCCAGATAATAATTTAATTTGAAAACACGTCGTTTCTATGGGGGGTCCAGCTTGACGTTTCGACAAATCTCCTACTTTTGAAGAATAAAAAAAAGCACTGAAAATTTGAGCAACAAAAAAATTGTTTTTGGAACCGTTGAGCACATAATTTCCAGATAATAATTTAATTTGAAAACACGTCGTTTCTATGGGGGGTCCAGCTTGACGTTTCGACAAATATCCTACTTTTGATGTTTTAAAAAAGTACTCAAAATTTGAGCAACAAGAAAATTGTTTTTGGAACCGTTGAGCACATAAATAGCACATAATTTCCAGATACTAATTTCATTTGAAAACACATCGTTTCTATGGGGGGTCCAGCTTGACGTTTCGACAAATCTCCTACTTTTGAAGATTGAAAAAAGCACTGAAAATTTGAGCAACAAGAAAATTGTTTTTGGAACCGTTGAGCACATAATTTCCAGATAATAATTTAATTTGAAAACACGTCGTTTCTATGGGGGGTCCAGCTTGACGTTTCGACAAATCTCCTACTTTTGAATAATAAAAAAAAGCACTGAAAATTTGAGCAACAAAAAAATTGTTTTTGGAACCGTTGAGCACATAATTTCCAGATAATAATTTAATTTGAAAACACGTCGTTTCTATGGGGGGTCCAGCTTGACGTTTCGACAAATCTCCTACTTTTGAAGATTGAAAAAAAGCACTGAAAATTTGAGCAACAAGAAAATTGTTTTTGGAACCGTTGAGCACATAATTTCCAGATACTAATTTAATTTGAAAACACATCGTTTCTATGGGGGAGTCCAGCTTGACGTTTCGACAAACCTCCTACTTTTGAAGATTGAAAAAAAGCACTGAAAATTTGAGCAACAAAAAAATTGTTTTTGGAACCGTTGAGCACATAATTTCCAGATACTAATTTAATTTGAAAACACATCGTTTCTATGGGGAGGGGTCCAGCTTGACGTTTCGACAAATATCCTACTTTTGACGTTTTAAAAAAGTACTTAAAATTTGAGCAACAAAAAAATTGTTTTTGGAACTGTTGAGCACATAAATAGCACATAATTTCCAGATACTAATTTAATTTGGAAACACATCGTTTCTATGGGGGGGTCCAGCTTGACGTTTCGACAAATCTCCTACTGTTGAGGTTTTAAAAAAGTACTTAATATTTGAGCAACAAAAAAATTGTTTTTGGAACCGTTGAGTACATAAATAGCACATAATTTCCAGATACTAATTTAATTTAAAAACACATCGTTTCAAGGGGGGGGTCCAGCTTGACGTTTCGACAAATCTCCTACTTTTGAAGAATAAAAAAAAGCACTGAAAATTTGAGCAACAAAAAAATTGTTTTTGGAACCGTTGAGCACATAATTTCCAGATAATAATTTAATTTGAAAACACGTCGTTTCTATGGGGGGTCCAGCTTGACGTTTCGACAAATCTCCTACTTTTGAAGAATAAAAAAAAGCACTGAAAATTTGAGCAACAAAAAAATTGTTTTTGGAACCGTTGAGCACATAATTTCCAGATACTAATTTAATTTGAAAACACATCGTTTCTATGGGGGGTCCAGCTTGACGTTTCGACAAATCTCCTACTTTTGAAGATTGAAAAAAAGCACTGAAAATTTGAGCAACAAGAAAATTGTTTTTGGAACCGTTGAGCACATAATTTCCAGATACTAATTTAATTTGAAAACACATCGTTTCTATGGGGGGGTCCAGCTTGACGTTTCGACAAACCTCCTACTTTTGAAGATTGAAAAAAAGCACTGAAAATTTGAGCAACAAAAAAATTGTTTTTGGAACCGTTGAGCACATAATTTCCAGATAATAATTTAATTTGAAAACACATCGTTTCTATGGGGGGGGGGGCAGCTTGACGTTTCGACAAATCTCCTACTGTTGAGGTTTTAAAAAAGTACTTAATATTTGAGCAACAAAAAAATTGTTTTTGGAACCGTTGAGCACATAATTTCCAGATACTAATTTAATTTAAAAACACATCGTTTCAAGGGGGGGGTCCAGCTTGACGTTTCGACAAATCTCCTACTTTTGAAGAATAAAAAAAAGCACTGAAAATTTGAGCAACAAAAAAATTGTTTTTGGAACCGTTGAGCACATAATTTCCAGATAATAATTTAATTTGAAAACACGTCGTTTCTATGGGGGGTCCAGCTTGACGTTTCGACAAATCTCCTACTTTTGAAGAATAAAAAAAAGCACTGAAAATTTGAGCAACAAAAAAATCGTTTTTGGAACCGTTGAGCACATAATTTCCAGATACTAATTTAATTTGAAAACACATCGTTTCTATGGGGGGTCCAGCTTAACGTTTCGACAAATCTCCTACTTTTGAAGATTGAAAAAAAGCACTGAAAATTTGAGCAACAAGAAAATTGTTTTTGGAACCGTTGAGCACATAATTTCCAGATACTAATTTAATTTGAAAACACATCGTTTCTATGGGGGGGTACAGCTTGACGTTTCGACAAACCTCCTACTTTTGAAGATTGAAAAAAAGCACTGAAAATTTGAGCAACAAAAAAATTGTTTTTGGAACCGTTGAGCACATAATTTCCAGATAATAATTTAATTTGAAAACACATCGTTTCTATGGGGGGGGGCCAGCTTGACGTTTCGACAAATCTCCTACTGTTGAGGTTTTAAAAAAGTACTTAATATTTGAGCAACAAAAAAATTGTTTTTGGAACCGTTGAGCACATAATTTACAGATACTAATTTAATTTGAAAACACATCGTTTCTATGGGGGGGGTCCAGCTTGACGTTTCGACAAATATCCTACTTTTGACGTTTTAAAAAAGTACTTAAAATTTGAGCAACAAAAAAATTGTTTTTGGAACTGTTGAGCACATAAATAGCACATAATTTCCAGATACTAATTTAATTTGGAAACACATCGTTTCTATGGGGGGGTCCAGCTTGACGTTTCGACAAATCTCCTACTTTTGAAGATTGAAAAAAAGCACTGAAAATTTGAGCAACGTAAAAATTGTTTTTGGAACTGTTGAGCACATAAATAGCACATAATTTCCAGATACTAATTTAATTTAAAAACACATCGTTTCAAGGGGGGGGTCCAGCTTGACGTTTCGACAAACCTCCTACTTTTGAAGATTGAAAAAAGCACTGAAAATTAGAGCAACAAAAAAATTGTTTTTGGAACCGTTGAGGCACATAATTTCTAGATACTAATTTAATTTGAAAACAAATCGTTTCTATAGGGGGGTCCAGCTTGACGTTTTGACAAATCTCCTACTTTGAAGGTTTTAAAAAAGTACTTAAAATTTCAGCAACAAAAAAAGTTGTTTTTGGAAGTGTTGAGCACATAAATCCTACTAATATTATATTTAAATGTGAATGTAGCGATGTTTGGATGTTTGGATGTCCAGACGTTTGCTTTTGTTCCCTAAAAACGTGAGAATGGCTGGACGGATTTTGAAATTTGGCACGCCTACAGGTTATAGTCTGGAAGGAGCTATAGGCTATTTTTTTTTTAATTTTGGGGGTTCCGACCCTGCTAGGGACCGTTTCTTTTCGAAATTTTTTTTATTCCATATAACTCTAAGTATATTGAACCTATACTTATGATATTTCGCATATACATAGGTATAGAAATATCGTACAATATGGGTATCAAACGAAAGGGCAGGGCCCCAGGTTTCATTTTGGCTTCGATATATTTCGATAAATTGATCGATAACTAAGTTATCGGTCAAAATTCGATTGCCCAAAAACCTTAATATTACCCTACAATATGGGTATCAAACGAAAGGGGATGGCGCCAGGTTTCATTTGGGCTTCGATATATTTCGATAAATTTATCGATAACTGAGTTATCGGTGAAAATGTTATTGCACAAAAACCTTAAAATTGCCCTACAATATGGGTATCAAACGAAAGGGGATGGCCCCAGGTTTCATTTGGGCTTCGATATATTTCGATAAATTTATCGATAACTGAGTTATCGGTGAAAATGTTATTGCACAAAAACCTTAAAATTGCCCTACAATATGGGTATCAAACGAAAGGGGATAGCTCCAGGTTACATTTGGACTTCGATATATTTCGATAGCTCCAGGTTACATTTGGACTTCGATATATTTCGATAAATTTATCGATAACTGAGTTATAGGTGATTGCCCAAAAAACTTAACATTACCCTATAATATGGGTATCAAAAGAAAGGGGAGGGCCCCAGGTTTCATTTTGGCTTCGATATATTTCGATAAATTGATCGATAACTAAGTTATCGGTCAAAATTCGATTGCCCAAAAACCTTAATATTACCCTACGAAAGGGGATGGCGCCAGGTTTCATTTGGGCTTCGATATATTTCGATAAATTGATCGATAACTAAGTTATCGGTCAAAATTCGATTGCCCAAAAACCTTAATATTACCCTACAATATGGGTATCAAACGAAAGGGGATGGCGCCAGGTTTCATTTGGGCTTCGATATATTTCGATAGATTTATCGATAACTGAGTTATCGGTGAAAATGTTATTGCACAAAAACCTTAAAATTGCCCTACAATATGGGTATCAAACGAAAGGGGATGGCCCCAGGTTTCATTTGGGCTTCGATATATTTCGATAAATTTATCGATAACTGAGTTATCGGTGAAAATGTTATTGCACAAAAACCTTAAAATTGCCCTACAATATGGGTATCAAACGAAAGGGGATAGCTCCAGGTTACATTTGGACTTCGATATATTTCGATAAATTTATCGATAACTGAGTTATCGGTGAAAATGTTATTGCACAAAAACCTTAAAATTGCCCTACAATATGGGTATCAAACGAAAGGGGATAGCTCCAGGTTACATTTGGACTTCGATATATTTCGATAAATTTATCGATAACTGAGTTATCGGTGATTGCCCAAAAAACTTAACATTACCCTATAATATGGGTATCAAAAGAAAGGGGAGGGCCCCAGGTTTCATTTTGGCTTCGATATATTTCGATAAATTGATCGATAACTAAGTTATCGGTCAAAATTCGATTGCCCAAAAACCTTAATATTACCCTACAATATGGGTATCAAACGAAAGGGGATGGCGCCAGGTTTCATTTGGGCTTCGATATATTTCGATAAATTTATCGATAACTGAGTTATCGGTAAAAATGTTATTGCACAAAAACCTTAAAATTGCCCTACAATATGGGTATCAAACGAAAGGGGATAGCTCCAGGTTACATTTGGACTTCGATATAATTCGATAAATTTATCGATAACTGAGTTATCGGTGATTGCCCAAAAAACTTAACAGTACCCTATAATATGGGTATCAAACGAAAGGGGAGGGCCCCAGGTTTCATTTTGGCTTCGATATATTTCGATAAATTGATCGATAACTAAGTTATCGGTCAAAATTCGATTGCCCAAAAACCTTAATATTACCCTACAATATGGGTATCAAACGAAAGGGGATGGCGCCAGGTTTCATTTGGGCTTCGATATATTTCGATAAGTTTATCGATAACTGAGTTATCGGTAAAAATGTTATTGCACAAAAACCTTAAAATTGCCCTACAATATGGGTATCAAACGAAAGGAGATAGCTCCAGGTTACATTTTGACTTCGATATAATTCGATAAATTTATCGATAACTGAGTTATCGGTGATTGCCCAAAAAACTTAACAGTACCCTATAATATGGGTATCAAACGAAAGGGGAGGACCCCAGGTTTCATTTTGGCTTCGATATATTTCGATAAATTGATCGATAACTAAGTTATCGGTCAAAATTCGATTGCCCAAAAACCTTAATATTACCCTACAATATGGGTATCAAACGAAAGGGGATGGCGCCAGGTTTCATTTGGGCTTCGATATATTTCGATAAATTTATCGATAACTGAGTTATCGGTAAAAATGTTATTGCACAAAAACCTTAAAATTGCCCTACAATATGGGAATCAAACGAAAGGGGATAGCTCCAGGTTACATTTGGACTTCGATATAATTCGATAAATTTATCGATAACTGAGTTATCGGTGATTGCCCAAAAAACTTAACAGTACCCTATAATATGGGTATCAAACGAAAGGGGATGGCGCCAGGTTTCATTTGGGCTTCGATATATTTCGATAAATTTATCGATAACTGAGTTATCGGTGATTGCCCAAAAACCTTAATATTGCCCTACAATATGGGTATCAAACGAAAGGGGATGGCGCCAGGTTTCATTTGGGCTTCGATATATTTCGATAAATTTATCGATAACTGAGTTATCGGTGGAAATGTTATTGCACAAAAACCTTAAAATTGCCCTCCAATATGGGTATCAAACGATAGGTTACATTTGGACTTCGATATATTTCGATAAATTTATCGATAACTGAGTTATCGGTGATTGCCCAAAAAACTTAACAGTACCCTATAATATGGGTATCAAACGAAAGGGGAGGACC
The DNA here is from genome assembly GCA_951509765.1 of Sphenella marginata. Classification (NCBI taxonomy): domain Eukaryota; kingdom Metazoa; phylum Arthropoda; class Insecta; order Diptera; family Tephritidae; genus Sphenella; species Sphenella marginata. The sequence continues at coordinate 85,204,171 of OX608080.1, read as the reverse complement.
CCAGGTTTCATTTTGGCTTCGATATATTTCGATAAATTGATCGATAACTAAGTTATCGGTCAAAATTCGATTGCCCAAAAACCTTAATATTACCCTACAATATGGGTATCAAACGAAAGGGGATGGCGCCAGGTTTCATTTGGGCTTCGATATATTTCGATAAATTTATCGATAACTGAGTTATCGGTAAAAATGTTATTGCACAAAAACCTTAAAATTGCCCTACAATATGGGTATCAAACGAAAGGGGATAGCTCCAGGTTACATTTGGACTTCGATATAATTCGATAAATTTATCGATAACTGAGTTATCGGTGATTGCCCAAAAAACTTAACAGTACCCTATAATATGGGTATCAAACGAAAGGGGATGGCGCCAGGTTTCATTTGGGCTTCGATATATTTCGATAAATTTATCGATAACTGAGTTATCGGTGATTGCCCAAAAACCTTAATATTGCCCTACAATATGGGTATCAAACGAAAGGGGATGGCGCCAGGTTTCATTTTGGCTTCGATATATTTCGATAAATTGATCGATAACTAAGTTATCGGTCAAAATTCGATTGCCCAAAAACCTTAATATTACCCTACGAAAGGGGATGGCGCCAGGTTTCATTTGGGCTTCGATATATTTCGATAAATTGATCGATAACTAAGTTATCGGTCAAAATTCGATTGCCCAATAACCTTAATATTACCCTACAATATGGGTATCAAACGAAAGGGGATGGCGCCAGGTTTCATTTGGGCTTCGATATATTTCGATAAATTTATCGATAACTGAGTTATCGGTGGAAATGTTATTGCACAAAAACCTTAAAATTGCCCTCCAATATGGGTATCAAACGATAGGTTACATTTGGACTTCGATATATTTCGATAAATTTATCGATAACTGAGTTATCGGTGATTGCCCAAAAACCTTAATATTACCCTACAATATGGGTATCAAACGAAAGGGGATGGCGCCAGGTTTCATTTGGGCTTCGATATATTTCGATAAATTTATCGATAACTGAGTTATCGGTGATTGCCCAAAAACCTTAATATTGCCCTACAATATGGGTATCAAACGAAAGGAGATAGCTCCAGGTTACATTTGGACTTCGATATAATTCGATAAATTTATCGATAACTGAGTTATCGGTGGTTGCCCAAAAAACTTAACAGTACCCTATAATATGGGTATCAAACGAAAGGGGAGGGCCCCAGGTTTCATTTTGGCTTCGATATATTTCGATAAATTGATCGATAACTAAGTTATCGGTCAAAATTCGATTGCCCAAAAACCTTAATATTACCCTACAATATGGGTATCAAACGAAAGGGGATGGCGCCAGGTTTCATTTGGGCTTCGATATATTTCGATAAATTTATCGATAACTGAGTTATCGGTGGAAATGTTATTGCACAAAAACCTTAAAATTGCCCTCCAATATGGGTATCAAACGATAGGTTACATTTGGACTTCGATATATTTCGATAAATTTATCGATAACTGAGTTATCGGTGATTGCCCAAAAGCCTTAATATTACCCTACAATATGGGTATCAAACGAAAGGGGATGGCGCCAGGTTTCATTTGGGCTTCGATATATTTCGATAAATTTATCGATAACTGAGTTATCGGTGAAAATGTTATTGCACAAAAACCTTAAAATTGCCCTACAATATGGGTATCAAACGAAAGGGGATGGCCCCAGGTTTCATTTGGGCTTCGATATATTTCGATAAATTTATCGATAACTGAGTTATCGGTGAAAATGTTATGGCACAAAAACCTTAAAATTGCCCTACAATATGGGTAGCTCCAGGTTACATTTGGACTTCGATATATTTCGATAAATTTATCGATAACTGAGTTATCGGTGATTGCCCAAAAAACTTAACATTACCCTACAATATGGGTATCAAACGAATGGGGATGGTCCCGGGTTTCATTTTTACTTTGATATATTTCGATAAATTTATCGTTAATTTAGTTATCGGTGAGAATGTGATTGCCCTAAAACCCTAAAATTTACCTACAATATGGTATCAAATCAACTTTTGAATGTAAATTCATCCTGACACAATTAATCAAAAAGCATTTAGTGTCAAAATTAAATAAAAATGTCAAAAAATTTGGTGTCATTTCATTACACCATTTACATTTTTGAGTGAATATATTTGAAATAAATAAACTACAAATTGTGTCAATTTCCAATAAATAAACTGTGTCAAGTGAATATAAGTGAATATTTTTAACAAATAACCGACTAATTGTGTGGAGAAAGTATAAAAATATCATAATGTAAGTAAAAATTCAAAAAAGAAAAAAATGTGGTAGTCATGTAATAAGCTTTTTTATAAATTCTCAATAAAACTAAAGTGAAGTAGCATAGGTTTAATTTCGCCTTTGCTATACTCCAAGCTTGCATAAAATACCTGCTAAATCCCGTTCTTAGCAAAATCCACTTTTTCGTGCGATTCGAAGGAGTAAACGATTCTGCAGCTGGCAAACAAAAGAAAAAAAGTAAAGTAAAATAAAATAAAATGCTTTTTTTTAAAGCTTTTTTGATTAATTTGCTTAGAAACTTACACCCTTTCAACACTTTTTTATGCTAATTTAACCGCTAATTTTGAAATGCCAACGAACACCGCAAAAGAAAATGTTTGAAAACCGTTTTTCAATACTCTTTTTTTCAAAATTTTAGCAATATTCGAATTAGGTAAATTATTCAGTAGGCAATAATCTAAATATATAAAATAGGATGTATGTACGTATGTATGTATGTACTATTAACTTTTTTCGGGGAAGTGGACCAGGGGTCGAAATATTCCAAACTTTTTTATTTATCGTGCGATTTTTTCCCTAAATTTGGGCAGAACAACGTCTGCCGGGTCCTTCTAGTAGCACATAATTTCCAGATTCTAATTTAATTTGAAAACACATCGTTTCTATGGGGGGTCCAGCTTGACGTTTCGACAAATCTCCTACTTTTGAAGATTGAAAAAAGCACTGAAAATTTGAGCAACAAGAAAATTGTTTTTGGAACCGTTGAGCACATAATTTCCAGATAATAATTTAATTTGAAAACACGTCGTTTCTATGGGGGGTCCAGCTTGACGTTTCGACAAATCTCCTACTTTTGAATAATAAAAAAAAGCACTGAAAATTTGAGCAACAAAAAAATTGTTTTTGGAACCGTTGAGCATATAATTTCCAGATAATAATTTAATTTGAAAACACGTCGTTTCTATGGGGGGTCCAGCTTGACGTTTCGACAAATCTCCTACTTTTGAAGAATAAAAAAAAGCACTGAAAATTTGAGCAACAAAAAAATTGTTTTTGGAACCGTTGAGCACATAATTTCCAGATAATAATTTAATTTGAAAACACGTCGTTTCTATGGGGGGTCCAGCTTGACGTTTCGACAAATCTCCTACTTTTGAAGATTGAAAAAAAGCACTGAAAATTTGAGCAACAAGAAAATTGTTTTTGGAACCGTTGAGCACATAATTTCCAGATACTAATTTAATTTGAAAACACGTCGTTTCTATGGGGGGGTCCAGCTTGACGTTTCGACAAACCTCCTACTTTTGAAGATTGAAAAAAAGCACTGAAAATTTGAGCAACAAAAAAATTGTTTTTGGAACCGTTGAGCACATAAATAGCACATAATTTCCAGATACTAATTTAATTTGAAAACACATCGTTTCTATGGGGGGGTCCAGCTTGACGTTTCGACAAATCTCCTACTTTTGAAGATTGAAAAAAAGCACTGAAAATTTGAGCAACAAGAAAATTTTTTTGGAACCGTTGAGCACATAACTTCCAGATACTAATTTAATTTGAAAACACATCGTTTCTATGGGGGGGTCCAGCTTGACGTTTCGACAAACCTCCTACTTTTGAAGATTGAAAAAAAGCACTGAAAATTTGAGCAACAAAAAAATTGTTTTTGGAACCGTTGAGCACATAAATAGCACATAATTTCCAGATACTAATTTAATTTGAAAACACATCGTTTCTATGGGGGGGGGGGGGGGGGGAAGCTTGACGTTTCGACAAATATCCTCCTTTTGACGTTTTAAAAAAATTCTTAGAATTTGAGCAACAAAAAAATTGTTTTTGGAACTGTTGAGCACATAAATAGCACACAATTTCCAGATACTAATTTAATTTGAAAACACATAATTCCTAGATACTAATTTAATTTAAAAACCCAACGTACTTAAAATTTGACCACAAAATTTTTCATTTTGGGAACAAATTAGCACATAATTCCTGGCCTGTCAAATTTGAAATCCGTCTTGGGGAGGGGGGGTCCAGCTTGACGGACCTTTCACAGTATACAATCAACTTCATCTAATCGAGATGTCAGTAACAGTATTCCTGCTGTTAGTGTGCCTGTTAGTGGGGTGAAGGTAGTTGACTCACAATGCTATTCAACAGTTGTCGCTACGGCGATGGTCGCCTCTGTTAATGAAGCTGGTAATAACTTTGATATGGCTGCTGTTAATAACCATATTAGGGCTAAACCAAATAAGCTCAGCCGTTTAACTAAATCGCCTGCTATTAATAGTAGAAATAATAATAAAAACAACAATATCACTGTAGTGAATACGGCTGCTGGCGTTTCCCCAGTTCGTGATTTGAATATTGTCTCTGTTAATAGCCATAATGATAACAACGATACGGCTGGTATACAAAAACATACTGCTGGAAATTCTGGTGTGATTTCTGCTGCTTCTAGATTGGTGACTGCAGTGTCACCTCGTCGTTCAATTTTCGTGTCAAGGTTGCACGCATCTCTAACTGAGCCTGACATTGTTAATTATGTTTATGTTAAACTTAGTCTTTTAGATCATAATAACGTTAGCGTACATAAGTTTAACTTTAAGTATGAGAGGGATATTTCCTCCTTTAAAATTTTAGTCCCAGACATGTTTGTTGATAGGGTTCTTGAGCAATCGTTTTGGCCTGAACATTCGGTGGTACATTTGTATTCCCCAAGGTCTAAGGTTGAACGTCCAATTCGCACGAATTCAAAAAACTTGGTCGGCAACACTGTGAATTTTACTCAAAAATAACAATTCACTTGACTTTTTATGTCAACCTACTCGCCTAAATGTGCCCAAGCTGGCAATTATCCGTATAGCATACAAAGCTCTAACTGTATTCTCGAACCAGTAATCGATGGATCTACCGTTTTTCAGAGTCTCTTATCATTAAAACCTTCATTTTCGCCTGGGCCGGACGGTATTTCTAGTTGCGTTCTCAGGTATTGTACTTTTAACTTATCTGAACCAATCTTACAATTATAGGTAGTAGATCTAATTGTTTGAACATTTAATCACTTGTCAACTTCAGCACACGTGTCGCTCCATACTGTCAACTTACCAGAATGGGTTTATTCGTCCCAGATCAACCACTACCAATCTACTTGAATTTACTTCGTTAGTTCGTGACGGTTTTGTGGCCAAAAACAAACGGATGTTATTTATACTGATTTCAGTAAAGCTTTTGACTCAGTAAATCATGAGCTACTGATTCATAAACTTGATTTTTTCATTTCATTTCATTTATTAGCAGTCAATGGAACAAATCCTTACAGACTAAAAGATATTAAGTAGTACTTAAATTAAGTGAATTGCTTAAAGTATGGAACATATATACGTATATGGTCCGGAGAACTTAAAAAGTAGAGTGTAAAATAATTAAAAATTCGGACCTTGGTATTGAAAAATCCAAGGAAACCGTAATGCTCAGTGAGTTAAACTCTCGTATAGCACGGGCAATAGGAGCATTACAGGCATAATTAGTTCTAAGATGATCCCCATAGAAGGGATAGAAACTCCGTAGAGAACGTTGAGGAACATTAAATCGAAACCGCTCCAGCAAGTACGAGCAGTCAACAAACCCATTAATAATGTTATAAGCAAAACTTAAGCAAATGATTGATCTACGATCCACCAAGGACTTAAGATTTAATAGCAGGAGACGAGCAGAATAGGAAGGCATTGGGTCAGAAAAGTTCAGAGGTCGAAGAGCATATTTTAGAAAGATCTTTTGTATACGCTCAATTCTCTTTACTGCAGTCAACTGACTTGGCCTCCAGATAAAAGCTGCGTATTCCAAACGCGACCTAACAAAGGACGTGAATAAAAGCTTGAACTTAAAGGGATCTGAAAATTTATTGGTATTACGCCTAACGAAGCCAAGCATAGAATATGATTTCGCGGTAATATAGTTTACATGATTGCTAAAAGAGAATTTACTATCAAAGATAACACCAAGATCTTTAATCTCACAGACGGACTGAAGCTCACAATTTGATATTTTGTAAGTCGTATGCAGTATGATAGTTGATTTCGCATAGGTAATGTGGAAACATTTGGTCTGATTCAGGGATAGATGATATTTGTCGCACCATTGATAGAGATTGTCAATGCCATTTTGCAGTCTTGTAACATCATCTGGCCCATTTATTTAAGAGAATAACTTTAAGTCATCAGCGTAGAGCAAGCAGTTGGCGAACGACTACTAATGTCGTTGATAAACACAATAAAAAGTAACGGTCCTAGAATACTACCTTGGGGCACACCAGAGGTTGCAACAAAGGGCCTGGATGATACACCATCAATATTGACTACACATTGCCTGTTGAATAAATAAGAGCCAATCCAACTCAGAAATGAGAAATAAAAGCCAAGAAAAGCCAGCTTTTCAATTAAAACTCTGTAAGAAACTTTATCAAAAGCTTTAGAGAAATCTGTGTAAATGCAACCCACTTGAAGATGTGCAGAAAATGACTCTACACAGTATTCACTAAAGACCGCTAGATTAGAAACAGTTGATCTGCCAGCGACAAATCCATGTTGATAGGGAGAAATGAGAGATTTGACAGCAAAACTTAGCTTTGCATTGACAGCATGCTCAAAAACCTTGGATATCGTAGACAGCTAGGATATGGGCCTGTAGTTGCGGGCATCGTTCTTGTTACCACTTTTAAAAACAGGGGTAATAGAAGTGATCTTCCAATCACTAATGAACGTCCCCGAAGATAAAGATTTATTGAAAATCAATCTTAACGGATTTATTAGAGCCGGACAGCACTTTAGCACTACTGGACACAAACCATCAACATCAGACCGAGAAGAAGATTTCAAATTGAGGATGGCTTTACTAATATCTTCCGAAGAGAGACATAGCGATCCAAAGTTAACAGCATAGTCATGACTCTTAGGAAACTCATATGTACAATTACTGTTGACTTCAGGGTCGAAATTCGATTTAAAGAACTCAGCAAATAAATTGGCTTTTTCAGTTGGAGAACACGCCGAGTTTTCGTCAAGAAAAACGCCCGTTGGTACACTGGCACAGCATTTTTTAGACTTAATATAGTTCCAGAATGACTTCGGGTTCGATTTAATGTTTGACTCAATATTACGAGTGTAATTGGTATACAGATACTTATCCAAATCATTAAAACTTCTAAGATAATACTTGTATTTTGTAAAGAACAAATGATTCCTTGTGTTTTTGAATTTTTTGAAGTATTTGTTTCTAAGATTCTTCAATTTCTTTAGGTTCCTTCTTTTAAGAGAATTAACATTATTGTTGATTTGAAATAAATTCAGACTCAATAAATTATCAATGAGGTACATTTCGTGATTTGCCGAAAGATTAGAATGTGTAAGGCCATTATTAGATAAGCTGGGTGACCAATTGACATTACACAGGTTAAAATCACCAAGCACACAAAGATGGTGATCACTTACATCACTTAAAGCTAACGAAACAATATTATCTGCATGCGCCTTGTATAGCTTAAGTGCGCTCGAAGGTGGTACATATGAAGCCATAACATACAGAGAACCTTGCGAGGTGGTGCCAGTTAAACATACGCAGATCTGGTCCAGCAAGGAATCATCGTTTTTTAGTTTCACTAAACAAGCACGAAACTCACGCTTGACAGCAGTTAAAACACCACCGCCTCGACTGCAGCCAGTTTTCCCTGCATCCTTGCGAAATACACTAAAGAGGTTGGAGTTAAAAAACTCGGAATCGAAGAATTTTTCATTTAGCCATGTTTCCACGAACACGTAAATATCATAATCGAGCTGCGCACTGAAATTGAAGACCAAGTCAGCTTTAGTCCGCATGCCAGAGAGGTTTTGATAATAAATTTTCGACCCACTCTTACTATTCGTAGGAGGATTGTCGCAGATTACTACGTCTGTCGCGGCTTTCGTTGAGCCTTTCGAAAAAAGTGAAAAGGCTTAACCATTACGTTCACCGGCCACAGATCCGAGCATAACAACTTATCATACGATGACTCTGGAACACCTAGCTTGAAGCTGACTCTATTCAGAGTGAATAGCGGAACATCTTTTTTCACTAGTTTGGAACATGAAAGTAATTTTGCAGGTATCTTTATTTGTCTAGCTACATAATCTTTGATATTATCCTCTGACACAGATGGTGAAAACGAGGATATATGAAGCCAATTAAAGCAATCGGCAACATCAAGTGCAGTGCAAACATTCGTACCAATGATGCGAGCCTGTCGCACATTCGCCATGTCGGCATAATTGCTACTTTCACCACTTTCAGGCATTGAACTTGCACCAGCGACAGGATCAGCATTGTTGTTTTGAACTTTAGTTGTATTTTGATTTCTTCGACTTTGGTATCTTCGATTAAAATTCTTTATATTTCGCACTGTACTCCATTCAGTCGGGTTACTCACAGCTGCAGCTAGGTTGTCACCTGTAGCCGGACTTGGCGAAGAAAGTTGCGAAACAACGACATTAGCAACCGGAACCATACTAGAAGTGGTAGCAACAGCAGCAGCATCAACATCGGCAATATGAGGCCGAATATTCAACGGTAGATGAGCAACCGTAGCAGCGCCGCGACAGAGCCAGTCGCAGTTGAAATATTAGCAACAGCCACTTTAGCAGCGCGGTCAGCAGAGCCACGAGCGACTGTTGACACGCAAGAAGAAGCTGACTGGTTTGATGTAGACGAATTGTTGTTTACACTGCATAATTTCTCAAATTGCACGAGCAAGTGAGATAAAGTAGAATTGTTCTCAGTGAGCTTACAATGCAAGTCACTAACCACAGCATGAAGAGAATCTATTTTTCCTCGTAAGCACTCATTGTCTTTTTGTAAAACAGTCATAGCAGAAAGAAGTTGAGAGTTGAAAGTTTTCAACTCAGCAAAATTATCATTAGCTATGGGCGGATTAGGCAATTGCACGAGAGTAACTGGTTGTTGTTGTAACGAAGAGTTAAGTGAGCTAATAGACTCATCTTGCTGTTGGTGTAACGAAGAGTTATGGGAGGTAATGGACACATCTTGTTGAGTTGGAGCACAAAGACCACAAATGTAAATGTTGTCTGTATTATTTAGATAATTTAATTTGACTGGCAAGCTACCAACCACACAATCATAGTGGTAAATTTCTCTGCACTTTTCACATTGCACAGAAGTTTGCGCGCGATCAACTTTATGCCGACAAAAACAAGGCATAATATTGCAAATTTACGAAAGTGATAACCATAGAGAAAACCGGGAGTCAATGTCTCTAACACGATGCAAGTATAGTTTTTTGCTGGGGTTTCCGAGGAATTTGATTTTATGGATCACAAGCTACCTCGCTAATAGGACTCAGAATGTTCTGTTCAAAGATTGTATCTCAAAGGCAATTAAAGTAACTTCTGGTGTACCACAGGGTAGTCATTTGGGTCCATTGCTCTTCACCCTCTTTATTAATGACTTACCCCAAATTCTGTTATATTCTAGAGCTATAATTTATGGTGATGACGTCACGGACGTACATATCTGGTATAGAGGGTTCAGGTGGGTTTGAACTAAATTCAAAATTGGTGTACAGCAAATTCACTTAATCTTAACTCCCCTAAATGTAAACTTATGACAGTTTTGATATCTTATGTACTTCATGGCAGTCATATGGAGCGCATATCGGTTTTTAGTGATCTAGGCGTCTTATTTGACCCGAAACTGAGCTTTACTTCACATATTTCCTCTCATATAAATAAGTCAATGGGTACACTGGGTTCGCTAAACGCTGGGCTAAAGAGTGTAATGATCCTTACCTAACCAAGACCCTTTACACAACTTTGGTGCGTCCAATACTCGAGCATTGCTCGTGTGTTTGGTGTCCAGTATTTAGTAGCCATATAATGCGAATTGAGACAGTACAGAAACAATTTTTGATTTTTGCTCTTCGGTCTCTTAACTGGGATTCAAATCGGCATCTTCCATCATATAATGGCAGGCTTCTTCTTATTGATTTGCCAACTCTTGAAAATCGTAGCATATTACTTGGCGTAATGTTCCTGCATAAGCTGGTTATCGGTGATATGGACTTTTCATACCTTCTGAGCCGTTTAAATTTTGTGCTTCCTGCTAGGGCGCCTAGACACTACCTGCGTTTGCATTTACCCCTCTGCCGGTAAAATTTCACTAAAAACGACCCTTTGTGTATTTGGTGTTCACACTACAATGACTTGTGCAAATGAATTAGTATCGAATGTTCAATTGCTGCCCTAATACTGCGATACTTTCATGTCTTGCCTGATATTTTATAATTTTTCTCTTTCAATGTTTAATGTTTGTATATGTAAATATAAAGTTTTTATTTGATTCTAGCTTGTACCTACATATGTATTCTTAAGTTGCATTCTTTATACTCTTTGTTAGTCAACCGTATTTGTTTGTGACGACTTTAAAAAAATAAATAAATAAATAAATAAATTTGGTACAGCAAAGTGTACAAACACCACAGAAAATTTGTTCACCTCATTTTTCGGTGGCGCGAACTAACGTCAGTGGCGCGAATTGATGTCAGTGACATTAAGACGCATGACCAAAAACGAATTAAAGTCAGTGCCGTTAATTCGTATAATATTTTGACTTTATTTCGCTTTGGACATGCGAATTAATGTCATTGAGGCATTTGGGTTTGAGATTCGACGAAGGAGCGCCGCAGGCGAAAATTTGACTTAGGTCAGATCCCCAATTCGGGGCGTGATCCATGGTATTTATGTGCAGAACTCCTTTCCGAATTGGCGGCCTTCGGCCGCGCTTCAAAAAATAACCCTGGGCTACGCCATTCCAACTCCGGGTGTGTGCCATAGCCGTGGCTACCGCCACGGTGATGTCCTTCCGCGTGCCACGTTTCCCACTTTCACACTTTTTTGGCTTAGCCTAATGTGCCATTACAACAACCACATGAAAATGACAGAAAATTGTGAACTTTAACTGCAAATAACTTTTGAACGGTTGTAAAAAATCTCATTTCAGATTCTAAATCTAGACGTGGGTAATCGTTTACGTGGGGTAGCGAGCGCTAATACACAACCAAAAATGTTGAGATATGTGTCAGGAGACGCGCTTTGGTCCCAGGAGCATGAATATAACTCCGCTGAACCAATATTTTTAGTAGTTTGCGAGATATTTGCAGTTAAAGTTCAGAATTTTCTGTTATTTTCATGTGGTTGTTGTAATCACATTACCCTGTGAGAAAAGAGTGGCACGCGGAAGGATATCACCGTGGCGGTAGCCACGGCTATGGCAACCACCCGGAGTTGGAATGGCGTAGCCCAGGGTTATTTTTTGAAGCGCGGCCGAAGGCCGCCAATGCGGAAAGGAGTTCTGCACATAAATACCATGGATCACGCCCCGAATTGGGGATCTGACCTAAGTCAATCCCAGATTCATGATATAATGATCATAAGTCGAAGGTGATAATGAAAAATGAAAATTTGGAATATAAAAAAAATGTACTGACTTTAGTTCGCTTTCTTAATGCGAATTAATGTCAATGACGTTAGTTCACTAAAAATATTGACCTTAGTTCGCTTTTGGCATGCGTCTTAATGTCACTGACATTAATTCGCTTTTGGGGTGCGAATTAACGTCACTGACGTTAATTCCACTGACTTTAGTTCGCGCCACCCATTTTTCCTCTGAGTAAAATGTTACCGATTGGCACACAGCCTAAGAGACATATCAACTGGTTTGTGCGTTGAGAGCGCTCTCACCAATACTACCGCATATACAATTTGCCGACCCCTGATCTTATTTGTTGTCCCTATGGTCGATGTCTGGTTTGAAATAGATGCCGTTACCGCATATAGTCTTAACCGGACATTCTCATGACATTTTTATTTTCGTTTTGAAAATCACTTTGTACCACATTGTATTTCTGGGAGAATAATACCTGTTCTAAAAATGCTAATAATTTACATTTAAGACATTGGAAATTTTTAAATATCATTTCGCTTCTAGTTATAAGACTACTATGTATTTCATTGTGATTAGGAATATTTACCTTTCGATGTACCAATAACTTCTTCTCTTTGCCGTTAACTATGTGATTCTCAATTTTAGCGATATTATGTGAAACATCATATATAACATGCATATCAAGATCATCCGGTGTTGTGCGGAACATTTTTGCGAAAGCTTGTCGGGTAAGGAAAGTCATCGAACTGCGATTAACCCAAGCAAAATTAGCTGCAGCTGCCATTGCCTTTAAATAGTCCTGCCCTTCCTGTGAATTTATGCGGGCGCAAGCTAATTGCCGATCATTAGTTTCGATCTTATCACGTTTCATAGCTTTCTCCATTTGAACTAAAGCATCAGTTGCTACTTGGTGGCCAAATCCCCTGCTGCCTGAGTGTATCATAACGCACACCTGGCCTTTTTCCTCGATACCCATTTTACTAGCACTCCATTTGTCGTAAATTTCATCTACAATTTGTATTTCGGCGTAATGGTTTCCAGCACCCAATGTGCCCAATTGAGGTAAACCACGTTTCTTAGCTCGTAAACTGACCTTGGAAGGATCCGCATTTAACATACGACCGTATTCTTCACAGTGCTCTTTGTCTTCTGCCCACACATATCCTTCACGTAAAGACCAATCCATCCCCATTTCTAGCGCTTCTTCCATATCATGTGCATTCATAGGAATAATACCTTTAGACCCAACGCCGACTGGAATGTGGTCAAAAAGAGATTGTGCTATTTGCTCTTTCAAGGGTTGGACATCGTCTTCGAATAAGTTTGTTCTTAATAAACGTACACCGCAGTTAATATCAAACCCGACTCCTCCTGGACTAACCTAAAGTATGAGAATATAGTATTGTAACTGTAGCCTGTATATTTTTGTTGCTTTTTAACATTTCCATTAAAATACAATTATATTTATTATCAACGACACCTTTTCCAAGTGTACTTCCGAAATGGTAAAATAAATTCCAATAGTCGTTTGTATTTCAGAAATTGTAAAATGTATTTCAGAATAACAATAAACTGTATGAACCAGTTTCGCTTTGGTACTGAAGGACTTATGCCCATTGAAACCTTCTAGGTTCCTAAGGAAGGTAAAATGGGTAATGAAGTACATTTTACAGATTCTTAAGTACATTTCACATCTTCTGAAGTAGAATTGATTATTCTGAAATTCATTTTACAGTTTCTGAAATACAATTGATTATTCTGAAGTACAAGCTACGGTTTCTGAAAAAAAATTTACGTTTTCTGAAGTACACTTAGAAAAGGTGTAGTCCTGAGCATGTGAAACAAAAAACAATGTTAAGTAAACATTTTTGAAAAGAATCACTTAGAATACAGAGCTTATTTTCCTCAAAAGTAATAGCATTGTTTAAAGTTGAATATCATCCGATATACCAAAGCAATTTTGACAATTCAAATACCTAGTAATGTTCTTGGATTTACAAAATCACATTTTTTATTTCTTAAAATTTTAATAAATTTTTGTTATCGTGAAAAAACTATGCATAAAAATTGTTCTGCAATGTTAGGGGGTTTTTGAATCGAATTTCGAAATAGGGCGTGATTCAAAAAAATAAACCATATTCTGAAATGGGATGTTTTTGAAAAAAATTCTGAATAGCGCGTTTACTAAAAATAAATTTTTTTCAAATAGGGCTATCTTCCACTCAGCCGACGATATGCAATATTGCGTAGGAGAACTTAAACTTCAGCTCTACTAACTCAATAAATTTTCAATATTAAATATTAAAAGCATATGGTTCCGGTTCCAGTTCAAATCATGATGTGCAGTTACCGGAATTTGATCCCGACGGACTTAATGTGAGTGCACGAGCATGGATGGCCACAGCAGATATATGCATGGCAGAGAAACTTTTGAAAGGCGCATCTTTAATGTTGGTTCTAAGTCGTGCTTTTAAAGGACAGGCTGCAAACTGGCTTACTCAAATTGCGTACCCCGATATGTCCTGGAATGAATTCCGAGATATTTTCATTTCGAGATTTGACTTTACGGAGACAAACGCTGCTTTCATTATCTTATGCAGCAATTATAATTACGTCGTTATTGACACAATGGAAAAATCTGTATACAGAAGAAATAGTAATTTCAATAGTGCTGGCACATTTGGCTCAGTTCGAACATCGTATTCAGCGATTGGTTTTCATATTAAATGTGGAAACAAGAAAACAGTTGCAAATAGAACTTAATTCAATGTTATTTCTAAAGAGGAAAATCTCAACAATGGGCAATGAATGTGAACAAATTGAAACCAAACGTCAGAAGCATAATCCAGTCAATTTTGCTGTAAAATGTTTTATCTGTGGAAAACCAGGACACAAAGCGGTGAGATACAAATACAAACTTGATAAAGCCTCACAATCAACATCGAAGAAGAAACTTCCAAACCGGAATTCTTGAAGTTCAAACAAGGAGTCAGTAAAGTGTTATCGCTGCCAGAGTTTGGGGCATTACGCCTCCCGATGTCCAAACATCACCGAGAATACTAAAAAACAACATTGTCTAATCGTAGAGTCGAAATATGTGCTGTTAAATCGCCATCAGGTATTTTAGAAAGTCAGGTGAGCAATACATTTTTTATTATGATTCTGGAGCGGAGTGTTCACTTATGAAAAAATCTATAGGTTCTAAATTTTCCGGTAAGCGATTTAATAGTATTGTAGAGATGTCAGGTATTGGTCACGCGAGTGTTAGGAGTACTTTACAGATTTTAGTCACAGTTGAAATAAATTCAATTTAATTGGAAATATTTTTTCATATTTTACCAGAAGTACATTTGTCATACGATATTTTAATAGGACGTGAGATCTTAAATCAGGGTATGTGTTAAAATGACTTCAAATGAGCTAGTTTTTAGTAAAGTGCAAGCTTTGGTTAATATTTGTAAGAAGCAAATGAAAATCTTTAGTATTAAAGATCTAAAGACTGATATTCCATTTCAATTCCAATCGAAATTGGTAAATATTTTAAACAAATTCAAAGATAGGTTTACGGCAGGCACGCAGCTCTGTGAAGTTGGCACCCCCAAGTGGGAGTAAATAAAAAAACGACATACCAATCGTTTGTCCACTTTTGTCCAGGAAAAATTTTCGTTTGTCCACCCTTCGTTCAAAAGTTATTTCGAAATAAAAAAAATCGGTGTGAAGTTGGCACCTCCAAATTTGAAAAATCATAAAAATGGCATGTCGTTCGTTTGTCCACGTTTGTCCAGGAAAAATTTTTTTTGTCCACCCTTGGTTCAAAAGTTATTTAAAAAAAAAATTTTTTCTAAAAAATAAAAAAAATTTTTTTTTCTTTTAATTGGCTAAATCGTTTGTCCATGTTTGTCCAGGAAAAATTTTCGTTTGTCCACCCTTCGTTCAAAAGTTATATCGAAAAAAAAAAATCGGTGTGAAGTTGGCACCTCCAAATTTGAAAAATCATAAAAATGGCATGTCGTTCGTTTGTCCAGGAAAATTTTTTTTTTGTCCACCCTTGGTTCAAAAGTTATTTCAAATGTCATGAAGCAGTATTTTCCTAGAGCCTCAAATATAGCAACATCGGCTCACTGCGAAGCGTATTTCAACACATTGAAGAATAACGATTTGGGCATGGGTTATCAGCCCTTACGTTTGGATAAATTCATTGCCAAGCATATTTCTTCAATTGAAAGTATTTCAAAGTTGAATCGCGCGCGGGAATTGCATTCAAAACGAATCATTCCTAAAAAGGTA
Organism: Sphenella marginata; assembly: GCA_951509765.1. Lineage (NCBI taxonomy): Eukaryota > Metazoa > Arthropoda > Insecta > Diptera > Tephritidae > Sphenella > Sphenella marginata. Next base: position 85,188,114 of record OX608080.1, on the reverse strand, counting down.
TCAACAAAACCCAATTTTGGAGCACAGTATGCGTCGCCCGATGTTGCAAACAAACAAAAAAATAAACATAATTACGGCCACTTGCAAACTCAGGAAAATTGGTTTGGATTAAATATTGACGCTGTTGACGAAGTAGTTGATGGCAATGTAACTGAAAAAGAAAAAAGTCAAGGATCAGTCAATGATACGTTTTTAGAAGCCCAAACATGTGTTCCAGCCACAAGTAATAGTAATGCCATTTTAAGCCCAATAACTGAACCTGATGAGCAGCAGGAAATTTCTGAAATTGAGGTCTTGCAAAATGAAAATAATTGCAATCCGGTACCAACACATGGACAGAAAGTCTACGTTCAAAATACATGCGCTTTTGACTCAATTATGGAAATAATGACACACTGTTATTGCAATTATGCCACATTCAAGGATTTTGTAGACACTAATTCCGAAATGCTTACTTTATCATTTGTAATAAAGTATGCTAATGAGGGAATCAGTTCTGCTCTATATAATTTAAGGGCTGAACTTTTATCAATTATTTTTAAAATGGATAATGGGTTCCTTAATTGTTACGGAAGCGCTTACATAATTTCAACAGAATTATTATCTGATGTGAACAATTTCGGAATTGTTACGAAATGTGAGAAATGCAAAAACCCACAAAAAAACCTGACGATTTTTGACTTGGACGGCGGCTTAAGTTTCGGAATGCATTTGAAAAAACGTCTTCGGCAATCACTAGAGAACAGGGTTGACCAATGTAAAAAATGCATCACAGAAAGAAAAACAACGGTGATAGAGGGTCCGTTTCTCTTTGTTGACACGCACCTGTTTTTAACACTAAATGAAGCAAGTTATAATAAGCAAATTCCACTAAATGGAATTCCCGACAAAAAAAAAAGTAGTTGAGGTTAAAAACATTTTGAAACCAAATGAAAAGAAGGAATTAGTAGCAACCGGAGCCCCAATAATCACCTTCGACTTAATTCGCAGACCTGACACAATCAACCTTGGATGGGAAAGAGTTAGGGTGCAAGAGTACACCCCCAATCCAATGAGGTGCCGGACTTGCCAAAGGCTTGGCCATACCAAAAACAGGTGCAGAAATATAGAGGTATGCAAAGAATGTGCATGTATTGCAAACAAATGACTTTAACTCCCAGTTTTCACAATCAGACAACATAAATAGGGAGGCGGCCTTAATCAAAAAAATCGTAAGAAGATCAGCGAATGAATCCATGACAACCAGCAGATGCCCAAAACAAAAAAGCAATCCCGTGTGGTTCAACAGCCAAATTGGTGTACTGATAAAGAAGAAAAGTAAAGCTTGGAAAAAGTTTAGGCAAAATAAAAACACAGCAACTACTTTAGCTTACAAACGGTGACACTTATAGAGTTCTGAAAAAAGCCAAAGGAACAACACCAGGCAGAGACAAGATCAGCTACAATATGATCAAAAATGCATCAACCACACTTAAAATAAGACTAGTTATGTGAACTATACAACAATATGCTGAAAACAGGAATCTATCCACACGAATGGAAGCAAGCGACCTTAACACCTGTACCAAAGACGGGGAAGAACCAAAACTCCACGGAAGGTTACCGCCCCATTTCGCTTTTGTCTGTACTTTATGGAGAGCCTGTGACGAAAAAATTTTAAAAATCCAGCACGCCTATATGCAAAACTGCGGAATACATACACTCTGTCACCAGCTCGAAACAGAATTCAAGAAGAACCTAACAGCCCAAAAGCACTGTATAGTCAATTCGGAAGACCTTGAAAAAGCCTTCGACAGGGTAGTATGCACGTACGTCATCAAAGAGCTACATGAATGGGGTCTACCCAAAAACGTACTAAAGCTAGCATTATCATTCTTATCCCACAGAAGAATCTTAGTTAAAATTGATGGTCACACATCTATCATTTATAAACTTGACAATGGAATTCCGCAAGGCTCTCCCTTCTCAGTATTTTTCTTTAACGTATACTCTAATACGTTGTCAAAAATGCTGAAGACAGTGAAAGGAATACAATACATAGGCATTTATGCAGACAACTTCTTCGCACTAGCATCTGGAACCCCAGAAAAAGTCTCCCAGACCCTAAATTAACTTGACAATAAAATATGTGAGTGTGCGCAGAAGACAGGATCGATTATTTGAAATTTTGAAATTTATTTGAAATTTGAAATTTATTTATATTAAAGTGCGGTAAGACTTAGAGTCTTTTCTTTGCACATATTTAAAAGAGTGTTTACAAAGATTCATCTTAAATTTAAACTTATGCTAACAGTAGTATAAAACATTACGACTAAGGTTTTTCGGGAGGGGAGAGGAGGGTTGGAAACTAGGAGAAGGTTATTGCTTGAAATGATCTGTTACTGCCGTTTTGAAGCATCCATATGACTTAATGCATTTTATTGAGATAGGTAGAGAATTCCACACTCTCACAGCACTAACAAAGAATAATCTAGAGGCCACCATTGTGTTATACGCAGGCATTATGAAGTTGTGAGTTCGCGAGGATTGAACAAATTTAAGTTTTTCATAGAGATATGCAGGTCTTTGGCATTTTATTATTTTATATAAAAATAGAACATTTCGGACATTTAGGTAGGTTTCTATGCCAAACCCAAGTATGTTTTTTGCGTATGGCGAAATGTGGTCAAACTTTCTTTTGCAATATACGAATCTTGCTATATTGTTTATAGTCAACCCCAATTTATTTTTGGATTCGCAGTCTAAATTCCCATACACAGTTTCAAAATAGTTAATTTGAGGCACAATCAGGGCCTTTACTAATTTAAGTTTTATATTAATGGGTAGACAGTAACAGGTATGCCACAAGTTTCTAAGGGTGTTGTATATTTTTGATATGCTATACCGGATATGATGTGCACATGTTAGCCCAGAGTTTACTTTATAGCCAAGGCTAGTGACTACAGACTGAAATTGTAAATCCTTTCCATCAAGGGTTATGGGCGACAGCCCACTAAGATCTACGGAATCGAAGGCTATTGGCAGGACCTGTGTTTTTTCGGCATTCAAGCAAAGGCCATTCGTTTTGGCCCAAACCGATATTTTATCAAGGTCATCATTTAACCTAAATACAAGATCTTCACTAAGGCCGATCGGTCGTGATAAATAAATTTGTGTGTCGTCAGCATATAGATGTACGGATGAATTTTTACAGCAATTTACTATGTCGTTTATAAAAACCGTGAATAGTATAGGACCTAAGATTGACCCTTGGGGTACACCTGAGGGAATACTACTAGGTTGAGAAAATGCTTCACCACACTGAACTTGTTGTAGCCTTTGCGAGAGATAACTTTCCATTAGTTTAATTGAAGTAGAGTCAAATCCGAAATAATGTTTAAGTTTTGCAAGTAAAATACTATGATTCACCGTATCGAATGCTTTGGAAAAATCTAAAAGAACTAAAACAGTTAGTAATTTGTTGTCTAAGGCAGGGCGTATATCATCCATTATTTTGAGCAAAGCTGTGGAGCAGCTGTGACCAGCTCTAAATCCAGATTGATTTTCAGCTAGCAATCTATTTTTGCTCAAATGAGACACTATTTGCTTTGCTATAAATTTTTGAAATACCTTTGATAACGCTGGTAATATACTTATGGGCCTATAATTTTGAGGGGAATCATAGTTGTTGCTTTTAGCTATTGGAACAACATTTGCTACTTTCCACTGGCTTGGAAAAGTAGATGAGGTTATAGCAAAGTTTATAAGATGTGTGAGAGATGGGAGTGCGTAGGGCAAAATTAATTTTAAAAAGCGTAGACTTAGCCCATCCACACCAACCGCATTTGACTTGATGTCATATACACACTTCGCAATCTCATTTTCAGTGCCTGAAACAAACTTAAATTTATAAGCGAGGTTATATTCTAAACTCGGGTTAATAACATATGGCGCAACATGGCCTTGTGGTCTATTTATTCCTATAAAATACGAGTTCATTACGTTTGCATCAACAGTGCATGCTTTGTCCCCTTTATCACCGACTCCCAGTGATTTTAAATTTTTCCACAGAACTTTGGAAGGAACGGTATCATTGAACCTGGCTTTAAGGTAATTAGTTTTGGCCTGCCGCAAGCTAGCTGTAACTTTGTTCCTTAATTTCTTGTATTCGCACCACCGTACAGTAGTGGGGGTACGCTTCCAATATTTATAAGCATTATTTCGATTTCTAATGAGCTTTAAGATTGCATTATTGAACCAGGGCTTTCTGTTATTGATTACATTTATAATCCGATTAGGAACATACTTTTCATACAAATATTTTACCAACTTTGCAAAATAGGATACTTTATCTTCTATATTCGGAAAATTGTAGCAATAACTCCAGTCTAATGATAAACTTTCGTTGTATAGTTCATTCATATTTATATTTCTAAAGTCCCTGTATATCAATTTCGTTATCTTTTTAGTTCTGCTAAACTCAATATCGTAAGATAAAAAAACTAACTCGTGGTCCGAAACTCCTGCTAAAGGAAATTGGTCAACATGGAGTACCTTGCTGCTATCACTGGTTCCTAACAGATCTAGCATACTTGGCTTACTTTGTGGGGCGAAACGTGTAGCATATTTGTTTACTACGGTGATGCCAACAGAATTAAAGTTACTCAGCAGGTTCCTGGACTTGGCACTATTAGCTAATATATCTATTTCAGCTAACAAAACCGAAGCCATGCACATCTGCAGGAAGCGAAACTGTAGTACAACGTCGATCACACTCAGAAACGTTGACATAGAACTCAAATCGAAAATGAAAATCCTAGGGGTCACCTTTACCCGAAATCTATTATGGAATGAGCATGTAAAATCAATTATAGCAAATTCGGTGGTGTACACAATCTACTAAAAATAATATGCACTAGGAATAAAGGCCCTCACATCGACATCGCAACGAACATATGCAGGGCACTCACAGAAGGAGTCCTAAACCACTGCATCACAATTTACGGGCACACCTCTAAAATGAATAAAAACAAAATAAACACAGTTTTGAATAATTGTTTTAAAAAAGCAGCTGGCCTCCTGCGAGCTACTCCGGCCATAGATGCAAGAGTCGAAGCCCGCTGCAACGATTTTCAATGGTTAGTCAACAGTCGATCAGCAAAAGTAGCAGCTAAAGCCATTGTAACCACTTCACATCCACTACACAAGGAGTTCTGGAGCTCCTCAAGTAGCAAAAAGCATAAACATAAGAGCCATAGAAGCACTTGCGGCGTTTAAGCAATATACAACTATCTTTTGGACATGCACGCTCCGATACCACCAAAACCACCAGACAAAGAACGATCTAACGCAAATTTAACTATCGACCTATCATTGAGCAACCTCTCTGAACTTTGCAAGACAACTTTTACGTAGCAATAAACAAACTATTGAGTAATTTGCCGTAAATTATCCGTGAAACAAAAAAATTTGCCGCGGCCCTATTTTAGAAAATATCGGTTGCCCCGCTAAGTTCATATGAAGTTAGGGGGCAAACTCCAAAAAACTAGTAAAGAGAACAGTTAGATAAATAATTCTTGCACTGGAATTTGCCGTAAATTATCCGTAACTGATTGGCATCTTTCAAAATTAAAAAAAAAAAAAATTTATTTTTTTTTTTTCTGTTTGCCTCGCTAACTTCATATGAACTTAGCGGGGCAACTTTTCGAAAACTAATTTAGAGACCTGTTAGAACAATATTTCTAGCACTGGAATTTGCCGTAAATTATCCGTAATTGAGTGGCATATTCAAAATTTAAAAAAAAAAATTTTTTTTTTTTGTGTTTGCCCCGCTAACTTCACATGAGCTTAGCGGGGCAACTTTTCGAAAACTAATTTAGAGACCTGTTAGATCAATATTTCTTGCACTGGAATTTGCCGTAAATTATCCGTAATTGAGTGGCATATTCAAAACTAAAAAAAAAAAAATTTCATTTTTTCTCTGTTTGCCCCGCTAGCTTCATGTGAAATATGAGTGGCATACGTCAAAAACAAAGAAAAAACTGAGTAGAAAGTAGTCCGTTATTTGTGCCGCATTTTATTTTATTTTCACGTAATATATCAACTTAGTTATAGTAATTATAGTTTGCTTTAATCTTTAATTTAAATTATACGTACGTCATATTATTTAGAAATGTTTATATTTTCATAAACAACTAGCAGACCCGGCAGACGTTGTCCTGCCAAAAATTAGGGCGTATTTCATTTATACATATGTATCTTACCTTATTGCGTAGCACAATTTGCCCGAACTATCTTTCATACCCAGCCATAGTGGATTTCAATCTATAAATTTAGTTATTTGAACTTTGGTGAATGTGGTGAATTTCCCTACAGTTTTGATTTGATCTAAATTTTTTACCATTTATTAAGATATCATTAATGAATGTTTTAAATTTTCGTCTTTCTTAGATGTTCACTAAAGCATCTTATTAAATCGTCGAATATTCTTAATTTTTTTATTTAACGACATGCATTCAATTTTTTTAGGAGATGACACCTAAATGAAAGAATTACCGTCAGTTAATATATTCAAACTTACCAAAACTGCGAACTGAATTGAAAAAGGAATAGCAAATCGACATAACCTAATTTAACTCTTGTAATTAGTTTATCCATTCAGGCGTGATGCGATGACCAAGGGAAATAGGGATTCATTTTTATAAATAGATAATGCAAACAGCTCTATGAAAAAGCTTTTGTATAATAATTTTTTTCTTGAATTCAGATGAATCTAAAATTCACTCTAAGCGGACACAGTCATCAACACTTTTGATATGACAGCTATATTATATGAGCTTGTTCTTGGGTCAGCCTTGGTCCACTTCATGGTAAATTTCTTGGAAACGGGTTCGCAGATGAACCTGAAAACTGTTCCTTGTGAAAACTCTCATCAACACCTTTAATTTGATACGCATATTGTTAAAATACATTCGGGGTCACCCCTGGTCCACATTTTGGTCAATATCTCAGGATTCCAGAAACTTTTTTAACTTTTTCTTTCTGAAGAACCTTCTCGGGCACAAACAAATACAATAAAAAAAAAATTAGTAAATCGGTCCAGCCGTTCTCAATTGATGAGTTACTATACATTTTTTCCCTCCATTTTTATATATATAGACTAGCAGATGCCCGCAGTTTTGTTTGCGGAACCTTCCTCATTTCAGTGGTCATATGTTTCGGAATACAAACTAAGAGATTTCCTAGACACGTGGTAAAAAGTACCAAAAACGGACCATAAATTAAGATTTTCTCAATATCTAGACTCTAGCGCCACCTATCGGGGAAATTTTTTTAACAGAGTTGTTGATTATATATTAAACATATGTGCCAAATATGAATAAAATCGGACCATAAATGCGGAGTTTGTAAATATAGTGACTCCCGCGACATCTAGCGGAAAAAAATATATCTATTATTGGTTAGACATATCCATGGCACAAACTGTCAAAATTTTAGAACAATCCGTTTAGTAGTTTTTGAGCCAATTGATTACAAAAAAACCCCCTACATTTATATATATATAGATAAGGCAAACAGCTCTATGAAAAAGCTTTTGTATGATAATTTTTTTCCTGAATTCAGATGAATCTAAAATTCACTCAAAGCGGACACAGTCATCAACACTTTTGATATGACAGTTATATTATATGAGCTTATCAATACCTTTCATTTGATACCCATATCGTACAAACACTTTCTGGAGTCACCCCTGGTCCACATTTGGGTCAATATCTCGGAAACGGGACCCCATATGGGACTCAAAACCACTCCATGTTAGAACACTCACCAATAGCTTTCATTTGATACCCATATCGTACAAACACTTTCTGGAGTCACCCCTGGTCCACATTTTGTGGAATATCTCCAAAACCTTCCCGGTTTCTTATATTTTTTTTGGCCATAAACCATGTCGGGCTCAATCAAAAACTACGCGCCAAATTTCGTTTAATTCGGTCCTGCCGTTCTGGAGTTATAGCGTCAGCAAGGAAAATAGGCTCCATTTTTATACCTAGTAGTGCTTCGCACACAAGGTATATTAACTTCATTGGCCTAACGGTAGTATGTAACGGCATAAACGAATCGAGATAGATATTGACTTATATATATCAAAATGTTCAGGAGGAAAAGAGAAATTGATTGAGCCATGTCCGTCCGTCCGTCCGTCCGTCCGTCCGTCTGTGAACACGATAACTTGAGTAAATCTTGAGATATCTCAATGAAATTTGGTATGTAGGTTCCTTTTCACTTATCTCCGAGCGCTATTGAAAATAGGCAAAATCGGTTAAAAGCCACGCCCTCTTTCTATATATATAATATTTTCGAAAATACAAAAAGAGTGATTATTCAGTACATAATACACCTATAAGGATAATATTTGGTATGCACTTTAGCGTTAAGGCAACAAATACATTTTTGAAAAAATTTTCAAAAAGGGGCGTGGTACCGCCCACTTTTGATATAGTCAAGTTTGGAAATATTATTTATCATAAATCAAAAACCGCTCAAGATAGCAAAACAAAATTCAGCACACATATTTATATTAATACAAGCAATATTTCGAAAAAAAATTATTGAAATCGGGTTAGGTCCACGCCCAATTTTATACGAAAGATTTTGAAAAGGATCATAGATATATTGTATATGCTATAACTTTGCTTAACCCTTTCCTTCCCATGGTAGCCATATGGCTACCAGATTTAAAAGTTCAATTTAAACGTCAAGATTTCAAATTTCTTCATTTAAGGGATAAAATATGCTAAAAAGTAACACTTTCTACTAATTTATTCCCTTATGTTTGTAACATTGATTGGCAACATTGAATAGTTTTCACATATGGTTGCCGGTCCACGTGTTCTTTGCATTTGTCTAGTTTGTAAACTACAATTTAATAAATTAAATACAATTCATTTGTTTGTTGGCATACAAAAAATATTATCGTGTAAGTTAAAGACTGTAGAATAGATTTCAGCAATAATAATGTGAAAAGTGCATACAATAGTGATAATATGTTGAAAAATTGGTTGGTAGCCATATGGCTACATTGGGATTAAACGTATGCTCGAGAGCTAATTGTTTTTACATTATTTCATAGCAAATGTCGCACGCTAGAAAGAGTTTGGTGGGTAATCAAAGTGAAATTTTAAAAATACTAGAGGGAGATGAATCAGAAGAGGAATACGTTGAGGAGAATGAGGACGAATATGAGATTTTAGAAAATGTTTTGTCGGAAGCATTGATCAACACCTATGATGATCATACAGAGGAGTCAGCTATTACAACATCCTGGGTAAGGTTCCAAATTTGAACATCCAATTAATCTGAATTTTCTTTTCTTTATTAATATTTGTTAATTAAGGGGGAAAAAACCTTGAAATCACATCCGAAGAGCTTCAAGAAGAAATAGAGACTACTCCCAAGTCAACTTACCGGGAACTGAAATGGCGTAAGGCTGACATCGAATACTTTGAAAGACATTTCGAGTCAACCTTTTCTGAAAACGACACCGAAAAAACCCCATTGCAGTATTTTAAGCAATTTTTTTCTGACAAAATTCTTTCCGATATAGTTTACCAAAGCAATCTTTATTCCGTACAAAATTCACCTAATACCCCATTGAATACAGATTTTGCTGAAATTTCCAAATTTATTGGAATGCTATCCAGTATAGTAAATATGCCACAGTATCGATTGTACTGGGCTAAATCCACAAGATTTCCACCTATTGCTGATGTGATGCCAAGGAATAGATTTGATATCTTAAAAAAGAACTTTCATTTAAATGATAACAACGAAATGAAACAAAGATCTGATCCGCAGTATGATCGTCTTTTCAAGATACGCCCATATTTGACCGCCGTAAGGGAAAACTTTTTGAAAGTTAAGCCTGAGGAGATGAACTCCATAGATGAGGTTCTTATTCCAACTAAGTGTAAAAATAGTCTAAAGCAATATATTCGTAGTAAACCACACAAATGGGGTATACAAATGTTTGCACGTAATGGTTCCAGTGGAATTATGTATGATTTTGAGGTCTATACTGGCAAAAGCACCATCAAAAATAAGACGGAAATGGGCATAAGCGGGGATGTTGTTTTGAAATTGTGCGAAAGTCTCCCAAAAAATGAAAACTTTAAAATTACAGATAATTGGTTTACATCATATAAGCTTATCAGTGCGCTTAAAGCAAACGGCATGTTTCTTACGGGAACAGTAAGACACAATAGACTTCCGAAATGCGAGTTTTCTTCCGATAAATCTTTAAAGGTCCAAGGGAGAGGATCATTTGATTTTAGAACCGAAAGACGTGGAAATATTTGTGCAGTTAAATGGTTAGACAACAAACCAATTTATTTTGCCTCATCAATTTATGGAATAGATCCATTGCAAAATGTTTCGAGGTGGTCTTCAAAAGACAAAAGACACGTTGAAGTTCCGCGCCCAAATATTGTTTCTCAATATGTGCGCTATATGGGTGGAGTTGACCTTAGCGATATGTTGGTTGCCCTATATAGGTCAAAAATTGGAACAAAAAAATACTACCTTCTCATATTTTATCACCTCCTAGACGTTTGCGTCGTCAATGCCTGGTTATTGTACAAAAGGCATTGTACACAAAATCAAGTGCTGGTTAAAAAGTCTTTATTAGAATTCAAAGCGGAAATAGCTGATGGAATGGTAAATGCTGGTTTTATTGTCAGCGAAAGGAAGACAGGAAGGCCATCCGATAAAAAACAACGGTAGCCCAGTTCCAAAAAGACCGAGGAAAGCTTGTACTAAAAGGCCCATTCCAGACGTACAGTATGATGGTGTTGGCCATACGCCACTACCAATCGAGAAGAAAGAACGGTGCAAATATTGCAATAACAGGGTTTCATTTTCTAGAATTAAATGCAAGAAATGTAATGTTGCTTTGTGTTTAACAACAAAAAAAATTGTTTTGATATGTTCCATACCATGTAATTGAAAAACAAAAATTAAATTAAATACTTCATACAACCAAATATGTTCAAATTTGTATGCATAAAATCCCAATGTAGCCATATGGCTACCAACCCGTACCACCCACAGAGACACTTATACGAAAAAAATAATAACGCAGGGTCATTTCTAATACTATTTCTATAAAAAATATCCGTAGTTGGATTTTTTCCACCATCTGCATCTTAATTTGGGAAGGAAAGGGTTAAACTAGCTGTATATCATTTCTATTTCACCTCTGAAGTGTTCGTGGGCAAAGAAAGTCGAAAGCACAAAATTTTTGGAAAATGGGAGTGGCCCCGCCCCTTTATGGGGGATTATTCCACAAAACTTTACATGCCATAACTCCGGTAAAAATTGACTTATTGGAACGATATTTAGAGAAAGTGTTCAACATATAAAGCTAACTCTTTGCTGTAAAAATAAACAAAATCGGTGAACGGACACGCCCACTTTTTGAACACAGTTCTAAAAAATTTCTTCGTAAAATTAAAATCGCGATATTTCCATAATTGTATAAGTTATTTAAATAAGATTTTACACACATAATAAGCTTTTTAACCAAAACTAAACTGTATACAAATTTTGTGGATTTTGGTGAAGTAGGCGTGGCGCCGCCCACTTTTTAGCATAAAAGCTCTGCTATTTTCAAAAGCGATTGCTTGGAATTTGAAGAATGTATTTCAATGAAATTTTGTGAGATACTTCCCAATAGTATGTAGTATACTCCTGCCAAAAATTACGCAAATCGAATAACAAACAAGCAAGATTTACGGGCAAGTAGTTAACACTCTACTGCCTTTTTTTTATTAATTTTTTTTATTTTCATACCTTTCATGAACATGAGGAAAGGTATTTATATTTTGTTATTTAGTAATAATTTGATTTACCACTCACAACAGAAGTGTTTTTATCGAAAACAATCAGTTGCCTTTATAACAAATTTTCAGTTATTAAAATAGGCCTGAGTAAATTAGGATACCAAAACAGATCACTACTAGGTATTTAATGTTCGGTTACACCCGAATTTAGACTTCCTTACTAGTTATATATAGATTTAAATTTTCGCGGCAGCGTATATGGTGAGAAATTGAATGTAAGTCAAAGATGAACAATTCGCTAAGTGTCCGGATACTAGTGCAGTTACCCTATTTAGATTTCTCAACTTTCGCTCAAAATTGTCCCGTTATATACGCCACTTCATCGAAATTTACTATCTGTTTACAATTTCTTTATTTTATGTAAATAAACAAAACGTTCGCTGCTTAACGGTTTCAATCTCAGCATTTCATTAGCAGTGTAGCATGCGCCAATATCTCTTTCATATCCTTAACACTTTCGCTAAACATTGTCCAGTATTAAAGCCTACTGCGTAATTTTTTCCAAATATCACATTCACACCAAAGATGACTCTCTCCCGCTCTCTCATTTCGGTCCTCGATTGTGGAGTGTTTCCAACATCATCTTTGGTATCTAGTGACTAGATTCTAGTCATCTTTGATGCTTACGCTCTTCATTTTAGTTGCTGCTGAGAGCGAAAAACCAGTTTCGCCACAGTGGTGTTAGAACAGAATTTTCATGTCAGTCGCTTCGCACACAGCAAAGGGGTAACACGTACCGTTGCTTTGCTGATTGCTTCATGGCTTAATGGATTTGAAATGAATGAAAATATTTAATCTTTATATAAAGATTTTGACAAATATGAGGGCGTGCAAAGGGACAGTATTTTTTTGGGAAAAAAAGAACATGCTTTTACAAAAGTATAAGCAATGGGTTTCCCAAAATTAAAATGAAAAATGTAGAAATGCGAAAACAATCTTAAAAAGGTATAAAAGCAAAAAAAAGAAGCATATTCTTTATTTCCAAAAAGATATTGTCTCTTTCCACACCCTAATATTTATCAAAGTCTTTATGAAAAGAGTTATAATGTCTCTTATTATTATATTCTTAATTTAATTAATGTGAGTCTTTTAGATTTATTCAGTAGACAAATAATAAATAAAATAAATAAATAAATATTCCCGGTTCCCCAAAGAATCATAACATAAGATACATTGCATTTGCCCAAAGGCATCTGGAATCATAAAAAAATGCTTAGCAGTCATTTTTAGTCGCGCATAAATATTTTCATATAATTTAGGCATCAACACGACTGCGTTGTTACTTCCTTGCTGTCGGTTAAGCAGCTGACGCGACAGTTTTGTTCTTAGCACCACTGTAGCGAAGTTACTCTCCCGTTTACCAATACACTCTCACATACCATTTTGCCGATCTCTGCATTAGATCATATATATAATACTTCTATATTGCGCCTATTGAACTATTCAGTTGACCCAACATTACAGTACAGGTATACACGAGACAAAATATCAAAGTTGTCGTCAAACTTTCGTTAAGAGGGGGTCATGAAATATGTGGATATTTCAACAATTTATAATATTTCGGGAATTTATACTTTGTCGCGTGCAGTGAATACTGTATGTAATGAATAGTACAAGTTGAATGGCTGTTAGCCAGTAAAAATATTAAATACATCAAGATTTTTATTCTATTGGTTGGCCTTTTCATTGTTTAATCCACTAACCTGCGATTTTATAACTTTTATGCACAATTTGTGCAAAGGGAATAACGACCCCCGTGATTCCCCTTGATAATATTTTTTCAACGCCTTGCCGCAGTTCACTCAGCTGGCCCATGCGCAGAACTTGCATTTGAACAGTTTCAAACAAATAATGTTGGTATGAATTTTTGCACATTGTGAACATAGGATAGGCGCAATATACAAGTAGAAGTATTATATACAGTGCACTCGCGAAAACTCGAACACACGATAACTCGAACATTCGGAAACTTGAACATTTTTTTTTCTCCATTGACTACTTTAAAACTCGAACAAAATGTAGCTACTCTAAAACTCGAACAATTATTTTCTTTTTTTCATGGAAAAACATGTTATAAACTGTCGTTTTGCATGTGCAGTAACGGCCGATATTCAAATTTTTGGCGTTATGTGAGTCTTTTGTTTCATTCTAAGGCGCCGCACTGGCTAGGTTTCGTGCTAATTACGGAACTTTTTTTTTAAGTTGATTGATATTTGTCAGTGATACACGGGATTTTGCGGGGTTAGGATCAAATTTACTTGCGTGTTATAATGGGACGAAAACTAAATGTTTTAAGTTTAGCAAAAAAGGCTGTATTTAATGCGATAGAAAATAAGAAACATCAAACCAAAATCACTGCATTTTTTTCTAATACATAATTTGTAAACAACATTCATATTTGCTAGCATTTTTTATTAAATAAACTGGCAATGAACTACAAAACATCAAACCAGAGAATCTCTTTGATTAGTAATACCATAAAATTGGACAGGGTATAAAAACTGTTAAAAAGAATACATATGTATATCGATTAAAAATACATAACGTTCGAAAACTCGGACAGGGCTGGTTTTCATTAGTTCGAGTTTTCGCGAGTGCACTGTACATACATATATGCATTAGATACATAAACAATGAGGAGTCAGAAGAAAAAAACGCACCAAAATAATTTGGGAAAATCATTGAATCAAACGAACATTTCGATAAACTTAAAATATCGCACGATTGAAAAAGAATACGTAAAGTATGAAATAGTACAATCTAAGAAAATAGCTGCAGAAAATATATGAAGAAGATGATATTTTTTTACGCATTTGAGTGGTTCACAGGGATTGAAAAACGCTTACAAGATACAAACAAAACGCTTTTTCTTTCAAAACCTTCAAATTTTTTGGCCGAATTTGTAGAAAATTTTTGAATGTGCAGTTTTGTGGACTAATCAATTTTAGTATACATTGTGCAAGTTCTCAAAAATTTCCCTGAATTTTCAGAATTTTTTTCGTGAAGGGTGTTGTGGGATTTCTTCAATACATCGCATGAAGCAAAATTAATTTTGTATGGAAAAATATACCCCCATCCTTTACAAAAAAACTGAAAATTCAGGGGTTATTTTGAGGTACTTTTAACTTGCACATTAACATAAAAATTACGCCCAAAAATATAGATATTTTTCTGTTAACTTTTAAAAGTTTAATTAACTTTGTTGAACTTTGTGAAAATTTTAAAGTTTCCTGGTATATGATTTCTTTTATAGAACTTGATGTATTTTAAATGAAAATAATTAAAAATACAGCTTTTTTTTATTTCGGCGAACGATATGCAATTAAATTTCACTACTATTATACTGAATATTATTTGCCACCTCATTTGTCTAAGTAAATAAAGTTCCTTGCAGGAGATCTACTTTGCCTCGAAATATATTCGTTAACGGAAACCGGGCTTTACACGCAGCTAAATAAAATTCCTCGAAGGCCCACCAGCGACGATGGCAGTTTATTTTATTAAATATTTATTCAAACATTATTGTTTGAAAATGAAAAAAGATTAAAGCAAACTGTAATTATTAAACCCAAGTTGATATTTTACGTGAAAATAAAATAAAATGCGGCACAAATAACGGACTACTTTCTACTCAGTTTTTTCATTGTTTTTGACGTATGCCACTCATATTTCACATGAAGCTAGCGGGGCAAACAGAAAAAAATTCAAATTTTTTTTTTTTTAATTTTGAATATGCCACTCAATTACGGATAATTTACGGCACATTCCAAAGAAAGAATTATTTTTCTAACTGGTCTCTAAACTAGGTAGTGAAAAGTTGCCAGTCATATTTCACATGAAGCTAGCGGGGCAAACAGAAAAAAATTCAAATATTTTTTTTTTTAATTTTGAATATGCCACTCAATTACGGATGATTTACGGCAAATTCCAAAGAAAGAATTATTTTTCTAACTGGTCTCTAAACTAGGTAGTGAAAAGTTGCCACTCATATTTCACATGAAGCTAGCAGGGCAAACAGCAAAAAAAATTAAATTTTTTTTTTTAATTTTGAAATATGCCAATCAGGTTCGGAAGGGAAAATTACCCAATAGTTTGTTTATTGCTACGTAAAAGTTGTCTTGCCAAGTTCAGAGAGGTCATTGAGCAGCTTAACGAAAAAGAACACATCTCCAGAAGTCTACAACCAAAACTTTCTACTCTATAAAGCAAGACATTCAAGTAAAATATTTTATTACACCGATGCACTGTGAATCGAATAGAACAAGCTAGCTGGACAAAAGTGACCATTGAATTTTAAATAAAAATATATTGTAGATGACAGCTAATAGTCCAAATATCACGAGTAAAAAAAAATTTTACTTAATATTTGCTGATGTGGATGTAATTAGCTGCTAATCTCAGAAAAACGTGTTTTAATTTGCCTAAATTTATAATTCTGAACTTCTCACGGTTTTTCATATAACTTTATTACTGCGTTGTTTTTTCGTGTAATTTAAAATGGATGTGATGGTAAACAGTGATTACTATTCATATGATATAAAGTTTTTTTATTTAGACCATGTTGTTGTTCTAAAAAACACGCCGAAATTTGAAAATTTATATTTTTTTTTTTGCAAATTTTTACATTTGTTAGAGAAAAAGTAGTAGTATTCCACCAGCTTCCAGTCTGAAATTTATGTAAATCATAGCCGTGGCTCCGTAGTCTCTAAATGTACTAATTTCGTTCGGCACAAATTGGTCCAACTATTTTTTTTTTCTAGCTTATTCCTTCTCGATTAAAAAAAAGGTTGTGCAGACTCTGTTAATAGTTGTTCAGATGTGGAAAGTACTGATAGTGATTAAGACTTATTTACATTTTAATTTATATTACTTATAGCAATAAGGATATATTTGAAGTATTTTTAGTTTAATGTTAACATAGAATGAGTTATTTCAACGAAAATAAACTTGCATTGTTTTTAACCCTTCTGCTATGTTTGGGTCAATTTGACCCAATTTTAGGAAAAACTTAACGAAACTCATAGGTTTCTTTCATAGATTCATGTTGATTCTTCTTCCACTTGTTTCCTGCATGTTTGCTAACAAATTAAAACCATAATGGTTTTCAACACTACTAAAAATATCTTAAAGTGTTTTTGCTACACTTATTGTGTTACTGGGTCAATTTGACCCACCATGTGATTTAGTATACCCTAATGTATACATTTTTAGGAAACTATTATAAAGAACAGTATTTATGGAAAACTGCATACAATTTTCCTTTTTTTTCGCATACCATCTTTATCAATTATTGAAAGCTTCATTAGTACTAACAAATCTGCGAACCTCTGTTTTATGCATGAGTGCAAAAATCGCTTTGTATGTCGTAGAAAATTTGCCGCTTCTTCTTCACTGTCATAGAGAAACATACTTCGCAATTAGCAGCTTAGTGTGTAAAAACTGCCAGTAAAACATTAACCAAGAAATACAAATCTTTTCTATATTAAATAATAAATGATTTTAGATGAAAACAAAAATGAAGTTTGGTTAAAAAAATTATAAGCAGCGCTAAGTTTTCATGAGTGGGTCATATCCTTAGACTTCATTTTTACCTAAATGTGCACAATATACTTGGATACAGTCATTTAAGTCCGAAAATCCCATAAAATAATTTTGTCCAGCTAGCCTGTTCTATTCGATTCACTGTGCGATGGCTCCCTTCTGATTGACGGAACTTATGCAACAATTCAACAAGGCCTTATATCACCAAACGCGGGGATTTTTAACTTTAAATTATCAGCAATCAAATTCGCTCTGCACCACGCAGCAACAAATAACAGACACGCCATCATTGCATCAGATAGCCTAAGTGTGTTAAAAGCCCTAACGGACGAGCACAGCGCTGCTCGCAGATTTGCACTGAGCGGTATTAATATACAGAGCGATATTAATCTGCTATGGATACCAGGGCATGTGGGGATAACAGGCAATGAGCTAGCCGACAAAGCTGCTAAACACGCTATTAGTATGCCACTTGTAGCTGAGACTCCTTGCTTGCCATCCGCCATTATTGATTTCGTAAAAGTACACCTCAGAAACCTAAAAGACAAGACATGGCAAACATCAAACTGCTTTTTAAAAACCCGCAACACAAGTGTAGATCGCCCAAATTATCACGCAAACCTCTCAAGGAAAGAATGCGTCCAAATGGCAAGAATGAGAGTTGGTGTCACAAGGTTCACATCTGAGCACTATTACAACCATACCAACCAACGCGAATGCACCCAATGCAACGTTCCCCTAACTATCAAACACATACTCATCGACTGTCCCATATTCACTAGTTATCAATATCAGTTTGACCGCTATATTTGACTGCAGCAAGGTGAACGCAATAAATCATACTATAGAAGCCCTCAGTATAAGATAACTTGGGAGGCAAAATGGCCTAGTTGCCCAGCCTCCAAAATATATTTTGCAAATTCATTTGTAAAATATGAGCTAAATAAATAAATAAATAAATATGCGTGGAATTGAGTGAAGATAACTTTTTTGAATGTGACCCAAGTAATCCAACCATAGAACAGACCTGTTAAATAATGATTAAAAATTTTAATGATTATTAATTGTATTGTGTCATCCTCAGAAAATTGTTTAATGATTAATTGCCAGTAGCTGCACCATGTTAATGATTAATATTTCATTAATTAAAAAAAATGTATTAATTAATTAATTAAAAAAATTTAATTACATGATTAATATAAAAATTTCTGATTATTTTTGATTACTTTTAATGCATTTTAATTACATTTTTGATATGATTATTTGATTAATGTCAATTAATTTTGATTACTTTTAATTATGTGATTAATATGATTAACGTAATTAAATAATTACTTTGGATTAATTTTAATTAGTTGATTAATTTGATTAATGTAATTAAATGATTATTTCTGATTAATTTCATTTAAAAAAACATTCATTTTAATATAACATTCCATAAAGCAAATAATACATTGCAACGGTGTTTAGTGATCTATGCAGTATTAAGGAAATACACATACTAAATACAAAGATATGAAAAACGTAACGAAAATCCGGGCAGAAAAGAAAAAGAGGCAGAATATTGCCAGGAAATAATTTGTTATGTATATGGTTATTGAATGGTCATCGCGCAGAAAATACATGTATAGAAAAACATACATATTACCAATGAATACACTACAATAAACTACAATCTTTCCACCACAATTTCGTTTTTAAAAGTATTCACAAAAAGCAAAAACATGTGCCAGTTGTCTATAAGAGTTCTAGTCTTAATTGTTTAAAATAGCACAAGCATGTAAGTTCAAAGTGCATAGATTTCATTCTTTTCATACTTACATTTGAAGTTTATATTTCAGATGATAATAAGTGAAAATAATCAAATAATTGGAATTAATTAAATAATTGAAAATAATCAAATAATCAAATTTAATTATTTAATCATTTAATTAATTTTAATTGTTTGATTAATTCTAATTCTTTGATTAATTTTAATTGCTTGATTACTTTTAATTACTTGATTGTTTTTAATCGAATGATTGTTTTTAATTAAAAAGAATGGACAATTTTTTCAATTATTTTTGATTATTTTTTCAATGGCCATTAATCATGATTATTTTTGATTATTTTATTAATTAATTAATTAATACTTTCTAATTAATAATCACAAAATGAATTAATCATTAAAATTAAAAGAGCCAAAGATATTAATCATTATTAATGTTAATGGAAATTTAACAGGTCTGCCATAGAATAAGCTTTTGCCATAATAGAAAATTTTAATGAAACTTGTGATTTAAATACTGATTTTCGGGACTATTGGGAATCAAGACGATTTGAGAATACTACTTTATATCAGTTATACCAAATAATCCAGAACGCGGGTTTTCGACTTTAAAATATATTGCAATTGATTACAGATCAGCCTTGAGTGAAGAACTTACTGAAGCAATATTAATATTGCGGCTTAATTAATGTTGTTGTTGTTTTAGCAACAAAATCACTCCCCGAAGGTTTTGGGGAGCGTTGTCGAAATAACAGTCCTTGGCCGGATATGAATCCGGTACGCTCCGGTACTCCCTTGCGGTACTGCCCGACTGTCGTGGTAGCGTTTTGGTATGACCAGTGGAACCTTGTAGGTCATGTCATCCATTCTTCCGAAAGGAAAGAGAAGATGGGTAATGAGAGGTGAGGGGCATGATATCCGTAGATCAACCCTCGAGTTGCACATCATTACCTTTGTGCATATTAGTCGCCTCTTACGACCGGTATGCCTACCGCGGGCATATTCTAAGCCCCTACCCGCAGGGGTTAATCAATGTGGCTTAATTAATGTTTGATTCTTGTTCTTTTTAGTAGTTATGTTTTTCGAGATTTCCAATAGCGATTCGGTCGCTTGCACTTCATTCACTAACTTATCTATAACGATGCGGGCAAAGGATTTCTCATCTCGCTGTATAACATACTCTATGTTCTCAAATGCCAATAAAAAAATTAAAATTATGCGCATTTTATTTAACGACATAGAAAAGAACTGCAAGTTATGTGTCGTTTAGTTTGCGGAACAGCTGATTGCAAATAACAAAATCGAGAAAAAATAGTTAGTGAATACGAAATATCGGTATGACAAAATGTCGATTGCGAATGTTGTAGTCGAAGTTAGTGAATTCCACTACTGACTACGAACGTTATTCCCGGTGATGGTTCAATTGTAGCTGGGCACAATTTATCACTTACGCGAGCAGATCTGAAGAATGTTAACTTGCTATAGAGATAATTGGGCATCTTATCAACAATAATTCGATACGGAAATATGCAGTTCCGCGCTTTAAGATATTCAGATACTTCGCAACCAAAAATACGCGTTTTTCGGCCTCGGAAGTTGCATGACAGAGCATTAGATCCTGCGGTAATAATCAAATTTAATTCACCGGCAGAAAGAACTTCTCTTATGAAAGCCGTTGCAAACTTCAGGCGTCAAAACAACATCAAAACTCTCAAATTAGCTCACGTGGGAATTAATTCTGAAGCACCGATCTTTGTAAATGTATCGCTCACTAAATGCCAATTTTCAAACAGCAATTTGCCTCAAAAAGTAGAAAAAGATCTCATCGGTCTTCACCATAAGGGGCGAGCCTCGAATCTGTTGAGGCTCTAAATACTATTGATGTGGATATCGGAAATACCTTTCGTGATGGCGGCGTGCAAGCTGCTAATACTCCCGCGGATGGCCACTAAGAAAGTCTATAAAGTTTATGATGTTACCCCTGCGGGTTGGGGTTTAGAATATGCCCGCGGTAGGCATACCGGTCGTAAGAGGCGACCAATATGCACAAAGGTAATGATGTGCAACTCGATGGTTGATCTACGGATATGATGCCTCCCACCTCTCCTTACCCATCTTCTCTTTCCTTTCGGAAGGAGGGATGACATGACTTAGAAGGTTGCCCTGGTCATACCAAATCGCTCCCACGACAGTCGGGCAGTACCGCAAGGGAGTACCGGAGCGTACCGGGTTCATATCCGGCCAAAGACTGTTATTTCGACAACACTCCCCAAAACCTTCGGGGAGTGATTTTGTTGTTAAAACAACAACAACAACAACATAAAGTTTATGATTCTCATATTTTGTATGTATCCTATTATTTCTGTTATATCTATTTCTTTTTCTTATCTTTCTTGTCTACACTAACTATCAGTAAAATGTCTAATAAGTCTTCACATGTCAAATGCAGTGCGGCGCAATCACCCTTCCTATTGTTTAATAATGGTCTTGAATAATACGCGGTCCAGTTCCACAGACAAGTTGTGTGCAATGCTACGTATATTTTGTAGACGAGCCAGGGGTATTAAAATAATTCACACTAATGCACAAAGTCTATTTAAAAAACTTGATGAGCTAAGGGGCCGTTCAAGTATTACGTAAGCAGATTTATTACAATTATTAACCCCCCACCCCCCTTGTCATCGAAAATAAGCAAAGCAGTTACCCCCTCCTACCATGCTTACGTAAAAATTTTTCAATTAATGTGTGGTTTTTTTATATTATAATTATAAATTTTAAAATAACAAAATAGATTTAGTAAATACGGTAGTTCCCCCAACGTATGCACTATTTGGGGGAATCCCCGAAAATGCGTTTCGTTTTCAAGCAAAAACAATGTCAGGGTGCCATTTGTGCCATTCGTGTAAAAAATAAAACAAATAAATAACTACTGATGACGTAATCATCATCTAGACTCCCCCACCCGCCATGTCATCGAAAATAAGCAAAACAAAAAACCCCCCGCCCCCCAACAGTGCTTACGTAATACTTGAACGGCCCCTAAGACTTCTGTCCGAAGGTTCTGATATTGACGTAATATGCATATCTGGCCCTTGGTTCACTTCATCTCATACTAATAACCTGGTCAAATTAAATGGATATCAACTTTTCAGGGCTGATAGAGGTGGTCATGGTGGTGGTGTTGCTATACATGTTAAAAATAGTTTGTCCTCTAAGCTGTCCTGTAGTTCTAGTCCAGGTGATTCTGTTGAATATGTGTTAGTTGAGGTATTTTCTGAAGATAGTAATAAGTTCCTCAGTGGCTGTGTTTATCGTCCTAATCGTCTAATAAGTACCTACTAGTGGTTTCATTGAGTCTCTACAACCTCTACTTCTGAAATATGATTATATCACCATCGCCGGTGACTTTAACTGCAAAACCCTGCGGGTTGGGGCTTAGAATATGCCCGCGGTAGGCATACCGGTCGTAAGAGGCGACCAATATGCACAAAGGTAATGATGTGCAACTCGATGGTTGATCTACGGATATGATGCCTCCCACCTCTCATTACCCATCTTCTCTTTCCTTTCGGAAGGATTGATGACATGACCTAGAAGGTCGCACTGGTCATACCAAATCCCACCCACGACAGTCGGACAGTACCGCAAGGGAGTACCGGAGCGTACCGGATTCATATCCGGCCAAGGACTGTTATTTCGACAACACTCCCCAAAACCTTCGGGGAGTGATTTTGTTGTTAAAAAAACAACAACAATATTAACTGCAACCTACTCGTGGATTCCAGCTTAAAGCTAAGCATGGAATCTTTACGAAGCCCAAACTCTTTTACATATCGCGATTTCAGAAGCATAGACTACAGCTCTCTTGCTGCAGCCGTGGAAGCAGTCGATTGGAGTATGATTCGTACGTTGATATCGGTGGATGACCAGACATCGTTCCTTCAAAATAATATATGTCGGCTCTTTGATAGCTATGTTGATGTCATGGAAATCGGGATAGGTAAATCGAAGGAAGAGTTATTAGTCACTCCTGATGTCGACGTAAACGATATCAATAAAAATTTTGTAAATTTGCCTGTTCCAACAAATAACGTAGGTGTTGATAATTATGGTAATCGTGTTAATTTTAATTATAGTCCTCTTGGTTTTGTTCGTGTTGATGAATGTGATGTTGTCCAAGCCATACTTTTTGTGAAGTCCAATGATATGGGGTTTAATGGTTTATGTGCCAAATTTTTGAAAATCATCCTTCCTAAAATTCTTCCTCACATTACCTATTTGGTCAATTCAATCTTGACGACCTGTGTTTTTCCTAAATGCTGGAAAGTTGCAAAAGTCATCCCTATCCGTAAGTCGAAGAATGAGTATAGACCTATAGCGATATTGCCGTTCCTCTCTAAGGTAGTGGAACGAATTATACATGGTCAGATCACTACGTATGTGCGGGATAACAAACTTTTAACTGATCGACAGTCTGGGTTCACTTCAAAAAGAAGTTGTACAACGGCACTCCTTTCTGTAATAGAAGACATCCGAGAGCGAGTCGACGAGAATTGCGTAGCTTTCCTACCTAACCCTCCTGGATCATTCAAATGCCTTTGACTCGGTGGACCATACTATACTTTGTAAGAAGCTGGAAAATTTATTCAATTTCTCCACTCACGCCACGGCTCTCATCGCATCTTATCTTGGCGAAAGAACTCAGGCTGTATGCATTGGTGATAAAATTTCAAATTTTTTAAGTGTTTCGCGAGGTGTCCCTCAAGGCTCGATCCTTGGTCCTCTGCTTTTTGTCTTATATATAAATGACTTGCCAAGTGCCCTAAATTATTGTAATGTCCACATATATGCTGATGACGTACAACTGTATACTTGTTGTCCTTGTGATCGCACTAGTTGGTGTATTCGTAATATAAATCATGATTTGGATAAAATTGGCTTATGGGCTTCTATGAATGGCTTATGTTTAAACCCTAAAAGGTCGAAATGTATCGTTATTCATAGAAAGTCGTTTGACACAAATGGCTTGGAAAATGTTATGTTTGAAAATTCGGTTATTGAATACGATGACAGAGCAAAAAATCTAGGTATAATTTTTAACAAAACTTTGACATCTATAGTACAGTAGGCAAAGTGTATGGTATGCTCCGTACACTATGGTTAACACAGAATTTTACTCCATTGCATATACGACTACTCTTAGCGAAAGCGTACCTAATAACTACGCTCCTGTATGGTTGTGAGATTTTTTCAAATTGTGACTACCTATGTCTGCAAGAATAAGTTAAATGTTGTATATAATAACATTGCCAGATACGTATTTGGGTTAAAAAGACTTGACCACGTCTCTTACTACGCTGAAAGGTTGCTTAATATCTGTGGTCATAAGCAATAATCGCCTAAGTCGAAAAGTATACTTCCGAGATAAATAGCTTTTTATATAAAGAAGCGTTTTTGAAAAATTCTGAAAGGAGATATGGAAACAATTATATCGAACATCGAAGATCTTTGTAGGCAGAATGCTTTGGTTAAAAATTGTAATGCAACTTGCCTCTGTTTAAGAGATATTTATAAAAAAGAAATAAAAGTGCTTTTTACAAACGTAAAATATCGCATAGTAATGACTATGTTGACTAAGGTTTTTATTGTAAAGGAATGTTTTGCTTTTTACGTGGCATATATTGAATTAAGTACATTTAAATTTACAGACGTAATTATCAATAAAATCTTATCGTTACGTTGGCTCTTATAACAACTTTATTATTTGTGGCAAACTACAAAAATGCAATGTGCAAAAAAACTTAAGTTAATATAGGTCATTTTAATAAATACAATATTGTATCTGAAAATTTTCTTAAGTATACTTTGGCTCGTATAGTAAATGTGATAGGGCTACCTAGCGAGTTAAGCTATAATAACTTTATTAATATCTAAATAACAAAACAAGTTAGGATTATAGGGATTTCGCGTAAATATAAAGTTTGATTAGTTGAATATGGTAGTATACATAACTCATTTCGTTCTTAAGTCGACTTAGGCGATTATTGCTTACGACCACAGATATATCTTTTGATAACCTATTAAAAGTGAGAATGCTAACTGCCCTACACAAAATTATATATACGAAGGAACCTCATTACCTTTATAGGCGGCTAATTTTTCTTCAATCCTCAAGGTCAGTACTTCTCACGTACATCAAATACCGTATGCTAGTGTCAGAGCGACAATTCTTTATCTTTTCGATCCGTCTTTGGAACTCTCTCCCAGCTAGACTAAGGTTGATAAGCAATGCACCGCATTCCAGAGAAAGTTTAATAAGTCTTTATAATGACTTGTAATTTAAATTTTACTGTAACATTATTTCTTTAAATTCTATTTCTATAGCGATCTAAAATCTATTTCTACCATCCTTCCGCCTTTACTCTTTCATTATATTCTTCGTAAAGTAAAAGTTTTATATTATTATTAATATTATTATTATTATTATTACCACTCTTTATTATTTATTCAATTAATCTTAAGTTTAATTTCAATTTTGTTTTGTATACTGTTTTGACTGGCACTGTAAGAATAATTTTGTCAAATTGTTGTGCCAGGAAAATGTGCAAATAAACAAACAAACAAATATCGTGAAAAATATCGGTATGACAAAATGTCGATTGCGAATGTTGTAGTCGAAGTTAGTGAATTCCACTACTGACTAGGAACGTTATTCCCGGTGATGCCTCAATTGTGGCTGGGCACAATTTATCACTTACGCGAGCAGATCTGAATAACGTTAACTTGCTATAGAGATAATTGGGCATCTTATCGACAATAATTCGATACGGAAATATGCAGTTCCGCGCTTTAAGATATTCAGATACTTCGCAACCCAAAATACGCGTTCTCCACGCCGATATGTAGTCAAATTTTGCCAAACCGAAAACATACCGCGTGACATGATTAAATACAACATCAATCTTATGTGCAGATTTGGAATCTAGTTTCTTAAATTTCGTAGAATATAGTAAACTTTACTCACGACCCATTCGTGATCCTCACATGAAAGACTAGAATTAATGACAAACCCAAGATTAGTAACTTTTGTCACATATTTTAGGCTTTTATTATTGATATGTAAGTTCGGAAGGTCCAGAACTTTAATCTGTCTTTTCGATATGGGCAACACATATGACTTTTCAATATTAATTTAAAGGCAATTGTTCAGGTGACCCTGACATATACATTTGCATATCATCCGCAAAAGCATTCGTTTGGGTATACTGGCAGGTACAAAATATGTCATTAATAAATAAGCTAAATAATAACGGTCAAAATATAGAACCTTGGGGTACACCAGTTAAAAGTGACATGAGACCAGAAAACTTAGTTCCCACTTTACCCGTTGTGATCCATCTCCCAAGTAGCTCATCATAAGCTTAAAGCAGAGTCCCCGAAACCAAAATAAGATTTTAACTTCATACATAGTAATGTATGGTTAAAAGAGTCAGACGCTTCAGAGAAATCAAGCAGACACAATAATGTGATTTTATTACTGTCATAGGGATTCCATATGTCATCCAAAATTGATATTATGGCGGTGGAACAGTTATGTTTTACTCTGAAACCCGACTGGAAAGGGGATAGTAGTTTGCAATTTTTCAACATGGGAATGAATTTGTTCAGATAATAAGTTTTCGAAAGTTTTTGGTAGAGCGGGAAGAATGCTTATGGGACGAAAATCTCCTGGACTACTTTATTTTTGGCCACAGGAAGAACAGTTGCAGCTTTCCACATATCAGGGAAGCACGAGGTTGTGATGCAGTGATTGATGGTATGAGTTCGAATTGACAATATTTGTCGCAAAATTATTTTAACGAACGTTATCGGGATGCCATCATCACCAATCGCATTTGAACGTATCTTTTAAATACACCTTTCCATATCAAGCACAAAATTCAAATTGCTGACAGACAGCCGCAGGAGAAGCAAGTATGGGGCGAGAAACAGGAGCATGGAAAGCGGTAGTATGATTAGCAAATACATCATTTAGCTCATCAGGATAAAGCGTGCAATCTGGACTATCCTTAACATGCAAACGTCAATTTTTCAAATTACGCCTGAATACATTGTTGGGAAGTTCCCTACCTAACATTTTCCCAAAATATGCCCGTTTCACACGTTTTATCATGGCAGTAGTTTCATTCCGTATACTTTTATATGCTCGCCAATTTAGATCTGTCCGATTCCTTTTCCAAACTGTATAGTTTTGTTCAACCATGGACATGATGCGGATTTCCTACGATGGGAACATGGCTATTAAAATGGGTTATTATTATGTTGTCGAGAAAGTTTTGTTTTTCATTCACCGACGACAAGCTCCAGCAATCATTCCAGTTAACAAAGGAAATGTCAGAGGCTAAGTTATCAGAATTATTAGAACCATAGTCAGGAAAACTAAAAGGAGCCGAGGCTGCACTATGATGGTCAAAGGTAATTTCAAATGCACAAAAGATTAATTCATGATCAGATATAAACATTTGGTCAAATTTCAAAACAGTTGACAGATCAGACACAATGAAATAATCGAGGAGACTTGGAGATCAGTTATTGCCATATCTAGTCTGAATAAACGCATTGAAAACGGGAGCTATATACATATATCACTATTCAGCATATTTACGTTAAAATCTCCACAGACTATTATATCGTCATAGTCTGCAGGCACTGTAGACAGCGCATTGAAGAAATCATTTACACTGAAACATCTATTGGGATTATACACACAGGACAAGAGAACCTTCGAGGGGGGATTATACGCCTCAACCAGCATGTATTCAGTTGTACCTCCGACTGAACGGCAAACTCCACGACTCTTTAAATATTTTTTAAAGTACATAGCTACCCGGGAAACTAGAGTCAGCTGGCACAACTCCGATCTGGATATTGTAACAGGCTAAACTACTATTTACAAGACTGAATCCCACCATACCTTCTGGTGTTGTTGTTAGCAGTGCTCCGCCCTGCACTGCGACCGGGTGATCTATTGTGCCCTCATTTGCTTACAACACCTCATCCAAGCCAATTTCCCTTAAGAAGGTGATTATCTCAGTTGGCTTGAGGGCTTGTATGTGTTTGTGCTCTGGCCATGGTGAACCCAAGAAAAAAAAATTTTTGGACAGAAATTCAATCGGCCAGTTCACTCTAAATTGTCATCAAGCTCTTCTAACGGCAGCCCAAGGAAACGCGCAGTTTCAACAGGGTTGGACCAGAGTGACAATAGTGTTCAGTAGAACATGACAATATATGTTGTGTGTCATCGGGGTGTGGGGTTGTGTCTGGATAAGTAAGAGTTTAGCCTGTTACAATATCCATACCGGAGTTATGCCATCATGACTAGTTTCCCTCGGAAGGACACGCACTCCCTCAGCAAGAACAAACTATACTTTTTTTTGCATCTAACTAGTTGCTCCGGACTAAATCCCTCTACTCATAGACCCGCTAGTTTTTATAGAACTTTTGTGGCCCCTTGCTGCTCACGTCCTATGACGTCCAGTGCCCGTCGTCGATCAAGTATCGCTCCGCCACATATGTCTGACTCTGTCACATCAGTCTCCACGACTAGCACTAACAATGCACATCAGCAAGTAGACCTTCCGAGCGGCCGCTCACGCCCCCGAGGCGTCAACATATCACACAGCAGCTCAGAGCTACTCCCTACGTATCACTTCCCAAGTGGATTTGAGCAATGCTGAGCGTCCGCTCTCTCCCACCCCCTCGGTCAGCCCCTCTTCTTCCAGCATTAGCACGAGTATAAGCCACAACCATCAGCTCCTGCAATAACTGCCTTGGCCTGTGTTGTTGTAACGCCACGTAGCCCTGCCTAGGTAGTCAGTATCTACCCAATATTTTCATCAGGCTCTTCTAACGGAAGTCCTAGAAACCTAGCGGCTTCGACAGGGGCGGACCAGAGGGATATGGGTGTTAGAAGTGTAGGCTCAGCTGAGCAGACGAAAAGGTGGTTAGTATTATGGGGGGACAAGCCACATGCCGGACAAACATTAGGCAAGTCGGGGTTCAGTCTGGATAGGTAACAGTTTAACCTATTACAATAGTCTGACGGCCGGAGTTGGGCCAGCATCACTCTAGTCTCCCTAGGCAGCCTGAAGAACGGCGTTCGCTGGAATAGAGCTGACATAGGAATTTACCGAATCGGTGTGGATAAGGGTGAGGGCCTGCCGGTGCACCTTAGGATCAAACGGCGTGGAAATCAGGTGCCGGATCTCATCGAAGTGTTTGCGTAGGTGGCTTCTTATCCTCCTGGGGGGCGGATTTTCATTGACCAGGCGTCCGTTCGGGTGCTGCGGTTTGCAACAGTTGAATAGGAATTGCCTGGTCAGCATTTCGCTATGCTCTTTAACGGCGAGCATTTTCGCTTCATTGTGAAGGTGGTGCTCAGGAGACATAAGAAGACACCCAGTGGCGGTTCGAAGGGCGGTATTCTGGCAGACCTGAAGCCTCGTCCAGTGTGTGTCAGCTATCCCCGACGACCATATAGGCGTCGCGTAGCTCAGTACCGGCTGACCAATTGCTTTGTATGTAGCTAGTAACGTTTCTTTGTCTTTGCCCCAAGTGCTGCCAGCTAGCGACTTGAGGTTTTTTTACGGCTTTGGACTTTATTGACAATTGCGGTAACATGAGCGCCGTATTTGAACATGTTATTAAACGTTACCCCTAAGATTTTGGGGTGTGAGACAGTTGGTAGCTTGGCACTATCAACGTAGACGTCTAATTCCATGTTCACTTGCGTTGTCCACGTCGTAAATAAGGTAGCCGAGGACTTATTCGGTGACAATGCCAGGTTTCTACCAGCGAAAAATTCCGACACGGCTGGGAGGTACGAGTTTATGCGAGAGCAGAGTTCTTCAACGGAGGGGCCTGTTGCCAGTATCGTACAATCATCGGCGTAAGAGACGATCGAGACACCCTCTGGTGGGGGGGGGATGTTTCGATAAATAATAGTTAAATAGAAACGGGGATAGGACACCACCCTGTGGCACCCCTTGTTTAACTATTCTGGGTTTTGATCGGGCGCCTCTGAATTCTACCGACGATTGACGACCACTCAGATAGTTGGCAGTCCAACGTTTAAGACAGGGGGGAACGGACGAATCTTCCAGGTCTTTCAATAGTCGAGCATGATTGACAGTGTCAAAGGCTTTCGCCAAATCAAGCGCAACTAGCACTGTCCTGTGGTTTGGACGCTTTTGGTTTAGTCCGTCCCCTATCTGAGTGGTAATGGCGTTCAGCGCGGTGGTAGTGCTGTGGTTTTTGCGGAAACCATGCTGATGTTCGGTGAAATATGGTAATAAGATAGATTCCAACACTTTCACTACTGGCGAGAGAAGTGATATCGGGCGATATGACTCCCCTACGGCAGCTGGTTTGCCAGGCTTTAATAGTGGGACCACCTTTGCCTGTCTCCATCTTTCAGGAATGACAAAGGTGGACAAGGAAAGGTTGAAAATGTGTGTTAAATATCTTATGCCTTCGTCGCCGAGGTGTTTTAGCATCAGCATGGAGATGCCATCGGGGCCTATGCACTTGGTGTTCTTAGATCTCCGTATTGCCTCTTGTACTTCGGTTGTGGAGATGGCAATGGGCGCATCGCTGTTTTTTGGTTTATGCGCGGAGGATGCATTACAAACTGTCGGCAGAAAGCGCTCGCGCATCGTTTAGGTTTCGACTGAACCTTATCGCCGAAGGCGATGGATATTTTGTCGTTGGGTTTAGTCGGGTTGGACAAAGATTTCACCGTCGACCATAATTTGCCAACCCCAGCCGAGAGGTTACAAGACCTTAGGTGCTCTTCCCACTTAGCGCGTTTGTGTTTATCTACTAAGCGTCCGATTTCCGCATTAAGATCCCTAATTTGGGGATCCGTAGGGTCAAGGCGTCTAATATGGTCACGTTCATTTGCCAGGGCCGCTGCCTCTGCGGGGAAGAATGGACGTACTTCCTTTATTCTACCTGACGGAATGTGTTGACGGGAGGCTGAAACTAGGGCCATACGAAACGCCTTTTCCCCTTCTCGTACGTCGGACGGAGTGGGGAGAGCAGCGAAGGCGCTCTCTGTAGATGTTAAGAAACTTTCCCAGTCGGCTTTGTTAAAGTTAACAAAGGTGCGATTGTCAGAAGTGACAAAGTCGGTGGGGCGATCGATAGAGAGCACAATGGGAAGGTGATCCGAAGCAAGCGTCAGCATCGGTCGCCAGTCAACACAGTTTATAAGACCTGCGCTGACTATGGTGATATCCGGCGAGCTAGAGCAGTTTACCGCCACCCTAGTGGGGGCATCCCCATTAACCGTGCAGAACGTCGAATCGTCTATTTGGTCAGCCAGCTCCTGCCCCCTACCATCGGCCTGTAAGCTGGAGTGCCACAGGTCGTGGTGTGCGTTGAAGTCACCAAGGATAAAACGGTTCTCACCCCTGAGTAACGCACGAATGTCAGGGTGATAATCCCTGGGACAGCAGGTGACAGGAGGTATGTATATATACGTTTATGATTTCCAAGTCGACATCGCCTGACCGGACAACCATACCTTGACGTTCTAAGGTGGTGTCCATCGGGTCGATGTCAGGCTCAAATAGCGGTACTGCACAGTTTGATGCGTGATGAATGCAAGACCACCCCCAAGCCCTCTCGCACGATCACAACGGTGTACATTGTACCCGTTGCAGGTCAGAAGAGTTGACCTTCCACCGAGCTTTGTCTCCTGAATAGCAGCGATTTTGATATTGTGTCGCTTCATGAGGTTTGTAATCTCAGCTATTTTGCCGGTTAGGCCGTTGCAATTAAATTGCAGGATTGCGAAGTGCGAAGGGGGAGTAGAGTTGATGCTGGGGGTCAGGGACTGATGCGCATGCCTAGGTGGTAGTAGGCTGGGTCGCGCACTACGACGCATTCTTGAAGTCGAAGGAATCGCGTTACCAGAAGGTAGAGGCGATTCAGATGACGTTGAAGGTTGCGTAGCTCGACAGCATGGCGCAACGTACGTATCAGTCCATAAGTTCCTGTTTGCGAGTCCAGAGCATATAAGCAGATGACACAGGCCAAGGCAGTTATTGCACTTGACCGATGCCAAAGGAGTGTATAATCTTAACCGACAAACAGTGCACGTAGTATAAGGGACCAGGAGCTGATGGTTGTGACTTATACTCGTGCTGATGCTGGAAGAAGAGGGGCTGACTGAGGGGGCGGGAGATAGCGGACGCTCGGCATTGCTCAATTCCACTTGGGAAGTGCTACGTAGGGAGTAGCTGTGAGCTGCTGTGTGAGATGTTGACGCCTGGGGGCGTGAGCGACCGCTAGGAAGGTCAACTTGCTGAGGTGCATTTGTAATGCTAGTCGTGGAGACTGAGGTGACAGAGTCAGACATATGCGGCGGAGCGATACTTGATCGACGACGGCCACGGGACGTCGTGGGACGTGAACAGCAAGGGGCCACAAAAGTTCTATAAAAACTAGCGGGCCTATGGGTAGAGGGATTTAGTCCGGAGCAACTTGTTAGGTGCAACCACCTATTGCAATTGGAGCAGTGTACTGAGTGTGAGCGTTTCACATAAATTTTCTCCCAGCATATACAGCAGATCCATTCTCTTGGTCCCGGGTTGGATTCAATACCAGCCCGGATCAGGAGAGTCTTGAGCAGTCCCGCTGCAAGGAGCTGCTCGGAGGATGACATTATTGGGGGGAAGATAACTGACGGTTTAGGCAGGGGGGTAGCGAAATAACAGCCCTTGGTCGGGGAAACCCCGAGTCATTCCGGTACGTAGAACCGGCTGTCGTGGAAATGCCTTGGCCTGTGTCACCTGCTTATATGCTCTGGACTCGCGAACAGAAACCTAACGCGATTCCTTCGACTTCAAGATTGCGCCGTAGTGCGCGACCCAGCCTATTACCACCTAGGCATACGCACCAGTCCTTGACCCCCAGCATCAACTCCGCTCCCCCTGCACATTTCGGTATCCTGCAATTTAATTGCAACGGCCTAACCGGCAAAATTGTTGAAGTAACAAATTTAATGAAGCGACTGAACATCAAGAACGCGGCGATGCAGGAGACAAAGCTCGGTGGAAGGTCGTCTCTTCAGACCTGCAACGGGTACAATGTACACCGTTGTGACCGTGCGAGAGGGCTTGGGGGTGGTCTGGCCTTCATCACGCATCAATCTGTGCAGTATCGTATATTTGAGCCTGACATCGACCCGAGGGACACCACCTTAGAACGTCAAGGTATGGTTGTCCGGTCAGGCGATGTCGACCTTCAAATCATAAACATTTACGTACCTCCTGTCACCTGTTGTCCCAGAGATTACCACTCTGACATTCGTGCGCTACTCAGGGGCGAGAACCGCGTCATCCTTTGTGACTTCAACGCACACCACGACCTGTGGCACTCCAGCCTGCAGGCCGATGGTAGGGGACAGGAGCTGGCTGTCCAAATAGATGATTCGACGTTCTGCACGGTTAATGGGGATGCCCCCACTAGAGTGGCGGTAAACTGCTCTAGCTCGCCAGACATCACCATAGTCAGCGCTGGCCTAATAAACTGCGTTGAATGGCGACCGATGCTGACGCTTGCTTCAGACCACCTACCTATAGTGCTCTCTATCGATCGCCCCACCGACTTTGTCACCGCTGAGAACCCACATACACTAACTTCAATAAAACCGACTGGGAGGGTTTTCTCAACACCACAGAGAGCGCCTTCGCTGCTCTTCCTACCCCGTCTGACGTACGCGAAGGGGAAAAGGCGTTTCGTATGGCCCTAATTTCAGCCTCCCATCAACACATTCCGTCAGTTAGAATAAAGGAAGTGCGTCCATTCTTCCCCGCAGAGGCAGCGGCCCTGGCAAATGAACGTGACCATATTAGACGCCTTGACCCTACGGATCCTCAAATAAGAGATCTTAATACGGAAATCAGACGCTTAGTAGATCAACACAAACGCGCTAAGTGGGAGGAGCATCTAAGGTCTTGCAACCTCTCGGCTGGAGTTGGCAAATTATGGTCGACGGTGAAATCTTTGTCCAACCCGACTAAACCTAACGACAAAATATCCATCGCCTTCGGTGATAAGGACAATTTGTAATGCATCCTCCGTTGAGCAAAGAGATTCGCCGAGCCACCAGGGAAGCGCACAAACACAAAAACAGCGATGCGCCCATTGCCATCTCCACAACAGAAGTTCATGAGACTATTCGGAGATCTAAGAACACCAAATATATTGGCCCCGATGGCATTTCCATGCTGATGCTGAAACACCTCGGCGACGAAGGCATAAGATACCTTACACAAATTTTCAACCTTTCCCTTTCCACCTTTGTTATTCCTGAAAGATGGAGACAAGCAAAGGTGGTCCCACTACTAAAGCCTGGCAAGCGAGCTGCCGTAGGGGAGTCATATCGCCCGATATCTCTCCTCTCGCCAGTAGTGGAGGTGTTGGAATCTATCTTGTTGCCGTACTTCACCGCAAACCTGCGGCTCGCCGAACATCAGCATGGATTTCGCAAAAGTCACAGCACCACCACCGCGCTGAATGCCATAACCACTCAGATAGGGGACGGATTAAACCAAAAGCGTCCAAACCACAGGACAGTGTTAACTAATGAAAGACCTTGAAGGCTCGTACCTTCCTCCCTGTCTTAAACGTTGGACTGCCAACTACCGGAGTGGTCGTCAATCGTCGGTTGAGTTTAGAGGCGCAAGATCAAAACCCAGAATAGTTGAACAAGGGGTGCCACAGGGTGGTGTCCTATCCCCGTTTCTGTTTAACTATTATATATCGAAACTTCCCCCCCCCACCAGAGGGAGTCTCGATCGTCTCTTACGCCGACGATTGTATGATTCTGGCAAAAGGCCCCTCCGTTGAAGAACTCTGCTCTCGAATTAACTCATACCTCCCAGCCGTGTCCGAATTCTTCGCCGGGAGAAACCTGGCATTGTCACCGAATAAGTCCTCGGCCACCCTATTCACGACGTGGACAACGCAAGTGAACATGGAATTAGACGTCTACGTTGATAGTGTCAAGCTACCAACTGTCTCACACCCCAAAATCTTAGGGGTGACGTTTGATAACATGTTCAAATACGGCGCTCATGTAACCGCAATTGCCAATAAAGTCCAAAGCCGTAACAAAATCCTTAAGTCCCTAGCTGGCAGCACTTGGGGTAAAGACAAAGAAACGTTACTAGCTACATATAAAGCAATTGGCCAGCCGGTACTGAGCTACGCGACGCCAATATGGTCGCCGGGGCTAGCTGACACACACTGGACGAGGCTACAGGTCGCCGGGGCTAGCTGACACACACTGGACGAGGCTACAGGTCTGCCAAAACACCACCCTTCGTACCGCCACTGGGTGTCTTCTTATGTCTCCTGAGCATCACTTACATAACGAAGCGAAAATGCTCGCCGTTAAAGAGCATAGCGAGATGTTGACCAGGCAATTCCTGTTCAACTGTTGCAAACCGCAGCATCCGAACGGACGCCTGATCAACGAGGATCCGCCCCCCAGGAGCATAAGGAGCCATCTACGCAAACACTACGATGAGATCCGGCACCTAATTTCCACGCCGTTTGATCCTAAGGTGCACCGGCAGGCCCTCACCCTCATCCACACGAATTCGGTAAATTCCTATGTTGGCTCTCTCCCGGTGAACGCCGTTCTTCAGGCAACCACACCACCCGTTGCCGAAGAGGAGCGCGAGCTGCCTAGGGAGACTAGGGTGATGCTGGCTCAACTCCGGTCTGGATATTGTAATGGGTTAAACTCTTACCTATCCAGACTGAACCCCGACTTGCCTACTTTTTTTTAATTTGTTAGTTAAAGCTATACTGATTTTATGTCGGCATCCCTTATTGTTAGCGCGCAACAAACCGGTACACCCTTGAGTGTTTAAAGCTACAAATGTCTACTACAGAAAAATGCAGCCTTGTGTCTGTATGTCACCTAAATTGCCTACACGAGTTCACCTGACGTTAACATATTGCATTTGGGTCTTTTCTTTTTCTTTTCGTTGGCGGAGTCGAACATACAGGACTAAGGCACAAATATTTTAGCCGCACGACATATCAAATCTCATATTAATCACGTTTAATATCAATTGTAACTTAATATAATTAATCGTTTACTTTGTACAACATACACTTGAATTAAATGAATAGATTACAAGGTATGTAATTCAGCTCAAAATACGTGTTTATTTTTCAACCCGCCAACATTCTAAAATATTTGTGGACAACGAAAATTACAAGCACGTTGTGGAAGTATCACTGGTAATTTCTACGCATCCGCCATTTGCTAAAACGCCATGCCTAACACGCAATGTTCTGAAGCTAACCTTATTGGTGATCAGCTGCCTCCAGGTACGACTGCATGTAGTAGCAAGCCGCAACCGTTTACCACGCTGGACAACTCATCAATTGAAACACCTGCTACCATAATTGCGGCGAGTATGCCCGGGATATTTCCCATGAACAGTGCTTACCAAATGTCACCACATACATCGTCACACGCCGGCCTCGTTGGCCTGGCTGCACCTATAAATCAACAGCCATGCTATACTAGTGCACACATGATGCATGAGCACACTTCTCTTTATAACCGTGCACCATCTTACGTAATGAGACCTCAGCTAAACTCAACGTTCGCTTACCCATCTGGGTGCGTGTATGGTCAGAGGCGTCACGCACCAAATAGCACCATCTTCACATCCATTCAAGGAGGTAACGACCAACGTGCGTCGCAATTACCAGTCGATACATTACAGGGCAACGTAGGCGCCGCATATATAGGGGCATACGGTGCTGCCGCACCATATCAACCTGTCTCACCCGTGCACGGCTGTTCCGGGCAACCACATGGAGGTTCAGCGAATGTCAACGACAGCACGTGGGGCGGTCTATACGCGCAGCCTCGGTACAATTTCGACGTAAGCCTAACGCCATCGCAAGCGGCCGCACGA
Source organism: Sphenella marginata (assembly GCA_951509765.1). Lineage (NCBI taxonomy): Eukaryota > Metazoa > Arthropoda > Insecta > Diptera > Tephritidae > Sphenella > Sphenella marginata. The sequence goes on along the minus strand of OX608080.1, from coordinate 85,150,912 downwards.
CACGTGCTTAGTAAAGATTTGCCACTCTTCTCTGGAAAACCAGAGGAGTGGCCGCTCTTCATTACAAACTACGAGCAATCAACTGAACGTTGTGGGTTTACTGAACAGGAAAATCTGATTCGACTACAAAAGTCATTACGCGGGGCGGCTTTAGAAGCCGTAAGGGGGAAACTAATGATGCCCTCCACTGTTCATCTCGCCATTGCTACATTGCGCATGCTTTTCGGTCGACCCGATGTAATTCACGACACACTACAGCGCAAGTTGAGACAAATGCCACCAGTAAAGACGGATCGGTTGCACACTTTAATCGATCTCGCTCTAGGCGTTCAAAATTATAGGGCAACGATGCAGGCGTTGGGTCTTAGCGACTATCTCAATGACCCTATGTTGATAAATGAGCTGCTGACCAAACTGCCAGGGGATATGAAACTAGACTGGGGTCGCCGTCGAATGGCCACAGCTCGCGTCGACATTGTAGCATTCGATGATTGGCTTTTCGGCCTAGCATCGTGCGCCAGCCAAGTGACACCGCTTAGTTCTCCCACATTTACGACCGGTGAGGAAAAGGCAGGACGAAGGGCCAACAAGGAAAGGGTCCTCATTCACGATAATAATACTAACAAGCATGATGCTACGAAAATTTCATGCCATCTATGCGGCAACGACCATAATCTCTCCGAGTGCCAAGACTTCAAATCAAAGAGCAGGAATGAACGTTGGCAGGTGGTAAAGGACAAAAAACTATGCATCCGTTGTTTTAAACCGCATTTGCTTCGGCGCTGCGCATCCAAGCAAGAGTGCGGAGTTGATGGTTGTAGAATGGCTCACAACCCACTATTACACAGTCGTTCATCTGCAGCGGACAACAGCAAGGTGAACAAAAATGACACAAAGGGTAACGAAGGGTCCACAGTCCTATTCCACCGGCGTACATTCAAGAGAGCAATCTTTCGCTACATTCCGGTGACACTCTATGGTCCGACATCAACTTTAGAGACGTTCGCCCTGATTGATGAAGGAGCATCATGCACCCTGATGGACAACGGCTTGGCCGAGCAATTGGGGCTTGACGGTCCCAGCGAAGAACTTTGCTTGAGATGGACGGGCGACATCACGCAACAGGAAGCTAACTCCAAGTTTGTAGGTTGTGAAATACATATCTGGCCGAGGAGAAAACTCCACACGCTATCGTATACGTAACGTGCGTACCATTACCAATTTAGAGCTACCACAACAGTCTCTAAACTCCGAGGAGCTGGCAGAGCACCGTCACTTGAGACAACTGCCTATCGTACCATATACTAACTGCAGAGCACGCTTGTTGATAGGTTTAGATAACACAAAGCTCTCCATTCCACTCGAGGTACACCAAGCTGAAGGTGATGATCTAGTAGCTGCACGTTGTAAATTAGGCTGGTCGGTATACGGCCACAACAATTCAGATCATCCATTACAAGAAAGCTTGTTGCACGTGTGCCCCTGTACGCGAGATAAACAGGTGGACAGCTTGATGAAAACATACTTTTCCATAGAATCGATAGGCACCAGTCCCACTGCCAAACCGCTCAGGTCAAGGGCAGACGAACGCGAATACGCCATAATGCAAAACACAGTCAAATACAAACCAGACGAAAAGAGGTGGGAAACAGGCCTGTTATGGAGATACGATCAAATTGACTTGCCGGACTCTTTCCAAATGGCTTATCATCGTCTTCAATGTCTGGAAAGGAAGATGGAAAGGTGCGCTGAGTTAAAAGAATTTGTCATTGAGAAAATGAATCACTACCTCGACAGAGGGTACGTACGAAAGCTTTCCCACAACGAAGTCAGTAAAGGAGGTATGTCCTGGTTCATACCGATGTTCACGGTAAGGAATCTTAACAAAAACAAGAGACGAATCGTATGGGACGCGGCGGCCAAGGTGCAAAATACTAGCCTGAACGACGTATTGCTTACAGGCCCTGACCTTTTACGATCGATGGTGGGTGTTTTAATACGGTTCCGTGAACGACCGGTGGCTATATGCGTGGACATCCGTGAAATGTTCCACCAAATACATGTGAGGAAAGAGGACCAGGTGGCGCAACAGTTTCTTTGGAGAGATGGCGATACCAGCCGGCGACCCGATGTATTTGCTATGACCGTTATGACGTTCGGAGCGTCCTGCTCCCCGTCTTTGGCCAACTACATAACGAACAAAAATGCCCAACGTTTTGAGAAAGAGCTTCCTCAAGCAGTGGCAGCAATCGTTCAAAATACCTTCGTCGACGATTGGCTGCATAGCGTAGACGACGAGGATGAGATGATTCGATTAGCAAATGATGTCCGCCGCATTCACGCCGAAGGTGGCTTCGAGATGCGGAGTTGGATGTCAAACTCTGGGCGAGTGGTGCAGGCGCTCATGGGAGGATCAGAGTCCACACACAAGTGCTTTGACGAGCCAGGATCGGAGTCTCAAAAGGTTCTCGGCATGTGGTGGTTGCCGAGCAGCGACGAGCTAACCTTCAAACACAATTTTAAGCCGGATGTTTTCGATGAGTCAAGCACCCCGACGAAAAGGCAAATGCTTCGTGTGGTGATGACGATATTTGACCCCCTGGGTCTGATTGGCGTCCTTGTGATCGAAGCCAAGGCAGTCCTGCAAGATGTTTGGCGCTCAGGCGTGGCATGGGACGAGCCCGTGCATGACAAAGAACGATTGGCGTGGTGGCACTGGGTGCGTAAGCTGAAATACATCAGCGACATTCGAATTCCACGCTGCTATGTCTCGGCGAGCCGCAGCGACGATAACCAACTGCACGTTTTTGTAGACGCCGGTATATCAGCATACGCAGCTGTGGCATTCCTGCGTTCCAACGTAATCGGCAAAGTTCAGTGCAGCCTTGTAGCATCAAAAACCAGAGTCGCCCCGTTAAAGCCGCTATCTGTTCCGAGGCTCGAACTGATGGCAGCAATTCTTGGACTTCGTCTCGCGAAATTTATACAGCAAGAGATCTCTCTACATATTAGCCGTCGCATCTTCTGGTCCGACTCGAAGGACGTGTTATGCTGGATAGGGTCCGACACCAGAAAGTTTCACCAATTTGTGGCTGTACGCGTTGGTGAAATCTTGGAAGAGTCACAAGTCAACGAATGGCGGTGGGTGCCATCGAAGCACAACGTTGCGGACGACGCTACTAAGTGGGGTCCCAAACTCACTATAAACAGCGCGGGCAGATGGTTCACGGGACCGGAGTTTCTGAGACTGCCGGACACCTCCTGGCCCATACTCGAAACACAGCAATCGCAATCCACCGTAGAAACGATACAGCACATATCAGCATACAACACGGTCGCAGATGATGCATCACCAGACCCGAAAAGATTCAGCAAATGGGAAAAATTACGCTCAGTACAGATGTGCATTCTCCGCTTTCTTCGATCGACAAAAAAAACTCCAACTAAAAATCCTATAACCCAGATCCTGCTATACGATACGACTTGCACAAGTGCCGAGCATCTGATATTTCGCATGTGCCAACACGAATGTTTCAGCGAAGAGTTCAATCAACTGAAAACCGGCGGGGTAAGTCGTAAAAGCTCAATTTACAAATTTTCTCCATTCGCAGATGAGTACGGTCTGCTGCGCGTAAAGGGACGAATAGACGAAGCAAGGGGAGTGCCATCCGATTTGAAGCAGCCGATAATCCTCCCACGCCATCATATCGTTACAAACCTAATAGCAGACTTCTACCACCGCAGATTCCACCACCACCACAACGAGATAGTGGTAAATGAGATGAGGCAGCGATTCTGCATTCCGGGCTTACGTGCCTTGGTGAGAGCGGTGGCAAAGGCTTGCCAACAATGTCGCAACCAACGGGCCATGCCAGATCCACCAGAAATGGGCAGACTTCCTGCAGAACGTCTTGCAGCATTTACTCACCCTTTCGCATACACAGGGGTTGATTACTTCGGCCCTTTTGACGTGACGTCAGGTAGACGGCGTGAGAAGCGGTGGGGCGTTGTGTTCACGTGCATGACCATTCGAGCCGTTCACATTGAGCTTGCGCCATCACTTTCGACTGACTCATTTCTCCTCGTACTGAAATTGTTCATAGCCAGAAGAGGCGTGCCCAGGCGAATTTTATCCGACAACGGAACCAATTTTAGAGGCGCCAGTCGAATACTGGCGGAAGAGATCGAGAAAATATCGTCCGACGCCGTTATGCAAAAATATCCCGAAATCGAATGGTCATTCATACCACCAGCAGCGCCACACATGGGTGGCGCATGGGAGCGCATGGTGCGCTCGGTGAAATCAGTATTGATGGACATATTGCCAAAAGGTGGTTTGCGTGAAGAAGCACTGAGAGCTGCCTTAGCCGACGTTGAGAGCATCGTCAACATGCGGCCACTAACATATATCCCGCTCGACTCGCACGAAAACGAGGCTCTGACGCCAAATCATTTTCTTCTCGGTAATTCAAGCGGCATAAGGGAAAAAGATGACATCGACATAGGTTGTTGTTGTTGTTAGCAGTGCTTCGCCCTGCCCAAAGGGCCAGAACACTCCTAGTTGTCATCGGGCTCTTCTAACGGAAGTCCAAGGAAACGCGCTGTTTCAACAGGGTTGGACCAAAGTGATAAGGGAGTTAGAAGAGTATGTTCCGAAGAACACGAAAAGAGATGTTGCGTGTCATGGGGGGCCATACCGCATGCAGGGCATGTGTTAGGTATGGTAGGGTTCAGTCTGGACAAATAGGAGTTCAGCCTATTGCAATATCCAGACCGAAGTTGAGCCAGCATGACTCTAGTCTCCCTCGGAAGGATCGACATAGGTCTTCCTACACAACTGACGAAAACTTTCGTAATGCTGGCGATTTAGCAGATCGATTCTGGAGAAGGTGGCTCCGCGAATATTTACCTAGTCTCACCCGACGCGCAAAATGGTTTGAAAATCCCCAAGCACCAATCGCGCCAGATGACATCGTTATAATCGTAGACGAGAACGCAAAACGAAACACTTGGATGAAAGGAAGAGTACTAGATGTCATAAAGGGCGTTGACGGTCAAGTCAGAAGTGCAGTGGTCAAAACGCCCAACAGCTTGGTCACCCGCCCGGTTGTGAAACTTGCGCGCCTCGATCTGAAATCAGTGAACACCACACCAATGCATGGAGTTCACGGAGGGGGGAATGTTAGCGCGCAACAAACCGGTACACCCTTGAGTGTTTAAAGCTACAAATGTCTACTACAGAAAAATGCAGCCTTGTGTCTGTATGTCACCTAAATTGCCTACACGAGTTCACCTGACGTTAACATATTGCATTTGGGTCTTTTCTTTTTCTTTTCGTTGGCGGAGTCGAACATACAGGACTAAGGCACAAATATTTTAGCCGCACGACATATCAAATCTCATATTAATCACGTTTAATATCAATTGTAACTTAATATAATTAATCGTTTACTTTGTACAACATACACTTGAATTAAATGAATAGATTACAAGGTATGTAATTCAGCTCAAAATACGTGTTTATTTTTCAACCCGCCAACACTTATCGTAGTTGAACCATCCTATTGATAGAAAAAAATTTACTATATGTACCTAATTAAGATAGGTGTAACATTCTAAAATTATTTTCATTGCCTAATATGTATCGGATTTTACCGAGTAGGGTCACAAAAGACGCTTGACCCCATCCTTAGTAATCCGTATTCTATATTGGTACCAAGATACCATGGCTTTAACTTACGATTGATGTAGGGTCGTCCATGTCAAAAGCGGCCATGTTTCCAATAGCGAAGCTGTAATACATTTATAATTGTTTTACGATATTTAAAGGACTATCATAATACACACCCATAACCGGAGTGTATATCCGGCAATCCTATAGACCGCCCTACAATTCCTGGTAGCGCTGCAACATTAGCAATTTGCTTTACACCCGGTAAAAAACCGCCAACCGCACCAGGCCTACATGAGTTCCGCAACTCTTCCAACATCAGCCGCTCAAGGCGACTGTTAACATAAAAGCAACCCTCAACATTCATATTAGGTTGAAATTCTTTTTTTATTTTCCAGCAGCAATCACTTATCTTTTCAAGATATTTCAATTCTTCATTATATGGCCGAACAACCATTTTGAATTTAATGTTCTCCTAAACCTTTATAATCCCAGCAAAAAAGTTTGTATGATTGATTAGAGATAACGCAGTATAGTACGAATTCGATTATTCCTCGATTATTTACTCCGACTCCGCTCACTATTGTAATTAATTCGATGACACTTCGATTCTGGTTTCGATAACTAGTAAAAACACACAAAAACATTAATGGTATTCATATAATCGTAGAAGTTTAAGAAGTGTGTATTTTTATAAGGGCCACTTTCATAAAAGCCGGTAGAAGTTTAACAAGTGTGTATTTTTATAAGGGCCACTTTCATAAAAGCCGGTAGCCGCTAACCGGAGTTTAATTGAAGTATTTTGTACGGTTAGCTGTCAAATTAATCACCGATTAGGCTTAACTAGCTTTTATGAAAGTGGCCCTAAGGGCCGCTTTCATAAAAGGCGGTAACCGCTAACCAGAGTTTAATTGACGTATTTTGTATGGTTAGCTGTCAAATTAATCGCCGATTAGGCTTAACCGGTTTTTATGAAAGTGACCCTAAGGGCCGCTTTCATAAAAGCCGGTAGCCGATAACCGGAGTTTAATTGACGTATTTTGTGCGGTTGGCTGTCAAATTAATCACCGATTGGGCTTAACCGGCTTTTATGAAAATGGCCCTAAATGTGCGATGTTTATATCGTGTTCATGCTGCATTTAAAATGCAGCATTTTGCATTTTCGGACATTGGCTTTGAAAAGGAGTTCATGCTAGCGCATTTAGCAAATGCACAATTAGCAAGTTCGAACATTTTTTTGAGGTTATGCCACGTGTGAAAAAATGTACACCTTTTCATTAAATCTTTTATTTAAATCCTTTCACAAACATCAGATTAATTTGTAGATTGATTTATTTTAACCCATTAGTGCCCACAGTGATCCAGATGAGCTAGGAACATGAAATTTCACATATGGTATTTGGTCGTACAAGTATTATATACAAAACTTGTGTTTGCTAATTAAGGTCGACAGTCAAGGCCCTATCCAACCCGACCAAACACAATGACAAGGTCGCCATTGCTTTCGGCGACAGCGTCAAATCGGACCCCAGGAATTGCGCGAGCTTATTTTGCCGGCAATTTATACTGCATTCTCCTGCGGATAGGGCTAAGAGAAAAGCCATTCGACATGCGCACAAACACAAACACACAGCCACGCCCATTGTCGTCTCCGCCGCAGAAGTTAAGGAAGCTATAAGGAAGGTGAAACCTTCTAGATCACTCGGACCCGACGGAATTGCCATGAAGATGCTGAAACACCCCGGCCACGAGGGGCACAAGTACTTGGCAGCTCAATTCAACCTCTCACTGACCACATTCGTTATACCAGATATCTGGAAGCACGCGACTGTGGTCCCCCTCCTAAAACCTAGGAAGCCGGCGAATCAAGGAGATTCTTATCGTCCGATATCTCTCCTCTCGCCGGTAGTGAAGTTGTTAGAGGCTATCTTGCTCCCATACTATACTGCAACCATGCCACACTCCTTAAACACCTGGAGGAGACACCGCTTCGTGCCGGCCTAAAACGATGGACCGCCAACTATTTAAACGGTCGGCTGGCGTCGGTGAAATTTCGAAACGAGAAATGTAGACCTAGAAGAATTAGAGAAGGGGTTCCGCAGGGTGGTGTCCTTTCACCCCTTCTGTTTAACTTCTACATCTCAAGCCTCCGTCCCCCACCAGAGGGGGTATCCATCGTTTCGTAAGCTCCACGGATGAACTATGTACAAGACTGAACAACTACTTGCGCGATCTTTCCAGCTTCTTCACAGAGCGGAACCTGACACTGTCCCCGACTAAATCGACAGCCCTATTCACTACGTGGAATGCGCAGATGAGGCAGGAGTTTGAATGTCCACGTAGATGGTGTCCCACTACCTACAGTCAACCACCCCAAAATTCTAGGGGTTACATTCGACAGTAGCCTTACCTTCGCTAATAATGCCACTGCAATAGCTTCAAAGGTACAAAGCCGCAACAAGATCCTCAAGTCACTGGCCGGCAGTACTTGGGGCAAAGACAAAGAAACGTTGCTGGCCGCCTATAAGGCTATTGGCCGACCGGTTATTGATTATGCTACGCCCCATATGGTCGCCAAACCTTCACGACACCAACTGGAGGAAATTGCAGGTCTGCCAAAACACCGCAATCAGAACCGCGACGGGCTGTTTGCTTATGTCACCTGAGTCTCACCTTCACCAGGAGGCTACAAAGCTCTACGTTCGCGAGCATGCGGAACTTTTAAGTAGGCAGTTCCTTCTGAACTGTCATAGACCCAGCCATCCAAATCGACAGCTATTGGATGAAACTCCGCCCGCAAGAGACATAAGGAAACATCTCCGAAAGCATTATGATGATATCCGGCATCACATCTCGTTGCCGTTTGATCTGCGGGACCATAGGCGGGCCCTAAAGGACCTCCACACCGAGTCGGAGGACAGATCCCGGCCTGTGAACTCCGTTATTGGACACTCTTCTAACACCTTTATCACTTTGGTCCAACCCTGTCGAAACTGCGCGTTTCCTTGGACTTCCGTTAGAAGAGCCCGATGACAATTAAGAGTGTACTGGCCCTTTGGGCAGGGCGAAGCACTGCTAACAACAACAACAACAACAACAACAACCATAAATCGACTCGAGAACGATAAGAGAACTAACATAAATTCGAGCATATTTGAATCACATAAGAGAAATACATCAGAATTGTATAAGAAATCTAACCTTTTTCTCGATATCGAGAACTAAGTTCCCTTTTTGTGGAGAATGCTATAGTTCTCGATAGTTTCTCAAATCTACCTTAGAATCGTCTTCTAATCGTTCTGCAACCTTAATGTTTGCTGGGATGATGACTACTAATTAATGCTTTTATTCTTAATTTCGAAGACAATGCAGAAGGAGAAAATTAAAACAATCATATTGGGGAGCTCGGCACCCACTGCAGCATTAAACAAACCAAAAACAAAAAAGCCAACAGAAACAAACACGCACTTGGCCGGCCCGTCAACAAACAGCCAACCAACATTCAACACGCCCTTGGCTGGGCCGTCAACATCGAAGGCCTCTGCTTCAAACAGCCAACCAACATTCAACACGCCCTTGGCTGGGCCGTCAATATCAAAGCCCTATCGCATCATTCCTATAAAAAACCAACCAACATGCAAGACGCCCTTGGCCGGGCCGTCAACATCGAAGGTCTTTGCCACAAACAGCCACAAATCGTTGCTGCAAACACGCAAGCAGCAAACGATCCCCCCTTGCCTATAAGAAAGAGGGTTAAGCTATCGCACAACTTCAATGTACCGGACGCAGAGCCAGAAGTTAGGGCACCAACAGCGGTCCATAATAGCAAAGGTAACATAAGAGAGATTTATTAAAACGTTTGAATCTAACTATACTTTCATATATTACAGACATAATGGACATGTTGCAGACGATGTTCAATAAAATGTTTGATCTAGAAACAAAAATGTTTCCTTCAATAAATCGATTGTGACGTGCGCTGTGTGGCATGTAGCGCCGTCTTGTTGGAACCACAACTCATCCACATTCATGTCATCCAATTCGGGAACAAAATAGTCGGTTATCATGGCTCTATACCTGTCTCCATTAACGGTAGCTGCCTCTCCAGCATTATTGCGGAAGAAGTATGGCCCAATGACTCCACCAGCCCATAGAGCACACCAAACAGTCAGTTTTTGTGGATGTAATGGCGTTTCAAGGGTCTCATGTGGATTCTCTTCACTCCAAATGCGGCAACTTTGCTTGTTGACGTAGCCATTCAACCAAAAATGAGCCTCATCACTGAACAAAATTTTGCCATTTGAAAAAAAAATTTGAACCATTATTTTCGAAATAAATTTGCACGATTTTCAAGCGTTGTTCTTTTGTCAACCTCATAGTTATATAGTAATAAAACTGTGGTGAATAGTACGTCATATTGGTGAATTTTTCAGGGTTGATATTCCTCGTAGTACGTGATCTCAAGGGCGCATAGTTGTATTTTCATACCAAAAAAAAACTTTAAAAATGTAATCACATAAGTGCATGTAGCGCATATATTTTATGGCATATATGAAATAATTTATTTGATTGTGCGGCCTTCAAATTTTTAAAAACAGCAAAATATTGGCTTTAGGCGTTCGTGGCCGCCAACGAAAAATGTGATTTTTCTGAAATTAAAATTATAGGTGGCGCGTTGCAAAATTTGATGTAGGCCACTAATTTGTAATACGCTGAAAATTTTTTTTTAATGGTTAATAACATCACCTTTTCTTCCTTGTATTGGTAGCACTGCAAGTAGTTAGACTACAAGCATATGTATTTTCAATTTATAAACCTATTAAAAGCTAAAATTACATAGAAATCGCCATATTTCGAGGTAAAATGTTCTAACAAGATTGGAAATGTGATTTTGAAAACGTGAAATGTTTGCAAAAATCATGGCATTACGATCAGAGATCTCGAAAAATTTGAAAAGTTTATTTCAGGTAAATAAGTATGTGTGAAAATTGGACACAGAATTTAACGAAACTACCGACATAGTGATATGTGTGCAACATTTTGACATAAAAGTATAGCGTTATAATTTTTAACCAACTTTTGTGAAATATCTTAATGTATTTTTAACAATTTCTCCTTTCTTAAAATAATGTATACACCTAATTCAATTTGCAACACAACACCCTAAAATGCTGAAAAATAGTTGACTAAAACCCCGAGTACACGAAAAAGGTGAATATAGCCGCGGATTTTACCACAGTTTTCCTACTGTATTATACTGTGGTCAACCTGTTCATGATGAAATGGCAAACCAAACTGAACATAAATGACATTAGAGTTGCCATATTTGACCACAAAATGCCAGTTTTATCTCTATTCGAAAAACAAACCTGTAAAAAAAACACCCGATACAAGTAATTTTACTAGTAAAGCACTCGTAGAGAGGGTTAGACCCTTCACAAAACTGGTCCCTGTTTGTCTAGGAAGTCAATAGTTTATTAATAATTTTTTGTTAAAGTTGTAAAATTCACTGCAAAAAAACGTTGAAATTATGCGGTGTTCATATTAATATCATGAATATTGACTATTTTAACCCAATAGTGTCCACTGTTTTATATATGTAACGCAGCAACTTTCGATATGAAACAGCCGTTACTCATAGCAGGCTTGTGAAATTTCAATTTGTTTCTTTCCGAGAAATAAGATAAATCATAGAGATCCAATTAAGTCAAGCATTAGGTCATATTTCAGTTCATCGGTATTAGTCGTTGTGTGAACAAGTGTTTTTTGCAATAGTCTAAAAGGCAAAATGACAACGAGATGCAGGTAAGAATAAATATTAAAAACGTGTTTTACCAGTGAACTTTTTTTTGTAAAATAACTAAGAAATATTTATATTAAAAAAAAATACAAAAAATATAAATTTTGATGTTTGTGAGCGGAAGGCTGCTAGGGATAGCTTGAAAGTGGAGCGTTACATATATGTAACAGTGGGAACTCTTCCGAACTTTTAATGAGATTTATTTTCGCATGTGTAGGCCCTAGAAAAGTTGTTACCGTGTCCTTTTTCGTATATTTACGTAAGAAAAAATGGTTTCAGCATTAAATACTTTGGAGCAGGCATCGGCATTCTCATACATGCAAACAATTCATTTCGTGAATGTGTGTGTCACACATATAGGCGAGCACAATTACACAAATTTGCTCATAGTTCGGCTTTACGCATTTATATATTTTTACGTGGGTGACTATCTAATAATGGCTGCTCAACTGATTACTAAGGTTTTGCATGACAATTTCAATATATTCTGACAAATGTAGCGCACATCTCGAACAACTGAAATAAATAGAAAAGACCGTACCTAGTTCATCTTAGCAACTAAAAACAATACATTTTTTTTAATTTTTGTGTTTTTTTAGTTTTTTTAAATGTTTTTTTTTTTAATTTGTGTTTTTTTTTTTAATTTTTTTGGGGTTTTTTTTAGTTTTTTTTAAATGTTTTTTTTTTAATTTTTTTTGGGGTTTTTTAATTTTTTTGTTTTGCTTATTTTTAAACAATAAAGAAATTGATTCATTGATAATAAAAAGCAAAATATTTATAGAAATAGAAATTGTGTAAAAGCACAAAAGTACTTGTGACAGGATCTATAATGCCTTTCTAAATTAAACGACTTAATGCCCATTCGCCTTTTACATACTAAGCAGACAGCTTCCCCGTCTAAATTTTCTGCAAAGAAAAATCGCATTTCCCACTCTAAATTAAATTTTGCCATAATTGCGTTCGTAAACATACAGGGATATATCAAACATATGTAGGCACCCACGTAAGCAAGAAAAATCGATGCGCATAAACGACAACGTTCTTGCTTGCATGAAAGTTGGATAGGAACTGATCATATTTTTGGATTTGTGTTGCTAGCTCTCGCTACTGCGCTCGCATGTACGTGTGAAACACTTACGCTCTTGCCCAGCCCAGTGAGCTATGGGCTGCCGATGCCTGCTTTGGAGGAAGCTACACATATTCTCGAAGAGTTGATGTCAGATGATGATGGGGATGTCATAGAGAAATTAGTCATTGAACCGCCAAGTGCTCAAAACCTTGATTCTGATGAGGATTCTGGGGAAGAATATGGTGCTGGGCAACCATACAATTTGCCCAAATCTCAACATAGCCATGCGAACTACAGGTACAAAAACTCAGAGTTCTGTAGTGCGATTCTGTAACTTTTTTAACGCCAAGTGTTAGTGTTAACTTCCCTGATACCGTCTCGGGAATCGTGGAGCGGTTGGAAAATACTTTAAAGGGGCAGAGAATAACCTGCATATCACCTAAACAACAGGTAAGACTAAATATTGAATTCAATATGCATATATGCACATTTTAATTATGGCTTTCTCTGGCAGGTTTTATGTACATTAAGATTTTATGCAACAGGATGTTATCAAAGGCCTGTTGGGGAGCAGTGGGGCATATCGATGAGCCAGACTTCGATAAGCCGCTGCATACATAGGGTGACTAATGCTATTAATAGCAGAATTCTTTACGAGGAAATAAAGTTCCCTATGACGCAGACGGAACGTCAACTTGCTAAGGAGGTTTTTTCATCGGCGCCAGCACCCTTTGTGGGAGGTACTAGCCCCTATTGACTGTTCACATATTGCCATTTTAGCACCTAACATTCACGAGGAGGCCTATGTGAACCATCATTCCTATCATTCCATAAATGTACAAATGGTAAGATATGCATTTTAAATAATGGTCCAGTGGCTAATTTGTGTGCTCTTATAGATATGTGACCCAAATTTAAAAATTTTAAATGTTAATGCTAAATTTCCGGGAGCGCGACATGATTCATATATTTGGAGTTCTTGCTCCGTGCGCCGTGTAATGGAGAGATCGTATGAGAATGGAACTCGTAATATGTTTTTGATTGGTATGTCTTTTTTTAATTCATTGTAAAAAAAACCATCTTAAAAAATAATTGCAGGAGATTCTGGATACCCATTGGAACCATGGCTGATGACACCATTACCAAATCAACCAGATGGCACGGCAAAATATAGGTACAACGAGGCACTTTGTAAAGCCAGGAATCCTGTTGAGCGTCTTTTTGGTGTACTAAAAGAAACTTGGCGGTGTTTGTCACGACAGCGGGTTCTACTGTACGACCCTGGGTTCGCTGGTAAGATTGTGAACGCGTGCTCAGCTTTGCATAACATAAAATTAAGGGAACAACTACTTAAAGCTAATGCACAAACAGCAGAAACAGAACCAACATCAACACAACCAACAGAAACAGAAAATCACGATAATTTGAGCTCCGCCTCTTCCATTGCAAGACGTATCCAAGAGAGGCTAATAGCTAATTATTTCGCTTAAGTCAAATCAGTTGGCACACAGTAAGTTAAAGCAAATATAAACATATATTAATCGTCAATTCACAACATGCATTTGCAACATATATATGCCTTGCCTTATGTATAAATTTTAATAAGTATCCTTTTTGCATTTACACAGGTCAAACATTTGCATAACAACAATCACAACGACATTCAGTGGACCCAAATAGTTACACAACCACCACGGCCGCCACCTTATAAAGTGGTAATCATATGGTTACAATTCACATCTCTTCTACAGATGCTTCGCTTATCATAAATACTATATTAACGTTCCGTACTGTGGTGCAGCAACAAGGCAAAAATCTAACAATTACCACACTGTAGTTCATTAGCAGACAATTGTAAGTATTTTACTGAGCACTTGCCGTAGTCATTGCTTTAATTAACTTATTTATATTTCAGATGAAATCTCTGTCAGCTATGGCCAAAGATACGAAATGTTTTTGTCGCATACAAATTGGTTATTTGTTAAAAAAACTTTGCAAACGTTTCACCGCAGAAGAATTTATCAAATGTCTTAAGTCAGTATTGAAACTATAAAATATGGTTTCATATTAATTGTTTATATGTACTCTATTCGTAATAGCAAATCGTCCAAATGAATCTTTAACTGCTGCAGGCAGGGTAAAAGCGAAAAATAAAGATCCAAATCGTGGCTTCACTAATTTAAATGGCCAACTGTCCTGACCGGGCCGCTGTGCGTCAAATCGTTGCTTGGGTTACTGTATTGAAAGAGGGTCATATGGTGAAATGGCTAAACATGTTATACTCAAAATTCCTATTGTTTTCGAAATTTGTGGCAAACATTTTAGGTAAGTTATTAAGTGTGCAGTTATGAATACATATCTTAATTATTTTTCATTTTATTCATTGCTAACGCTTTCAAAACGCTACGATACTCAAAGCTCATTGCGCATACAAATAGAGCACCATAATTTCAGCAATACAATTGATGGGCCCGGAAAATGTTTTACGCACAATGCCCTGACAAATAGTAAGGGGAGGTATTGCTGGACTGTATTAATAAATGGCATCAGTCCCCACAAGAGAATAATAGAGAGCGATCCTAAAGCTCATTGCTCCAACCTTGCAAACTTTTCACCGCTGAAGAATTAAACAAATTTGTACCAGTCGATGATGAAGTAACACATAACAATATAGGAAAATTAGTTAAGTTTTTATTAATTTAGTTATATTTATATTTTCATACAAACATACACACATGCATAAAAACTATGTATATATGTGCATATATGTATGTATACACTGATGTGTACATATACTATGTGCCATGAAATATAGTCCAAATTGAAAATGTAAAATATTTCCTTCCATACATCACATGTACGAAATTGCATTAAAATACGAGCACTGCTCCAACAGCAATCACTTGACGTTAATATATGTACATATGTACTACTTCAATGAAAAGACAATTTTTTAATATAATATTTAATTCAGTTTTTAATAAGTGCATTTTCTTAGAAGTTAAACAACCAAAAATAAAGATTATTATAAAACTTAAAACAATTCAGGTACTTTATTTTTTTAATTAATAATAATTTAATAAAACTTAACATTTAATCTAACAGAAAACAAAACTATTTATTATTAAAAAGTATAAAACAAAACAGATAAAATTTCAGGTACTGAATGGAAATAAAAAAAGAAACTAAAACTAAAACAAAAACAAGGCACTTAACACTAAAAACAAAATAAGGTACTTCAGTAAAAAAAAGGAACTAAAAGTTACTTAATACTAAACTATAAATAAATCAATAAAAACAAAATAAGGCACATCAGTAAAAAAAGGAACTAAAAGTCACTTAAAGCTAAAGTGTTACTTAATACTAAACTATAAATAAATTACTCGTTCCTATCTGCAAGTGTGCCGACCAAAAGGTAGACGGCATTGGAATGGTCTTTTAGTCCTTCCACCAACTCCAGCATGGTCTGTGTCATTACTTTGTGACTTGCCACCAGCTCCTGTTGAATAGAAAGAAAATTTAATTGAAATAAGTATGGTGATATAAATATGTATAGTTATATAAATAAATAAATATATATAAATATGAAAATAGGGTTGTTTAGATTCTCATCTCACCTTCAAGACACAGGTTTGCTCCTCTGTTACCTTGTTGTTGTTGGTAACAAGCTCCTGTTGAGTAGAAAAAAAAATAGTTCGAATAAGTATTGTAATATAAATAAGTATAGTAATATAAATATCTATAGTTATATAAATACATATAGTAACAACAGGTTCTCACCTTCAATGCGTCGATTTGCCTTTCCGCCACCTCATTATTATTGGCAGCAATCTCCTGTTATATAGAACGCAAAATAATTAAAATAAGCATAGTATTATAAGTTGAACCTTCTCACCTTCAAGGCATCTGCTTGCTTCTCCGCCATCTTATTGCTGTTCTCAGCAAGCAGTGTTAAGGCCTCCGCCTGCTCTTTGGCGACCTTTAAAAATTCTGAAGCGACTTCGTCGTCGCGATGCTTCCTTTTTGGAGCCCTGCGTGGTGTCTCGGCAGGAGTTGTTGGCCTGCTTGCCTGTGACACACTTTGCGCACCGTTGTCGGAAGAGGGTGTTACGGCCAGGCATGGGAAGTCTTGGCCTTCCTCCATCAATATTTGAAATTCCTAAAAAAAAAAGAGATATAAGAAAAATGTTTAAAATTATTATTATTATTATTATTATTATAAACTCACCTCTTCCATTGGCATCGTATCGGCGACGCTTTCATCGCCCTCTACATATTGCACGCCAATTAGGCTAAGGACGCGCATCTCCACTTCAGACAGTGGAGCCTGGTTTATTGGGTGGTTCCCAGTTAGCGCTTGCTGCCTTTTGCGATCACGGCAGCGAAGGCTGGTGCGGCTTTTCAAATCTTTCCAAACCTGTTAAGAAAAAAAAGTGTTACTAATCATATACGTAATAAATAAGAAGAACCAACTGAAAAACGCTTATATGTATACGCATTTCTACAATTCACTTGCACTGACTCTATAGCATATGGAACAAGTTGAAGTTGCGAACGAGTTACATGTCAAGAGCCGGATTCCCAACGCAAAAAGATAGAATCAGGCTCTTGAACTTAAAGCGCTTGCATCACACTATTTACTTACCGTTTGCCATTGCTCTACCGTTTTTGTAGCTCCTCCCATCGCATTCAATTTTTCCATCATGCCGCTCCACATATTTTGATACTCGGTTCTCCCGTGCATCCGCTGAAATTTCCCGGACGCCATTCCCGGCTTCTCCGCCAATAAATCCACCATTGCCCTCAACTGCTCCACTGAAGCGCGCTGCCTCTTTGCTGCTGCACTCGTAGTCGCCATTCTGAAAATATAAAAATTTAATGCACAATATCTGAAATTGATTTAATTAACAAAAATACTCTCCTTTTAATTTAATTGGTGCACTCAGCTTTTTACCGCCAAATAACTTCAATCGTGATCCAATGTTTTTTACTTATTCCTCTTTGTGTTTTTCGTTTTTTGACCAGTATTGCCGTATTTTACCACTATCAAGAGTCAGCTGTTTAGCGGCGTTAAGGGAAAGTTACAGAATCGCATTTTCGTTAAGAGCAAACACCAAAATTTGGCGATAAGCTTAACACTCAACGAGGTGTTAAAAGTTACAGAATCGCACTACTGATGGTGTTGCAGTTATGAGCCGTTACATATATGTAACAGTGGGCACTACTGAGTATGTTTTGCCCGCCTATTGCAAGTGAAAAAAACATGTTTTATTCACGTTTGAGTAACAATTCACTTTTTCAATTTATATGGTTTATTGTATATAACTATTATATATTTATAAGAGGGAAAATTAACAAATACATGCAATTTACATAACAAAAATATAATAAATTATAAAAAATATGGATATATGGATAACGTTTTAGTTATTGATGAAGTAATGATATTTTTCAAAAGATTTTATGCATAGACCGACGTTACACTTTTTACACATAGTAGAAGGGACAGGGGCACAATTGATACCACCACAGCGGCTCCTTTTTTGCCCTCCGTTTCGACGACAAAATGACCAATGCCGTCAAAACGGCTAGTCATAAGTGCATCTTCAAATATTTCTGCTCCACCTTCATCTTCAGAACTCTGAGTTTTTGTACCTGTAGTTCGCATGGCTATGTTGAGATTTGGGCAAATTGTATGGTTGCCCAGCACCATATTCTTCCCCAGAATCCTCATCAGAATCAAGGTTTTGAGCACTTGGCGGTTCAATGACTAATTTCTCTATGACATCCCCATCATCATCTGACATCAACTCTTCGAGAATATGTGTAGCTTCCTCCAAAGCAGGCATCGGCAGCCCATAGCTCACTGGGCTGGGCAAGAGCGTAAGTGTTTCACACGTACATGCGAGCGCAGTAGCGAGAGCTAGCAACACAAATCCAAAAATATGATCAGTTCCTATCCAACTTTCATGCAAGCAAGAACGTTGTCGTTTATGCGCATCGATTTTTCTTGCTTACGTGGGTGCCTACATATGTTTGATATATCCCTGTATGTTTACGAACGCAATTATGGCAAAATTTAATTTAGAGTGGGAAATGCGATTTTTCTTTGCAGAAAATTTAGACGGGGAAGCTGTCTGCTTAGTATGTAAAAGGCGAATGGGCATTAAGTCGTTTAATTTAGAAAGGCATTATAGATCCTGTCACAAGTACTTTTGTGCTTTTACACAATTTCTATTTCTATAAATATTTTGCTTTTTATTATCAATGAATCAATTTCTTTATTGTTTAAAAATAAGCAAAACAAAAAAATTAAAAAACCCCAAAAAAAATTAAAAAAAAAACATTTAAAAAAAACTAAAAAAAACCCCAAAAAAATTTAAAAAAAAAACACAAATTAAAAAAAAAAACATTTAAAAAAACTAAAAAAACACAAAAATTAAAAAAAATGTATTGTTTTTAGTTGCTAAGATGAACTAGGTACGGTCTTTTCTATTTATTTCAGTTGTTCGAGATGTGCGCTACATTTGTCAGAATATATTGAAATTGTCATGCAAAACCTTAGTAATCAATTGAGCAGCCATTATTAGATAGTCACCCACGTAAAAATATATAAATGCGTAAAGCCGAACTATGAGCAAATTTGTGTAATTGTGCTCGCCTATATGTGTGACACACACATTCACGAAATGAATTGTTTGCATGTATGAGAATGCCGATGCCTGCTCCAAAGTATTTAATGCTGAAACCATTTTTTCTTACGTAAATATACGAAAAAGGACACGGTAACAACTTTTCTAGGGCCTACACATGCGAAAATAAATCTCATTAAAAGTTCGGAAGAGTTCCCACTGTTACATATATGTAACGCTCCACTTTCAAGCTATCCCTAGCAGCCTTCCGCTCACAAACATCAAAATTTATATTTTTTGTATTTTTTTTTAATATAAATATTTCTTAGTTATTTTACAAAAAAAAGTTCACTGGTAAAACACGTTTTTAATATTTATTCTTACCTGCATCTCGTTGTCATTTTGCCTTTTAGACTATTGCAAAAAACACTTGTTCACACAACGACTAATACCGATGAACTGAAATATGACCTAATGCTTGACTTAATTGGATCTCTATGATTTATCTTATTTCTCGGAAAGAAACAAATTGAAATTTCACAAGCCTGCTATGAGTAACGGCTGTTTCATATCGAAAGTTGCTGCGTTACATATATAAAACAGTGGACACTATTGGGTTAAAATAGTCAATATTCATGATATTAATATGAACACCGCATAATTTCAACGTTTTTTTGCAGTGAATTTTACAACTTTAACAAAAAATTATTAATAAACTATTGACTTCCTAGACAAACAGGGACCAGTTTTGTGAAGGGTCTAACCCTCTCTACGAGTGCTTTACTAGTAAAATTACTTGTATCGGGTGTTTTTTTTACAGGTTTGTTTTTCGAATAGAGATAAAACTGGCATTTTGTGGTCAAATATGGCAACTCTAATGTCATTTATGTTCAGTTTGGTTTGCCATTTCATCATGAACAGGTTGACAAAAGAACAACGCTTGCAAATCGTGCAAATTTATTTCGAAAATAATGGTTCAAATTTTTTTTTCAAATGGCAAAATTTTGTTCAGTGATGAGGCTCATTTTTGGTTGAATGGCTACGTCAACAAGCAAAGTTGCCGCATTTGGAGTGAAGAGAATCCACATGAGACCCTTGAAACGCCATTACATCCACAAAAACTGACTGTTTGGTGTGCTCTATGGGCTGGTGGAGTCATTGGGCCATACTTCTTCCGCAATAATGCTGGAGAGGCAGCTACCGTTAATGGAGACAGGTATAGAGCCATGATAACCGACTATTTTGTTCCCGAATTGGATGACATGAATGTGGATGAGTTGTGGTTCCAACAAGACGGCGCTACATGCCACACAGCGCACGTCACAATCGATTTATTGAAGGAAACATTTTTGTTTCTAGATCAAACATTTTATTGAACATCGTCTGCAACATGTCCATTATGTCTGTAATATATGAAAGTATAGTTAGATTCAAACGTTTTAATAAATCTCTCTTATGTTACCTTTGCTATTATGGACCGCTGTTGGTGCCCTAACTTCTGGCTCTGCGTCCGGTACATTGAAGTTGTGCGATAGCTTAACCCTCTTTCTTATAGGCAAGGGGGGATCGTTTGCTGCTTGCGTGTTTGCAGCAACGATTTGTGGCTGTTTGTGGCAAAGACCTTCGATGTTGACGGCCCGGCCAAGGGCGTCTTGCATGTTGGTTGGTTTTTTATAGGAATGATGCGATAGGGCTTTGATATTGACGGCCCAGCCAAGGGCGTGTTGAATGTTGGTTGGCTGTTTGAAGCAGAGGCCTTCGATGTTGACGGCCCAGCCAAGGGCGTGTTGAATGTTGGTTGGCTGTTTGTTGACGGGCCGGCCAAGTGCGTGTTTGTTTCTGTTGGCTTTTTTGTTTTTGGTTTGTTTAATGCTGCAGTGGGTGCCGAGCTCCCCAATATGATTGTTTTAATTTTCTCCTTCTGCATTGTCTTCGAAATTAAGAATAAAAGCATTAATTAGTAGTCATCATCCCAGCAAACATTAAGGTTGCAGAACGATTAGAAGACGATTCTAAGGTAGATTTGAGAAACTATCGAGAACTATAGCATTCTCCACAAAAAGGGAACTTAGTTCTCGATATCGAGAAAAAGGTTAGATTTCTTATACAATTCTGATGTATTTCTCTTATGTGATTCAAATATGCTCGAATTTATGTTAGTTCTCTTATCGTTCTCGAGTCGATTTATGGTTGTTGTTGTTGTTGTTGTTGTTGTTAGCAGTGCTTCGCCCTGCCCAAAGGGCCAGTACACTCTTAATTGTCATCGGGCTCTTCTAACGGAAGTCCAAGGAAACGCGCAGTTTCGACAGGGTTGGACCAAAGTGATAAAGGTGTTAGAAGAGTGTCCAATAACGGAGTTCACAGGCCGGGATCTGTCCTCCGACTCGGTGTGGAGGTCCTTTAGGGCCCGCCTATGGTCCCGCAGATCAAACGGCAACGAGATGTGATGCCGGATATCATCATAATGCTTTCGGAGATGTTTCCTTATGTCTCTTGCGGGCGGAGTTTCATCCAATAGCTGTCGATTTGGATGGCTGGGTCTATGACAGTTCAGAAGGAACTGCCTACTTAAAAGTTCCGCATGCTCGCGAACGTAGAGCTTTGTAGCCTCCTGGTGAAGGTGAGACTCAGGTGACATAAGCAAACAGCCCGTCGCGGTTCTGATTGCGGTGTTTTGGCAGACCTGCAATTTCCTCCAGTTGGTGTCGTGAAGGTTTGGCGACCATATGGGGCGTAGCATAATCAATAACCGGTCGGCCAATAGCCTTATAGGCGGCCAGCAACGTTTCTTTGTCTTTGCCCCAAGTACTGCCGGCCAGTGACTTGAGGATCTTGTTGCGGCTTTGTACCTTTGAAGCTATTGCAGTGGCATTATTAGCGAAGGTGAGGCTACTGTCGAATGTAACCCCTAGAATTTTGGGGTGGTTGACTGTAGGTAGTGGGACACCATCTACGTGGACATTCAACTCCTGCCTCATCTGCGCATTCCACGTAGTGAATAGGGCTGTCGATTTAGTCGGGGACAGTGTCAGGTTCCGCTCTGTGAAGAAGCTGGAAAGATCGCGCAAGTAGTTGTTCAGTCTTGTACATAGTTCATCCGTGGAGCTTACGAAACGATGGATACCCCCTCTGGTGGGGGACGGAGGCTTGAGATGTAGAAGTTAAACAGAAGGGGTGAAAGGACACCACCCTGCGGAACCCCTTCTCTAATTCTTCTAGGTCTACATTTCTCGTTTCGAAATTTCACCGACGCCAGCCGACCGTTTAAATAGTTGGCGGTCCATCGTTTTAGGCCGGCAGGAAGCGGTGTCTCCTCCAGGTGTTTAAGGAGTGTGGCATGGTTGCAGTATAGTATGGGAGCAAGATAGCCTCTAACAACTTCACTACCGGCGAGAGGAGAGATATCGGACGATAAGAATCTCCATGATTCGCCGGCTTCCTAGGTTTTAGGAGGGGGACCACAGTCGCGTGCTTCCAGATATCTGGTATAACGAATGTGGTCAGTGAGAGGTTGAATTGAGCTGCCAAGTACTTGTGCCCCTCGTGGCCGGGGTGTTTCAGCATCTTCATGGCAATTCCGTCGGGTCCGAGTGATCTAGAAGGTTTCACCTTCCTTATAGCTTCCTTAACCTCTGCGGCGGAGACGACAATGGGCGTGGCTGTGTGTTTGTGTTTGTGCGCATGTCGAATGGCTTTTCTCTTAGCCCTATCCGCAGGAGAATGCAGTATAAATTGCCGGCAAAATAAGCTCGCGCAATTCCTGGGGTCCGATTTGACGCTGTCGCCGAAAGCAATGGCGACCTTGTCATTGTATTTGGTCGGGTTGGATAGGGCCTTGACTGTCGACCTTAATTAGCCGACCCCGCCGGAGAGGTTGCATGACTCTAGGTGTTCTTTCCACTTTGTCAATTTGTGGTCATTGACAGTCCGACGGATTTCCGCGTTGAGATTTTGTATTCTTGGATCTGCGGGGTTCAAGAGTCTCACTTGGTCACGTTCCCTTGCCATTGCCGCTGCCTCCGCAGGGAAATTCGGCCGAATTCCCGGGATTCTGCCAGCAGGGATGAAGCGCCCGGAGGCTGAATCGATGACTTTGCGAAACTCTTTTTCACCTTTGCATACGTCTGTCGGTGTGGGTAGGTCAGCGAAGGAGTGCTCTGTAAAGTCCGTGAAGCGGTCCCAGTCCGCTTTACTAAAGTTAATGTACGTTCGTTTTTCTGTCGTTATGAAGTCGGACGGTCGTTCGATGTTTAGTAGGATGGGTAGGTGGTCTGATGCAAATGTAAGCATTGGTTGCCAGTTTACGTGGTTGATAAGGCCCGCACTTGAAATGGAGATGTCTGGCGAGCTGGGCCAGTTACCTGTACAGAATGCCGAGTTGTCTATTTGCTCTGTGAGTGCGTACCATCTTCTGTCTGCTGGCAAGTTGGAGTGCCAGAGATCGTGGTGTGCGTTGAAATCACCTAGGATGGGGCAGTTATCGCCCCTTAGCACGTAACAGGTGGGATGTATATATTTATCACTCGCAGGTCGACGTCGCCTGTCCAGACTGCTATGCTCTGGCATTGAAGGGTAGAGTCCCTGGGGTCAATGTCCGGGGAAATTAGGTTATACTGTACAGTATGGTGTGTGATAATGCAAGGCCGCCCCCATTACCGCTGGGACGGTCTTTGCTATGCACATTGTACCCATCGCGAGTACGTAAGTCCGAGTTAGCGTTCAGTTTGGTCTCCTGAATGGCGGCCAGTTTAATGTTGTTCGACTTCATAAAGTCTGTTATCTCCACGATCTTTCCAGTTAATCCGTTGCAGTTCAGCTGTAGGATTTTGAAGTGCGTCGGGAGGGAAGGTGAAGGCGTGCTGGGGGTAAGGGACGGATGTGGTTGCCTAGATGGAGCTAGGCTTAGTCCCAAGCTGTGTCGCAGTCTAGGGTTCAGCGTGCCTTGGCCGATTTTATGTGGCGTGGAGGACGGCTTAGTTCTGCAGCAAGGGGCTATAAATGTATCCGTCCCAGAGCACATATGGATGTGGCATAGGCCAAGGCAGTTATTGCACTTAACCGAAGCCGCAGGCGTATATAATCTTTACCTACAGACAGAGCACGTGGTGAAAGGTACGAGGAGGTTATGTTCCTGACCACGTGCATGCTGGAAGTAGGGGGGAAGAGAGTGGGGACTGACGCTCGGTGTTGTTCTTACCTTGCTTATTCCGAAGGGGATAGGGTTGTTGGATGGCCGTGCGAGGTGGAAGCGCTGGTGAGCGTGAGCGGCAGTCGGGGATAGGTGAGGCGGGAGCAACAGAGCTGCTGGTCGTGGAGACCGGGCCACTGTTGTGGCCATTTGATGATGGCAGGTGCGGTGGGTGTGCGCCGGAGCAACGAGAACCTGGGGACGCACTTGCGCGTGAACAACATGGTGCCTCAAATGTACTGAAAAAAGTACGGGTTCTGGGGATGGCAGGGTTAAGCCCTGAGCATCCAGATCTGTGAAGCCATCTCTTGCATTTACTGCTACTTGGATTCGATACCAGCCCGTAACAAGAGACTTTGGAGCAACCCTGCTGCAAGGAATTGCTCCGGGGATGACAATTTAGGAGTGGGACTGGACAAATTGGACCGGGTTACACTGAAATAACAGCCCTTGGCCGGGTAAAACCCGGGTCATTCCGGTACTTAGAACCGGCTGTTATGGTATATATTTCTAACCTTTTTCTCGACTCGAGAACTACACTAGTTTCTAATGTGCAAAACAAAGTTTATCTGACGTTAGATTCTGTGTTTGCTGGGCTATAACATTAATAGAACAACTGTCTGATGCTTTTGCACTGAAAAAGTTTCGCACACCTTAGCGGGACTTGTACAACATTAAGAAATACAGTTGTTGACAGGTTTTACCCTTCCAACGGCTAGGCCATATTCAGGACTCACATCGGTTGTTTGTGGACCGCCACATACGCTGCATATTGACACGACAAATTTGGCAACAACTTACCAACTTACTTTTAGTTAGGAAATTATGCGTGTGACATGCCTTGGGGCCATAAATCAAACATACCTGAATACCATATAGTTAGTTGTGGTTAATTGCATATTTATTTGTAGCAGGGTCCACTTCTATAATTTACATACCTGTTGCCCAAGGATCGATGATATCAGGTTCCAACGATTCCAGTACAATTTCCTGCAAGTCAGCACTTCAGTATTAGCCTTACCTATATGGGCACGTGGGCAAAGGGATATTGAAGGCAACTGTAGAACAGACGAGTTGGCCAGAGGAGGCACCACCGACCACATACCTATGGCCACCTTCAAGCTTCCTGCAAACGCAAACACTATTGGAAAGGCAAATGGACTATGGTCAGTCATCCCATCGTGTGAGACGTCCAGGCTTACGTGCCCCACTTATGACAAGGGGCGTACAAGGGCGCTTCTGACTCTACATAAATCAGTCCTATTATCCCTAGTTAGGGTCCTGACAGGGCATTGCTTAATAGGAACGCACGGTGCAAGAATGGGGGTAGCGACCTTCGATTACTGTCGCAGCTGTAGGCATACCGAAGAGGAGGAGAGTTCCATCACCTCCTCCGCCAGTGTCCAGCACTTGGAAGGCGTAGGTTGACCATCCTGGGTAAACCTTTCCTACTTGACCTTGCTACGGTCTCTAGTTATGAAGTGGAAGCTTTAGCGAAATTCATTGTTTCCACACGGTGGTTTGACCCGCTTTAGGCAGGGAAGGAGTCTTTTATCGGGACCGTATGGGGTATTACAATGGGCCCATGGGTCAGCTCAGCCCTCGCAACCTTACCCAACCTAACTATACAACTTTAGTCTAATTATTTTATACCTAATACTTCAATTTAAAAATGCTCCAGAAAGGGTTGAAATATGACACATAGCGGCAGTTCCTCTACAATCAAGTGATCAGCAAATCTAGTGTTTGTATAAGACTACGTACACACTACAGCTAAAACCTCTGTTTTCGTATAAAATACTTCACATAAAACAAGTGCGTCCATACCTGCAATTCCTGTTTTCACTTGATAGCCATCCAGCAAAACTATAGGACTATTTAACTCAATTAAAATATAGCGAGAACGAGAATTCCTGTATAGAATATTATCAGTTTTTGCTTTTGCTTTATTATATTTAATTTAGGAAGAGTGATCAAAAGAAGAGATACTGCACTCTATTTTTCACATCGGTCTCAGAAGACGAATGCATTATGACTGCACGACCTATAATGCCTTATAAGGCATGTGTTTTTATGCGGAGCACCGGCTACGCGATCCCCAGTATTTCTACGTCGAACACACTTCTCAATTTTTTTAGGGGGTGAAATAAGCCAAACGGTAACAACCCAAATTTGTGTTATTGCATCATATTGAGAAATAATTCAAATTTTTTTTTTACACATTTGAGCAATAAACCAAAACAGTGCACATGCACGCATCACAGGGATCGGGTGCGATCGCGCGCGCCCCGGACCCCAACGACTTCCGCTGGTTTGATATAGAAGATATTTAACTTCAATTCTCGAGCATGAAATCAGTTATGTAGAATTCAGCAGAATTATATTATTTGTGTTATACTCGTGTGCTGCGGACGAGAACGGCAACATTTAAAGTTTGCAATCAATTTCAAGAAATGAAAAATAATGCAGAGGAAGCTAATACAGAAATGATTTGTCCGATCGTTAGTTAGGTTTCGGTTTCAAGCAGGGTTGATATGAGCCCAACAAGGTACCGATGTCGCTATCCTGTCTTCCAATGAAATACTATATTTGAGCAATAGGACAACATTTTTTTCTCCCCGAGTGGTGATAAAGCAAACCTCGAAATGTTGTGTTATTTCATTTGAATGGGAAATAACACAAATTTTGTGTTACTCTTTACATCCAGGTCTTGAAACTCCGATATCGATCCTCTCTTGCAGAGATTTCCACAATGCATTACAATGCACACGTTCCAACCATTATGTCTGACCTTAATCCCGCATGGATTTGGCGGTTGGTATTTTCGTTCCTTCATTGTAGACAAGCATTCTTCCTCTGATGCTCTGTGCACTGTTCCATTTTATCCACTAAGTTAGCTTTTCTTCCTTGGAGCATGACTCTTGTTCTCAGCACATTTTGCACACTTAGCAATCCATTTCATTATAGCTTGTAGGCATCCAATCCATAGAAACGCCGCTTTACCTCCGTCGAAGGCGTACCCAGTAAGCGGCTCGATACTGGGGTTAAAGTCGAGGTCGGCGCGCTCGCCTCGAGGAACCCTCTTCCTACGCCCACGGCTTTCAGTAAGGCCTGCGATAGGCCAAAGTTTGAAAACGTGCGGTCTAGACAAAAACGTACTGCGCTTAGAATCCTGAGGAGGTCCTGGCATAAGGCCGAATTAGAGTGGGCCAAATTGGTATGTCCGGACTTCGACTGCAGTCGTCCGGCAGAAGAAAAGGGGACAGAGAAACGTAACAGGTCCATGGAGGCTGGGTCAAGCGCCTCTAACCCAAAAAGGGCTAGAGTTCTAGGCCCCACGTTTGCAGAGGTTGCTAGAGGTAGCATACTTCTGGGGGTCTTTGACTCGAACCCCAATGGGGAGAGGCGTTTCCGGTCCACTGGGACTGGGTGCGGGCTGAGATGGCTACCCACTCGGTCAGCGCATTGGCCGAATTTCCTGGTCCCATCAACTCCTGGAAAGAAGTGGGGTGGTTCCAGGGTTAGGTGAAGGTGGTGGCCTGCGGGGATTCAAGGTCGGCTGCCATGTATAAGAGGGCAGTGAGCTTGATGGAGGCGGTCTACCCTGGTGCGACTATCAGGGCGGTGGATCTCAGCGAGATCCCATGTAGACCGAGGGCTAGGGTTTGGGTACCAGCCAAACCAGATTAGCCAGAAAAGGTCCTAGAGGTGCTCAGGGCCGTTAATCCGGACCTTCCGACCACCAATTTGAGGGTCCTCAGACTAGAGTCTAGCTCTAAAGCTACGCGTCAGGCGGTCCTGATGCTGAGTAAGGAGTCGGTCCCTCTCCTGGAAAAGACGAATTGGAAACCGAAATTTCGTCCAGGTTAGGGTCCGGGTGTACTCCAACGACCTTAGGTCCGAGCAGGACCTGGAGGGGGAGCTGGAGAAAGACGACCGCTAGGGGGTGGTTGAGGATGTCGAACCTAGCCGGACCGATCCGATGGACGGTACGGAACAGGACTACGCCGCATCGACCCTCTCACTAGTTTCTTCTCTGGGCTTCGGTAGATTATGCGAACTCGGGGGATGAGCCGATGTCCGACGAAGACATTGGCAATGTCACGGTGGTGGAGAGGTGTAGCAACCCTGATGGTGCGGGTGCTACAGATTAATCTCCACCACAGTAAAGTAGCGGCGGCTGCGCTGCAGGGTTTTCACTGGTAAGTGGAGTCACAGTAGGAAAACCTAGGGCATGCATCCTATTGAAATCTAATATACATGCTTTATTTCTTCCTCAATTTAGCGACGAGGATGCGACATCCGTGCAGATAGAGGTCAATGGAACGGCATGTACATTGACCTCGATGTATATGGCGCACGATAAACCAGCTCCTACGCAGGCGGTGCGTAGGTACGTGGAGCAAGTAAAGGGGCACGTCATCGATGCCAACGCACACAACCAGGCGTGGGGCAGTACCGCAGTAAACGAGAGAGGTGAGTCATTCCTTGACTTTATAATACAGTATAATATCTTTATATGTAATAGAGGCCAGGAACCTACGTTTGTTACCAAAAGTAGAAGGGCAGGAAATCTAAAAGAACCTCCTGGAGAGATTTCTGTAGTGGTATAGAGTCTGTGTCAGAGGGTTCTAGGTTACGGAATCCTATCAAAATCGCGTCGTTGTGGACCGGGGTGTTTGAAAAGGATGGATGGGACTTGGACGAACACGGGGGAGGAAACGTTGCAAACTTCTCCTAGAAACTCACTTGCCAGACGCGGAAAACGAGCATATGTACCTAACTGAGACGGGTCAGGGAGCATATGACCTGGGGCAGTACCTAACTAATGAAAGAATAGAATGGGCCATTGAGTCATTTAAGCCTTTCAAAGCATCGCGGCTTGACGGTATAGCACCAATACAGCTCCAGCAGTCCATGGTACAGTCTATACCGTGGCTGCGGGCTATCTATATGGGAGTGCTGACCTTTTTTTACATTCCTAATACCTGGAAGAGTTCCAGCTATGCCTAAGGCGGGTAGAAAAACTCACGTTGGACAGAAAGATTTCAGACCAATCAGTCTGGCGTCATTCCAACTCAAGGTTCTGGAGCGGCTCATGGAACCGCATCTCAGGGAGAAATTAGAGAACAAAATCATGCTCTCGCAGCATGCTTATATGAAAGGGAGATCCTCAGAAACAGCGTTACATAAAATTGTTACGCACATCGAAAAATCAACCGGGGTGACGGTAGGTAAGGTCGTCAACAGAGGGACGCGGCAAGGTGGGATCCTCTCCCTTATTCTATGGGTAGCTACAGTCAATGGACTGCTGGAGACCCTGGCGGTGGAGGGGGGATCTAAGGTGATTGCGTACGCTTATGACATTGCGGTGGTGGTGAGTGGCAAATACCCGCAAACGCTTTGTGACATTATGCAGAGAAACCTTAGATTAATGGAAAGGTGGGCCGGTGGCAAAGGTCTAGGTGTTAACCCGGCCAAAACAGAGCTGGTCCTGTTTACTAGGAAATACAAAATTCCGACGCTGCAGCTACCAACATTAGGTAATAGCACCCTCAAACTTGGTGATTCTGCTTAATACCTGGGTGTTATTATCGATAAAAAGCTCTCATGCAAAGATAACATCCAGGAGCGTGCTTTAGTGGCCCTATACTCTTGTAGGGGGGCTGTAGGGCACAAATGGGGGTTGACCCCCAAAGTCACACTTTGGCTCTATACCGCTGTGTTTAGACCGATTCTTCTGTATGGAGTCCTGGTCTGTTGGACGGGAGTAGAGAAGACTCAAATAATATCCTAATGCAAAGAGTGCAGAGAAGCGAGCTCATATGTGTCAGCGGGGCGTTACGCACAACTGCGGCGGACGCACTAAATGCAATCTTGCATATTTTGCCGATTGATCTAAGCGATAAACTAGCTGTGGCATGTTCTGCATTGCTACTTAGGAATTTACCATTCTTCCATCCTTGACGATCTGCCCGTGTACAGCTCTGTTTTGAGAAAAAATTCTGTATCACAATTCCGGAGAGAATAGTGGGACATCGGACCGTCCCTGGATAATGGCTCAATCCATCTGTATACAGATGGCTCGAAACTCAACGATAAGGTGGGCTGCCTTAGTTTTAGGCTGCCTGACCACTGTAGCGTATTTCAGGCGGAAGTGGCCGCGATACAGGAAGCTGTAGAGCACCTGAAGACAGTGGATATCAATAATAGTGATGTCTACATCTTCTCCGACAGTCAAGCAGCTCTCAAGGCGCTGGGGGCAAGTACGTACAATTCCAGGACTGTGGAGGGCTTCCCCAAATCTCTTAACGAGATGGCTGAGCAACTCTCGATTCACCTGGTATGGGTGCCGGGACACAGTGTAACGAAATGGCAGACGAGCTTGGTAGAGGGGGCACATCCGCTCCGCTTCCACAGTCCTGGAAGGGTCTAGGTATGCCGTTCGCGACTAGTAAGCTCTTAACGAGGCATAGGTTGCTCCAGAAAGCAAGTGACAGGTGGGATAAGATCAGTACCTGCTGTCACGCAAAATTGATATGGCCAGAAATTAGTGCGAGTAGGCCGGAAGACCTACTTAAACTCAGAAGGGAAAAGCTCTCTCTACTTATGGGGCTTCTAACGGGGCATATAGGTCTAGGCAGACATGCAGAAAGGTTGAGTATCCCGTTTAATGACTTCTGCAGAAGCTACATAGACGAAGAGAAGCCTGAAACGGTGAGGCACCTCCTATGTGAGTGCCCCGCTCTGTGGGGTAAGAGGTTGAAGTATCTGGGGTCGGGTATTCTCCGGTATCTTGGCGAACTAGCCTATATTAAGCCAAAGGACATGCTGCGCTTCCCGGATTCCGTGAAGTGGTTCGAGTAGGCGGTCGTTTATAGATCCATGTGGTATCACAACGGGACCTCCGGGGCCTATGTGTGCTAGCCCATATGCTAGCAGCCACTGCAACCTACCTACCTACCTATGTACCTTCCGTCTGGGCAGCTATTCGACGCTTTGATTACATCTGCAATTCTTGCCTTGGGATTGTGTCTATCTTCATTTTCCCATATCCTATACAAACAACCATCTCCTCCATTGTTACCGGTATCTTTTTGCAATGCGACTCCTTCTGACCATTTCTTCTTTTCTTGGCTGTTTATTTTCTTTCAGCCCTTACCACATACATGTCAAATCTGGATCTTCTTTCTGAAATTTCCGCATCTTCTTAACGAGACAACTGTCCGCAACCTCTTGTGAGCCTTCTTCCGTTTTACCTCCATGACCACTCCCTTGGTGCTATAGCCCCTATTGTGTTAAAAGATCAGTAGTGCGATTCTGTAACTTTTTTAACGCCAAGTGTTAGCGTTAACTTCCCTTAACACCGAAAAGTGTTAGCTAACACCTTAGTTAAGGCGAAAAAATTTTGTGGTGTTAAAAGTTATAGAAAATAAGTTCTCCGAACATGAAACCGAACTCGCGACGCGCACGTTGTAGTCCGAACGCTTATCACCTGCGCTACTGCGACATGAACGTCGGCGCTGTCAAATGCTGTACTTAAGATGAGTGCAGTTTTCCCCTCAATTTTAACAGATATACATACATAAAACAGCTAACACTAAAAAGTGTTAAGGAAAGTTACAGAATCGCACTTTCGTTAAGAGCAAACGCCAAAATTCGGCGACAAGCTTAACACTCGGCGAGGTGATAAAAAGTTACAGAATCGCACTACAGAGGTACTTCATGGCCGTTGTAAGTCATAATCCTTACGGTTATGTGAATATCCCTTTTAGCCAAGAAGTCGATGCCAATGATGATTTCGTCTACAATATTAGCTACCAAGAAGTTGTGATACGCAGCCATATTCCTAATCCTAACTTAACATGTCATGTCACCCAGGACTTCATTGCTTCCATCAGTTACCGTACACAACTTAGCTTTCTGCATTAGTCTTATCTTCCTGCTGACCAAGTCATTCCGAATGATGAAATGTGATGCACCCGTATCCACAGTAAGCAATCGCTCTTTTCCATCCACGTAACCCTTAATAGTAACGCTTCGCCTGCTAATTGTGTCACAGAGATTTTGAGGCATTCATCTTTCTCCCGATGCTACAATAACGCGCAATATGACCAGATTTCCCGCACTTGAAGCATTTAAAGCCACAATCACTTCTCTTCTGTATTTCCTTTAATGCTTCCAAAACTTTGTCAACCCAAGCCAGTGTTTCCACTTCTACGCGATGAGCCTTGTATGCAGGTTTACGCTAAATCGGGTCTCCCTACCGGACATTTGGTGAATTATGTTCGATCTGTGACAAATCAGCTGGAACTAAGAGCGTCCATAATTGAGCAGTCATACTACTGTATTTACTTCGGTTGTGCAGAAAACGGAAGAGAAAATAATGCAGAGAATGGGTGAGTTGCAGGCTGTGACAGCAAATATTAAAACCTCAATAGTTGCTCTCGAAAAAAGAGTAGCTGCAGTTGAGAGCATGAGCGCTGAAGTTCGTTCTCTTCGTAGTGAACTTCTCGCTACTCAAGCACAGCTCAGCGCTCTCGAAATTAATGCCGTCGCTACGGATGTTGTCATCAGCGGTATACCTAACAGCTCAACCTAATATAAAAGCACAGCGTTTGCGGACGCACAGAAGTCTATACGCAATTATTTGAGTAACCTAAATTAAAGCCCGTGCGCTGCTTTTATTGTTCTAAATATGAATAGTTTTATTGTATATAGAAGGTCAAATTAGTGTTTACAACATTTGGTTGACGTTTTAAGTTCAGATATTTGTCTAAAACAGTTCTCTAAAACAACGAAAATGATCAAACAATAATTTGTAAAATTACCATAACCTCAATTTAAAACGTCACGCACAAAAATCTTGGATTTTGAGTTAGCTTTAAGCGCACGCAATTCTATTTCGGTTACTCTCATACAAGTTGTATGGGCATGAAACAAGTTTGACAGAAAACTCACGCTGTGCGTTTATATTAGGTTGAGCTGTAAAGCCGATGATGAATGTTTGCCCGACCTTTTTGCAAAAATTTGTGCTACAGTGCAAGTCAACCACCCCCCCTATTCGCAATGTTTTCCGGCTGAGAAATGCTAAAGGCAATGATCGAGCAAGCAACAACACGAACCGAAGTCCTATTATCCTAAGGCTTCACACTGAGTATGACCGTAACCAACTCTTAAGATCGGTGGCTGTTTTTCGAAAAACAAAAAAGAGATCATGTATGATGCTGTTTTTGGTCATATTTCGAGGTTTAGGTTTGTGGAAAACTTTAATAACTCAGCCAATTATTGACGGATTTGGACGATTCGGATATCATTTGAAAGGTATTTTCGAGACGTTGCCTTTCTTCAAAATAAAATTAAATAGCATGCAATAAAATAAAATAAATTTAAAAAATAAATGAATCTAAATCAATGGAGGGACATGAATTGAAAATAAATAAAATGGAAAGAAATGAAACCAGAGCTGAATGAACTAAAATAAAATAAATCTGGCAGCCTTCCACCCGAAACATCCCGAATGCATCACGAACTCAAGATTCTGGATAAACTTTCTGCCCGTCCATTTCTTGCCCATCATATCGTCGGGCTCAACTGTCCTTGTCGCTTTAGTGCTGAAGAACTGCCACTTTTTCTGCAGTAAAACAAAGCATTTCTTGAAATGAACGTCAACCGAAAAAACATATGTACATATGTAGAAAGATTACCGCCCAATATAATTAATTACTCGGGAGTACTACCGATTGGAATCGGTTGCCGTATACTTAAGCTGACGTCAACTCCGTGATGCACTTAAAATTTTTCAGATAAATCCATACTGGTGGGTTGACTGCAAACCGCCCTATAATCTTGAATACCTATGAGAAGTTTCCCTTCAACTGGATTTGATACCAAAGTTGCAATCTGTGGAAACATAGACGGCATAATAAATCGTTATATTATTATTGCAAAATAGTTAAAATTGCAGTGCTTACCTTTTTTATAATGAAATTCCAATTTTTGAGCAAAATTTAAAAAAAATGTATTTTAATTTTGACAGATAATTTAATTTATGAAAGCAGCTGTTAAAAATTCCCTTGCTATGACTTTGTTTGGAATTGAAAATCTTACTATTTCAGTCACACGCATTGGAGTAGCAATAGCTATAAAGGAGTACGATTTTTGTTTGGGAAATATATGTTTCATATATATGAGTTGGTATTGGTATGGAGGAGAAAAAATAGAGATGGTTTTCGAATTCGATAAGAAATTAATCAAAAGTGGATAGCCTTGGTTGGTAGGGCAGCTTGGTTGTCACTGAGACCTCAAAGGTCTGTATGTGTTGAGTCAGAGCAGTGGTCCCCAAAATAAAATGTGTGAGTGTATTGGTAAACGGGAGAGTAACTTCACTACAGTGGTGCTAAGAACAAAACTGTCGCGTCAGTTGCTTCGTTCAGTAGCTTGCGGACAAGCAAACAAAAAAGAACGTATGCGAGTACATTTTTTGATTTTATGCGCTTGATTTTCTACCAAAACCTGTTTTTTTTACTTTTTCAAGTTTTGTAGCTTTTTTCTGATTTAAAAATACAATTTTAACATTGAATTCTAATTTTTATTTCATTTTGGTTTGCCTCGCCATAATATACGTACATACATATAATAATAAAAATATCACTCGAACTGCAAAAAAAAAAAATTGAAAAAAAATAATCGAAAATTTGGTAATATTTCTAAATTTTCATAGGTAGTAAGTATGTATGTATGTATAAACAGATTTCAATTTGCATTTATAAAATGCAAATTTTTATGAATATTAATTATTTTTTATGAAATATTTTCATTTATTTCAAATCCATAAAGCCATAAAGCAATCAGCAAAGCGACGATACGTATTACCCGTTTTCTGTTTGCGAAGCGACTGGCGTGAAAATTCTGCTCTAACACCACTGTGGCGAAACTGGTTTTTCGATCTCAACAGCAAATAAAATGAAGAGCGTAAGAATACATGTGAGTTGAGCGTTGCACCTTAGTGCTATGAAATGAGGACCACTGAGTCAGAGCATGGCATACCGTATCGGCGAATGACCTCTTTGGATTTTGCATATGTGGCTTGCTTTGTCTCCACATCACGTATATGATATATATAACATTGGAATTTCACCCTCTCAGTATTCCAAGGGTGAGTCCGTTCCTGCAAAGTCTCATTCGGTTTCTGGAAGCGATTCTGTACTATTTGGTATATCTGTTTTCGGTGTTCGCTACCATAGCGTCTCTCCACAGCATCCGTCAATGCTTCATAATTGTTTCGTTCGCCATCAGCAATAGTCTATTAGATTTTAGCGACAGCGACTTTGTCTTAAGTGCCCCAACTATTTACCGCTGCCGTCTTCTCGAACTGTAGCTTAAATACCTGAAAAGGAACAGAACCATGCAATACGACCTCTCAAAGCATCCACCTCAGCCTCAATCTTTCCTTCGAACTGCATCATTTTCTCGTCCATGCGTGCTTCTAGCTTAGATGAACTTCCTGTCCCACCAACTCCGATGAGATATATGCCTTCTGTTCTTCTATTTGAGATCTCATGTAGGCCTTCGTTTCTCCTAATTGAGATGCCATGTGTGCCCTCTGTTTATCTAGTTGAGCTGCAATCTGGAATTCCATGTATGTCTTCGTTGTGTCTAGTTGAGATGCCAAGCAAGTTTCCTGTTCTTCCAACCGAGATGTATTGTGGGGCCTTATCGCGTTTCCCGTTAAGTGAATACTTTCTTCGTAAAATTGCTTATTTGGTATCGCTTTATACGTGAACGTACAACACCTAGCGAGTTTGGTATTGTGATTTCAGTGAATGTACTCAAGTCAGTGAATGTACTATTGTCAAAACAAAAAAAAAATTATAATTCGATAGCAAAATTGTTTTCGAAAAGAAATTGAAATACAATTTTTTTGAAAAAAAATATCACATCAAGTATTAAATCACACGTAACATATATATTATTTCTGTAAGGTCTTTTTGTGTTTGCTCCTAATTTTGTGCTCTCAATTCGAACCAATCCCTACCAACCATGGCTATCCACTTTTTATGAATTTCTTATCGATTTCCAAAACCATCTCTATTTTTTGCTTCTCCTTACCAATACCAACGCATATTTTTGGGATATATTTCCCAAACAAAAATCGTTCTCTTTTTTCGCTATTGCAATTCCCATGAGAGTGAATGAAATAGAAACATTTTAATAATTGCAACCAAAAGGAATTTTATCAGCTGATTTAATAAATTAAATTTTCTGCCAAAATCAATTTCAATTTTTTTTCCGGTGTTTGGGCAAAAATATATATATTTCATTGAAAAGCAAGGTAAGTACGATAATTTTAAGCCTTTTTGATAAAAAATATTATTATTTATAATGCATTCTATGTTTTCACAGGCGCATCTTAGGTATGGACTGCTGTTCAGTGAATAATTGAAAGATTTTGGGGCTCTTTGCGGTCGGCCCACAAGAACGCAAACTAAGCCGTCGAACTTTGAGGTACGTAAAGTGAATACAGTGTAGTGTGCCTGACCAAGATCAGGACATGGTTATGCCGTCACCATAATATACAAATGTTCATGCGCTTGTGCATTTGTTTACTATGGTTGTGGCCAAAGTGAGTGTAATATAGTTTCCGTTGCCGTTCTAGAAGACGGTTTTATGCCTAATATTCATTGGCATAGCGGGGTACCAAAAGACGCGTCTTGACCTCTAGATCCCAAATCCGAAAGCGGCAATAAGTTATTTTATTTCTATTAAGGGATATTTGTAATCAAAGTTGTGACTTTTCATGTGTTCGTCGTAACATGTTATGGCGTTGTATATTAACAAATGTACATGCACATGTCCATTTGTATACAATGGTTGGTGCCCAAGTGATTTCAGTGTAGTGTACCTGGGCAAGATCAGGGGTAAATTGTGGTGTCACCATAATATGCAATTGCACCAGCGCTTGTACATTTGTTAAAATGGTTGTTGTCAAAGTGAGTTGGGAACAGTGCACCTAGTCAAAATTTGGGGTATATTACGGTAACAGCATAATATACAAATGTTTATGTTGGTTTTCATGTGGTTGTTGTAATTACATTAGGCCGTCCTTAAAAATGTCCAAAAAAGTGTTCTGCGCAGAAATGCTGAGTTTGGCGTAGCCGGTGTTGGACTGGCTGAGTGTTGTTGTTGTTGTTGTTTTAACAACAAAATCACTCCCCGAAGGTTTTGGGGAGTGTTGTCGAAATAACAGTCCTTGGCCGGATATGAATCCGGTACGCTCCGGTACTCCCTTGCAGTACTGCCCGACTGTCGTGGGAGCGATTTGGTATGACCAGTGCAACCTTCTAGGTCATGTCATCCCTCCTTCCGAAAGGAAAGAGAAGATGGGTAATGAGAGGTGGGAGGCATCATATCCGTAGATCAACCATCGAGTTGCACATCATTACCTTTGTGCATATTCGTCGCCTCTTACGACCGGTATGCCTACCGCGGGCATATTCTAAGCCGCAGGGGGCTGGCTGAGTGTTTTTTTTTTTTGTTATTTTTTATAAGCAACTTGGAAAGGTGTTCTGCGGACTTGGGTCCTTTTTCGGTATTTTGATCATAATTTTTCACTGAAACAAAAAATTAATAAGCGCTCCGGGATTCGTGATCCTGCGGCCAATACACGTTTTTTGAGCCCTCTCCCATAATTTTTTTAAAATATTTTTGCAGTTGACAACTAAAGGAAACAAATACCAATGCTTTTTGACTATAAAATCCCCAATTCATGATTTAAGCAACATCGTTTGTTTTTCAGAAGCACTACAGAAGCACTACAAAAATTTGAAGAGAAATGTTTTTGAAGGTTCTAATGATAACCTCTACATTTATCGCGCCATAGCTCGTTTTAGGTGTGTTTTTCCATGCTAGAAAAAAAATTTGGCACTCTTGAAACTGTTTTGGTACAAAAAATAAATGTGAGTGGCAGCACTGCGCTGGACTGTTAGTGGTGCAAGTCTTTGATTTTGATTAAAAAAAGACAATGGTGAATGTACGTTCTTTTCAAATGTTCAAATGCTCAAGTAGTGAAATTCTGTGCTAAACACCTGTTGCGAATATCTATAAATTAATAGGCTAACATTTTTTCCATACAATCAATTGCCAGAGTGTATCTCATAAAAAAATGCATAATTGCAATTATTATATGTATATTTTGATATGTTTTCATGGGCCAGGAGCTTTGTATAGGCATATTATATTTAACAAAAAATGCTTCATTAATTTGTAATAATTCATAAAAGTTTTCACCAAAACCCAAAACTGTTAACTACAGGATCTGACTGTTTTATTGTACATACAGCAGTGACGCAGGTGGTGAGCTTGCCGGCTATGATGCGTGCGTTCGTAGGTTCAAGTACGTGTTCAGGGCAGGTAAATTTTTTTTTTTTTTTACTAAATTGAATTTGCTTTAAAACATACGAAAAGTTGTTATCATATTTTTTTTTTTAATTTATTATATTTGTAACCCAATATTTCAATATTTTTCTGTTTATGACATCTATCTTGTAGTGAAAAAATCAAATTTTTTGAAAAAAAGCTAAAAAATTATTTCAATTTATCAATATATGTATATTTTTTAAGAAATATATCATATTTAATATACAAAAAGTAAAAACACAGTTTGTAGCTTCTTCAATTTTACACTTACGAAATAATTAGAAATCGCGTTAATTTTCCTAAAGACATCAAATATTTTCTTCCTAAAAATTTTTATTTGCAAAAGAGTCGACATATAACCCAATATTTCAATATTTTTCTGTTTATGACATCTATCTTGTAGTGAAAAAACCAAATTTTTTGAAAAAAAGCTAAACAATTATTTCAATTTATCAATACATATATATTTTTTAAGAAATATATCATATTTAATATACAAAAAGTAAAAACACAGTTTGTAGCTTCTTCAATTTTATATTCACGAAATAGTTTGAAATCGCGTTAATTTTCCTAAAGACATCAAATATTTTCTTCCTAAAAATTTTAATTTGTAAAAGAGTCGACATATAACCGGAATCTTTACATATTTAGGCTAATTGGGCCAGCTAAGATATGTGTTTTCAATATTTCCGAGTTGAATTTGACGAAAAAAAAAACAGAAAACTATCATATCGTCAATATAACAATAGCGTATAATTTTTTAGGTTTTGAGAAAATCGAGTTTAAAGTTTTTGTCAAATCAGATGTCTATTAAAATTTTCGAACAAGAAATTATACACCATTTTTTCCAATGACATTTTGACCCACTTTGTGGAAGTAGAATTTGAGGAAATTTTGACCAGACATAGAATCATTGATGGAGATTCTAAATATGCAATAAAAAAATAATAGCGTATGAGCACATACGCTATTGTTATATTGAGGGGACGATATGTGTAAGTTGTAATATTCTCCCGCTATACGGATATATTCATGTGTACCAATAGCGCATGTGTAATGGTTTCGGGTGGGACGCGTGCGTTTCATGGTTCGATCCCAACTTCGAATATACAATTTTTCCCCTTTTTTTTCGTATTGACTATTTTTTTTGCAGGGAAATTACTAAAATCTACCTTAACACAATATGTACTTATATACATATTTCGTTTTATGAATTTTTTTTAAGGAATTTGCTTTTTTCTAATAGATTTTCCATAATAAATATAGCTATATATCTAAGTTGTATAAATATCACGGAATATTATTGAAATGATATAAAAGTCAATATGTAATGTACTTATATATATACATATATCTAAATTGTTGAGGAGAAACCCTAAAAAATCCAAAATGGAAACCGGCCTAATGCTCATAATGAGAACTTCGAAATAAACTCCAAATTCATTGTTAAAAAAAATTTAAAATTATTATTCTTTTTCAAAAACGCAGTCAAACTTCTATATTTTTGCAAAATTCTATAATAAAAGTGAGATTCAAAAGTATTCATGGTCACTATTTTCGGGTATTTTTCTGGAAAATAGGACAATAGTTGTGTTTTTATAGAACTCTAAAACTTTTTTTTTTTAATTTTATGAAACTGGTACTTATTTGTTAAATCTCACTATATACGGTCGGTAATTAAGATGCATCCTAAAATCCCGAAAAACTGAAGT
Organism: Sphenella marginata; assembly: GCA_951509765.1. Lineage (NCBI taxonomy): Eukaryota > Metazoa > Arthropoda > Insecta > Diptera > Tephritidae > Sphenella > Sphenella marginata. The sequence continues at coordinate 85,110,422 of OX608080.1, read as the reverse complement.
GTTTACAATGAAATGCAAATTGTTTTGTGGAAAACGCACTGAAAATTTTATTTTCTTCCAATTTTGTTCGATATGGCATCATTCTATGTGACCATTATATATATTATAAGTCTAACTATGTTGTTGGTATATGTCCATGAAATTTAATTTTGTTTATTGAAATATTGACGGAATATGAAAGGAGTGGTGGGTCTGATGGTGGACTTTCAAACATTACTAAGTGCCGTTTTTGCCATCTCCTATTAATGATTACTGGTCTTTAATGGACGGATTTTTTTTTGGTTAGTTGTCAAATTACCCGTCTTTACAGTAAACCAGCTTTTATGAAGGCGACTCTCAATAACTCAACTATAAATAATTATTTTCAGCAATAAAAATGTCTCCAATATTTATTCCTCTAGGCATTAGGTACTGGAGAAAAATGCGAACAGAGGATTTAATAAGTTAAACTAATTTAAGGTGGTCGAATTTCGACCACGGGATATTCTAGTTTTTATTATTCTTCCTCACAACAAGTGCTGTTGCTTTTATTTGCCAATTCAAAAACTTTTATGGATGTTTCTTGTTGGATCTTTTATTATACACCGTGGTAATTGGTAAGTTCTAAAATGTGTATTTTAATGTATATTATTTCTGTAAGGTCTTTTTGTGTTTGCTCCTAATTTTCTGCTCTCATTTCGAACCAGTATTAATAAATAAGGTATCGTTTTGAAGGTGTGGGTTACCTCTACATGGGAAATCATTTATAAATTACAGCAGTGCTTTTGTTTAAGCGTATTTTATTAAAATTAATTTGTTTAAATAAACCATTGTGAATGCACAAAATAATCAATTTGTACTGCAACGCCATTGTCAATCAGAGACTTTATCTAATGGGTTGCAGATGGCGCTGAGGGTAATGGTGAAGTTCTGTGCGCAAGGCGCGCATGGGTCCGTCTAGTATATACTTAATACATACTTACACAATTTTAACTAATTGTATATTTAATTTCAGTACAAATTATAATAAAATAAACCACCAACAAAAGGTTATAATGACCGATTTTGGGCAGAGGGCAGGGCAGCATCCTCCAGGATTGAATTGTCCACAAAGCTGAATGCTGCAGGACCCCGCTTGAAAGACGTAAAATATGGGGAAAGGATGATGAAAATTTCATTTTATATTTTTTTCTACTTATCCAATACGTTTGAACGCACAAATAAATTTTAATAAATATTTTCGACATTAAGATATAATGTTTCTATTACATTTCAACTTCAATCTATTACACACTGTCAATGATTACGACGTAAATATTTTTGATACAATTGCCTATTCGATCACGGAATACACTATACGGCCCCTATTCTTCAAGCTTAGATTAAATGTTTGACAACATTTGAGTCAATACAGCGAGCAACGCATTTGTGTCCACGCTTGCCACTGGATTCATAGGCCCGGTTTCACCAGCTCGACTTAACTTGGTTAAGTCGCGACTTTCACATTTTCCGTTTCACCACCAAACTTAGCTAAGCCGCAACTTAGTCAGCCTTCCAGTTGTTCACAAAATAAATGTCAGAAATGTTCCTAATTTGCTTTGTGCACCGTCCCAGTTGGAAACTTTGCCATGCATGACTTTAACAAGGTAAGCGTAGATGCACGTTAAAGCTTGTTTTTTTTTTTAAGCATGCAATCATTACGAAACCTTCTTTTTCAATTAAGTGCTATTTTACCACCTTCCAATCAAAGGGATATGCGGTCTGCGATCTATATATTCCATTTCTCAATTGGTACTGGTAGAAAAAATAGTACTATATATAAAACAGCTGACCGGGTTGTGGTCGGCAAAACTATTTAAGTTGCTAAGTTGGTGAAACCCAAAATTAAGTTAGTCGCGAATCTGTGCTAACTTAAGTCGCGACTTAGTTTTAGTCTTAGTCACGTTGGTGAAACCGGGCCATAGCAACACAACCCTCACTTCCACTTCTAACACGAATTGCAACAATAACAACCGCAAAAATGGATTCAACACTTTCAGAAAAAAAAAGGATGAAGGTCATTTGCCCTCAACCACAACCAATCTCAGATTTGAAATGAACCAATCCTAAGCCACCTGAATTCTTTACATTTTTTATGTTAAGTATAAGCATTCACCCAAAGTTCCTAGCATGATTCAAATATACCTGAATTTCGGCTCAGCGAATAAAGGCCTAACGAACTAACGCCTAATTTTTCGAAATGAAAGAACGCCTAACAAGAAAGTTAAAGAACGTCTAAATTCAAAAATGAAGGAAAGCCTAATTTAAAAATGAAAGAAAGTCTTAATTGTTAGGGTTTCTTTCATTATGAAATAACGCCCAATGAAAGAAGGCCTAACAAACCGAATTAAAATTCTTAGAAGAAAATGGTACAAGTCCCATTATTTGGGACTTATTTCACAATTAATCTATGTGCAACATGCCACCGTTCAGGGCAACCACCCGGAGTTGGAATGGCGTAGCCCAGCGTTATTTTTTGAAGCGCGGCCGAAGGCCGCCAATGCGGGAAGGAGTTCTGCACATAAATACCATGGATCACGCCCCGAATTGGGAATCTGACCTAAGTCAATTTTCGGTATTTTGTTGATAGCTTTTCACTAAAACACAAAAATTAAATTTCGACTTCGGACCATTGATACCAATGTCAAAACGCGTATTAGCGCATTCATATCACTTAAAAACGCATAATAGCAATAGAAATCACACTTTTAGCAAAATGAAAAAGCGCCTAACGTTAATGAAAGAAAGCCTAACAATCAAAAATGAATAAATACCTAATTAGGCGTTTCTTCATTTCTGATTGTTAGGCTTTCTTTCATTATGAAGAATCACCTAACAATTTTAATGAAGAAATGCCTAAAATGTTCGATATTATTTCATTATGAACAACCGCCTAATTCCTATATGAAATATTTAGGCAATATTTCATTTTTTTTTAGGCGTTAGTTCGTTAGGCCTTTATTCGCTGAGCCCTGAATTTCTTTTTATTTTAAATATATTTATTCACTTGAAAGTTCCTACTATAATCCTAAGCTACCTGAATTTTCTTAAGTTTTTTATTTTAAACCTAAGTATTAATTAAAAAAAATACATATTGGCTACCAGAGCCTGACCAGCCACATCACTGGCGGTAGCAACCCTGCCGCCAGCATCAATTTCACCACACACCAGACACCAACACATACACAATTACACCCAGATCGTACAGCTTTAGAAGTAAGCTACGCAGCATAGCCGATGAGGACTACACTCCTGAGTCGCTGGTTGGTCACATGCTACGAAGTAAACAAAAATGGATGGCAGCGTGCGAGGTAATCGCAGAAGCAATGAAGTGGCTTAGAAGTCTAGAACGGCTGCGCCGCAGCAGGGAAGACTAAAGAAAAAGCAAACAAACACTGAAAATAAGAGGCGGGTTGGAAACACGGCCTTCCAACCGCCTAGTTTAACAAACCTATACCAGAGGTGCAGATTGCATATTGGAGATTCAGCCTCTCCACTGCATTGACCTGCAAGCAAAACTTTAAGAGTACGTAAGTATCTCAAACGTAGGTGGAAACACGGCCTTTCCACCGAATAGTTTAACAAACCTATACCAGAGGTGCAGATTGCAGATTGGAGATTCAGCCTCTCCACTGCATTGACCTGCAAAAAAAAAAAAATTTTAAGAGTACGTAAGTATCTCAAACGTAGGTGGGAACAAAACCTATATACAAACCTATACCAGAGGTGCAGATTGCAGATTGGAGATTCAGCCTCTCCACTGTATTGACCTGCAAACAAAATTTTAAGAGTATGTAAGAATCTCAGATGCGGGTGGAAACACGGCCTTTCAACCGCCCGGTCCGCGTGACACAAACCAGAAGAAGCAGATTGGGGACGCGGCCTCCCCACTGCATTACCTTGTAATTGAAAATGTTGTGAGTATAATTGATGACTTATAAACGTACTGAATTATTATAGATGCGGGCCGGAAACACGGCCACTCCAACCGGCTAGATGCAGAAGAGCTAGTGAGACAGAATAAGAGGCGATGATAAAGTGTAAGTACATGCCTATATAGCTATATCTATATACATATCTTTGGTAGTTGGACAAGAACGACTTTCTTTGATCAATATGATCAATACTTAGATGAATGAAAAATCTAACAAAAGATCCTCAGCTAAGAACTGAAATAGTACAGTAACGCTGACCAACTGACGTTGAGACTTGTGCTCAAACCACCTCCCGACGGAATACTTAACGGTAGTACCGGGGGGATCGGTACATGGCGGTAGGAGGTTTATTGTGTTAAAGTCATATACCGATTGTAAGGCTTTCGATGCTTCCTCCTCTGAAAAAAAAAGAACGCACGAACTGTCAAACACACGAATACACTTATAAACAAACAAAACACAGTTCAAAATAATACTTATGCGAACTACCCGCTTTTTTTATGCGCTAAACTTTATTTTATTTAAGAAATTAAATTTGTAATTAATAATAGTTTAATCTTGTTTCCCTTTATTTGGAAGTCGCGAGGTGAGTGCAGTGCCAACAGTGAAAAATTGTTTATGGTCCTCCTTCGCCAATTAAAAAGGCACCTATGGACAAAAAATTACAGCCAAAAAGCAATATTATCAATATTGAAAAAAGTATTAAGAGGCAATTTTACAAAAAAAAAATCTTAAAACAAAAGCCCAAGTGACAAAATTGTATATACATACATACATACATATATGGGCAAAGAGATACAACAATATTAAAACAATTAACAAAAACTAATACAGTCCATTAAAACACCATTTTGGGCGCGAATAATTTGAATACATAATTTGAATACATGTAAATAAACACAAAACAAAGAAAACAATTTTAATAACGATTATAGGGGCAAAAACACAGCTATATAAGTACCTACCCCTAACAAGAGGAAGTAAGTCGCATCTTGACAATTCATTTAAAATGTATCATTTGCATAGCAACAGGATTTTTAATAACTGAAAATAATTGCAACAAAGAGTCTATGCTTATTTCCTTGTCCAAAAAATTCCGCTAAAATTGCAAGTAACACTTGCAAAAATACATATTTACAAAATTATTAAATACACATACCTACATATTACAAAATATTCGCGCACTAGAAAAAAATAAGTTCAAATTGGTTGGGTGCAATGAAGCCAATCGCAATAAAGCAATATGGCTTTATTTCCAATAAGTTTGAGAAATAAAGTAGGAGTGTGATTTTTTTCGAATAATATTCGAATAAACACTATTCGAATAAACGAATAAAAATATTCGTTGCAAAAAATTCGAATAGTATTTATTCGATATTTTTTATTAGTTTATTCGAATAGTATTATTCGTTTATTCGAATAGTACTATTCGAATAGCACTATTCGAATATTTTTATACACAGCGTACTAGTACTAGTACAAGGGTATATTAATTTTGTCCACATAACGGTTCTATGTAACGGCAAAAAATAATCGAGTTAGATATAGAGTTCCATATATGAAAGTTCTTAGGTTGAAAAGAGGAATTGATTAAGGCATGTCCGTCCGTCTGTCCGTCCGTGTACACGATAACTTGAGTAAAAATTCAGATATTTGCATGAAATTTTGCATACAGGCTACTTTCTGGCCAAGGTAGGTTGCTATTGAAAATGGGCGAAATCGGATGATAACCACGCCCCCTTTTTCGATATCGAAAAACGTATAAAACGGGTTAATTCAATATCAGAAGCAGCTACAATGATAAAATTTGCAATATGTATTGATTTATATGTTCTAAGGCGGATTTTACCAAATTTTTTGAAAAGGGGGCGTGGCACCGCCCCCATATATTTGAAGAAATTTTAAAATTTTGACTCCTAATAACTTGAGAACAGTTTATGCTAGTATAACGAAATTTTGTAGAGGGAATACCATTGTTGTGTTAAATTCAGATATAGAAACTAAACGAAATCGCTTGTCGACCACGCCTACTTTTTTATAAAAGTTATATTGAAAGGAGGTGGAAATATTGAAAAGTCCATATCTAATTAACTGATACCGCTATAATAATATAATTTGGTACATACATCAATTTTCATATTATTTACATTATTTTTGCAAAATTTTGGAAAGTGGGCTTGGCACCGCCCACTTATGAGTCAAGCAATTTTCAAATTCGACTGCTAATAACTTCAGAACGGTGTGAGATAGGTTTACGAAACTAGGCTCCAGGCATGTTATGTTTATGTAGAGTACTACCACAGAAAATAAGAAAAATCGGTGAACGACCACGCGCCTTTTTGGACTGAAGTTCTCTAAACGAGAGTTAGGAAACCGGAATATGCAATATCTGTTTAACTGATAAAGATATAATGCTAAAATTTAGTACACTCATTCACCTGATGATGTTATTAGTGATGTTTAAAGGTTTTTTGGTAATATTTTGGAAAATGGGCGTGGCACCGCCCACAAGTGAATAAACAAAATATCAACATTTCACTATTAACAAGCCACTGTGAAAGTTTCATAAAGATCTGCAATGAAAACTGATCTTCAATAGGGACAAACAACATAATAAAATCCGTGGGCGTGCCACCACCCACTTTTTTAAAATTAGGTAAATATTGATTAATGGACACTATAGTTAAAAATATTTTAGAGAAAAGCCAAGATGTAACTTGTAGAAACAAATTTTTAATAATAATTTTTTCTCAACTGACAAAGTTTACAAAGATAAAAAATTTATAAAACTATTTGAAAATCAAAGTGAAAATTATTGAGAGTGTTTACCACATTACACCCTTCCTAATTTAACATAAATTAAACGATACAGATTTGACATTTTTTTTTGTACAAACTGATAATGAACTAGAAACATTAGAGTAATTCAATGTTATTGCTGATTCTAAAAAAACTGGTTTCAATCTATCTATGGAAATTGTATCTTCCTTTTGACCAACTTGAATTTTAAAATATTTAGAGTTCCGCTCCAAAACTTTAAAGGGTCCTTTATAACGAAAATCTAATCCCTTTTGAAGTTCTGATCTGACCCACACATGAGTGCAATCTTGTAAATCTTTATGAACAAAAGGTTTGAGACTTGAATGATTGCTTGCCGGAATTGGTTTCATCTCTGCCATGAAACGTCGCAAATTGCTTAAAACTTCTCCTTGATTATCTAGACGCTCAGAAATAATATCATTGAAAAATTCACCAGGCAAATTAATGGTTTCACCATAGACGAGCTCTGCAGCTGATGCTTGTATGTCCTCTTTGAATGAAGCTCGTAATCCCAACAACACTGTTGAAATTGCCTTTGTCCATTGCAAATTTTCATGAGAAATAAGAGCTGCTTTTAAGGTTCGATGTAAACGTTCCACCATCCCATTTGCTTGCGGATGAAAAGACGTAGTGTGATAAAGCTTGGAACCAATTACTCTAGCAAAATTAGAAAAAATTTTAGACGTAAATTGTCTTCCTCTATCTGTATGAATACTACTTGGACAGCCAAAACGAGCAATCCAATTATCATAAAATGCGCGACAGATTTCCTCTGTAGTAATTGTGGTCAATGCTATAACTTCCATCCAACGTGTGAAACGATCTACCATAGTGAGCAAATATCTTTTACCTTCAGAAGCAGGTAAAGGTCCAACTAAGTCCAAATGTACACTTGAAAATCTATGTGTTGGCCCTGGAAAAACACCATGAGGCGACTTGGTATGTAGATGAATTTTCGTTGCTTGACATTTTAAACAAAGTTTAGCCCACTGATTACAATCCTTGTTGATAGAAGGCCAAACAAATCGTTGAGTCAATAGACGCTGCGTTGCTTTAATACCAGGATGCGATAAACTATGCAACTTTTCAAAAACTTTTCTTCTAAATTGCAGTGGAATGTAAGGCCTTATACGTTGAGTTGACACATCACAAAATATTTCAGCTTCCGATTCAGGAATTTTAAAAAGCTTAAGCTGAAGCCCCTTCGGATTTTGTAGCAACAATTGCAGTTCGTTGTCAACATTCTGAGCTTCTGCAATATCTTGATAATTAATTACAGTTATTTCACCTATTCTGGACAACGCATCCGCCACCACATTATTTTTTCCTGAAATATGACGCACATCTGTTGTAAACTGTGCAATGTAATCCAAATGTCGAAACTGACGCGGTGTTGCATTATCAGACTTCTTTTGCTTAAAGGCAAAAGTCAACGGCTTATGATCCGTATATAAAATAAAATTTCTAGCTTCCACCATATGACGAAAATATTTAATTCCACAATATGCTGACAAGAGCTCTCTGTCATATGTACTATAATTGCATTCAGCATTTGACAACTTCCTTGAGTAAAAACCTAAAGGTCTCCAGCCCTTATCATCTTTCTGCTCAAGGACTGCCCCAATAGCAATATTCGAGGCATCCACTTTGAGGCAAATTTCAGAGTTTGAATTAGGATGGACCAATAATGCTGCATTTGCAATGCTTTGCTTACAATATTCAAAAGCATCATTTAATTCTGCTTTCCAATCAATTTTAGTCTTGTCATTTTTTGTTGCACCTTTGGTTAAATTATTAAGCTTTGCTTGAATTTCTGCCCCAGCAGGTAAAAACTTTCGATAAAAATTTATCATTGCCAAAAAACGCCTAAGTTCAGTTATATTCTCAGGTCTTTTAAATGAGAGTATTGCATCAACTTTAGATTTCATAGGAGAAATACCTTCGTTGCATATTTCAAAACCCAGAAATTCAATTTTGGAAACTCCGAATACGCACTTATCGGGATTGATAATAATTCCGAATTCCTTAAAACGATTAAACAATATCTTTAAATGTTGTAAGTGCTCATTAATATTCGTTGACGCTATAAGTACATCATCAATGTATACAAAAACGAAATCTAAATTGCGACAAACTTCATCCATATAACGTTGAAAAGTTTGGGCCGCATTTCGAAGACCAAACGGCATTCTTAAAAATTCAAAGAGTCCGAATGGTGTAATAATGGCAGTTTTTTGTACATCATCTTTATGCATACGAATTTGATGATATGCACGTACCAAATCCAGCTTGGAAAAAATATGTTTGCCATGAAGATTATGATTGAAATCAGTTATAAACGGAATGGAGTATTTATCGGGTAAGGTTATCTTATTTAAGAACCTATAATCACCGCAAGGACGCCAGTCCCCATTTTTCTTAGGGACCATATGCAATGGATTTGCCCAAGCACTTTTAGAAGGTTGAATTATACCTTGATCTAGCACGAATTGAAATTCTTTCTTAGCAATTGCCAAACGTTTAGGATCTAGTCGCCTGGCCTTAGCAGTTACAGGTTTACCAGAAGTCTCTATAAAATGAAAAGCAAGAGTTTCCTTTGGGTGTTAAAAGAACAATTTACACTTATAACCTCAGGGAATTGTCTTAAAACCTTTTGATACTCAGAATTATTATTTAATATGTGCGAAACAGAAACTGATGCAGCACTTGTGATGCGTGCTTTAATGCTAACGGACGTTGTCCCATCCACTAGAGTACCGTTTCGTAAATCCGGGAGTAAATTATAGTGCTTAAGAAAATCAGACCCAATAATAGGGCGAGTTACATCAGCGACAACAAAGATCCAATTGAATGAACGTCTCAATCCAAAATTCAGTTCCAAAAGCTTCATGCCATGCGTTATAATCTCCGTACCATTAACAGCATAAAGTTTTAAGGGACATCTAGTAAGTTGTTGAACTGCTAAATTAGTTGCTGGTATGACAGAAACGTCAGCACCAGTATCAACTAAGAAAATTAAATTTGAAAAACGATCTTTTATTAGAAGGCGACTTGTAGTTGACAATATTTCGAGCGTCGCAGGACCCGAAATCTCCTCTAGTTTTTTGATTGATTATATGAGCACGGCTGAATGCATTTTGATGCTTTATCGGCGAAACGATTATGATACCAACACCAATCATTTCTTTTCGACTTACTATTCTTCCTATTTCTTCCTACTCTTGAACGTTCTCTGCTGCTACTTCGCCTGCGCAAAACTTCATTGAATTTTCGGTCAAGAACTTCAATTTTTGCAGAAAGTTGATTGATAACACTATCACTATTTGATAAGGCTGCTATCTGAGGGCGAGAAATGTCTAATATTTTATCGGCTTGTTGTGCCAGTTGCGAAAGCTCTGCATTGCTGGTTGCCAATATTCATCGCACATTATCCGGCATCTGATCTAGAAAAAGAGTCTTTAAAACATTATCTCCAACATTGTTACCTACTGCCAGTGCTTTCATTGAACGTAAAAAATGTGTCGGCTTCTGATCTCCCATTACTAAACCTCCAAACAACTTCTTTAATTTAGTTTCTTCAGATATAGCAAAGGATGATATTAAACATTGCTTGATTGCTTCATACTTATTATCTTCAGGTGGGGAAAGTAAAATGTCGCCAACAAATTTTAAATGAGCTGAATCCAAATTAGCGACGACATGCGCGTACTTCGTCTCATCCCTCCTGATACGTGAAAGTTGAAAGAGATTCTCCACTTGAATGAACCATAGCTGAGGCTGTTCCGACCAGAATGGAGGTAACTTGCAAACCGTTGCTGCTCCAATTTCATTAAAGCTAGTATTTGCCTCTGTGCGCTGTGATGAAATGCCATCTCCTCTTGGTGGATTTGCTGGACGAACAGGCGAATGATTTAAGGACATCTTAAAATTTCGCGTGTATTTAAGGTCACCAAAAATATAGTTAAAAATATTTTAGAGAAAAGCCAAGATGTAACTTGTAGAAACAAATTTTTAATAATAATTTTTTCTCAACTGACAAAGTTTACAAAGATAAAAAATTTATAAAACTATTTGAAAATCAAAGTGAAAATTATTGAGAGTGTTTACCACAGACACATATATCCGTACATCGAAAAATTTCACAAAATACGTTAAAAGTTGTGGGCATGGCACGCCTTCTTTTCCAAAGTTATATATAGGACATGGTATAACCCTTGAAAAGATCGATTCAGTACTTTTGGCTCATGTAAGCGGTTAAAGCTTTATAAGCAAGGAGCGTGGCCGCGCCCACCAAATTCGCTATTGTTTAGGCTCGGCATAGATTGGTTTTTAAAATGGGCGAAATCGGATGAAAACCACGCCCCCTTTTTCTGAAAACTAACGCTGGGTATTTAATGTTCGGTTCACCCGAACTTAGACTTCCTTACTTGTTTTGTTTAAACTTTTTTTGGTCTTGGAAAAGTCGTTACGATTAGCGACTTGATAAACGTTGACGTAATAAACCATACATTTTTTTTACGCGAATCGTAGGTATTATAGGGTAGGGAGGGTGAATTTTTACTTTGTGCCTTCCAACCACCCCTTGTAACCGAAACCAGTATTTTTTTTATTGACCAATTTTTTTATATAGCCATATTCCTAGTAGACATGGATCAGTCAGCTGAACGCATGACTACTAGAAATTCTACGCGAGGAAGTGGGGGTAAACCTAGAGGTCAGGGTAGAGGGGCATTTCCGAAACAGCCCACAAATCGGCCTTTAGTGATGCATTCTCCAGCAGGTAGTCCGGGTAGAGGAGATTCGACCGGGGCAGTATTGAACCCTGCTTCCAACCATAAAATGGATAGACCGGCTAGTACCAATATCCTTGATTCGTCCATGGCCGCAGATCCAATGCATAATATTTTTGACCCTTCCACGAACGTGTTGACAGGTATACAGGAAGAAGCTGGAGTTTTGCTACAAAACTCTGTACCTCTTAACACTTTAGGTGATAGGAATACTCCACGGAATATTGTTGAGGCCCCTCCTGAAGACTCGTGGGTGAACGTGCTGCATCAGCTGTTCAGGACTTCTCAGGAGGAGATGCGTAACGAAATGAGGACGATCTGGGAGAACATGGACCTACTTAACGCTGCAGTAACATCGTCGCAGGGCGGTGCGACCTATTCGAGGAACACCAACAGGGATGAAAGGAACCGGGCCCAGACCTTTGTTAGTAACCAAGCCAACATCGTTTCGAACAACATGGCGGTGAAACCACAGGAGTGGAAGGTCTCCTTCGATGGAACTGGGAGCGTAGCGGATTTTTTGTTCAAATTAGACACCTTATGTGAGCGGACTCAATGTTCCGATGACCAGCTTATGGCAAGTTTTCATCTATTTCTGTCAGGGCGGGCTGAAGAATGGTACTGGCTGTTCACCAAACAGAACCCAAATGCAAATTATCACTTTTTGTGTTATTCTTTGAAGCGTGAGTTTGGAACATTGAAAAGTGACCACGAGATCATGATGGAGATTTCAATGCGAAAGCAAAAGCTAAGTGAGTCATACGATGTGTTCCACACTGACATAGTAGCACTTAACGCGCGCCTTAGAGAACCGATGTCAGAAGCCCTACTGATTGACATAATAAAACGGAACGTCAACAGTAGCTTGAAGCTTATGCTGTTCAACGCGGAGGCGAGGACATTGCATGATCTACGCGATATAGCACGAAAAGGTGAACAAGTGCTGAGGGAGAGCAAGATTCTGGGAACAACTTATACCGGAAGACATGTTAATGAGGCTCGAGCGGTAACACCTGATAGGAGGATGGAAGGCGAGGATTGCGAAGCTGACCCGCAGATCGAGGCGTTGGAGTATCGGCGCAATAGGAAACCGGACTATTCAGGAATCCAGTGTTGGAATTGTCAAGCCATGGGGCATTCGTATATGTATTGTGAGAAACCCATTAGGAACCCTTTTTGTTTTAAGTGCGGGCATAACTAAGGGCGTGTATACCCCAAAGTGTCCAAAGGACCATCGCCGGCAGGGAAACCAATATTCGAGCGGGAAGATGGGGGAAACTCGTTCGGTGCCATAGCCCCCATATCAGCCAATGCCCGAGGAATCCAACCAAGTGGTAGGTCCTTCGCGAGCAGTAAGTTCCATGGAAGTGGTGAACTTTCGAGGAGTAGTGGCACTCTTGCGACGGAACAACCCAACATTATAGCAACTTTTCCTGATAGTTCAGATAGCTCCAATAGTTCAGATTCAGATATTCCAGGGCCGTCCTCTCATATTACAAAGCCAGTTCACATTTTAAAAAGACATAGCAGAGATGTTGCTTGTCAAGGGTATTTTCCACCTAGTTTGGAACAGAGGGTTACCAGTTACGAGCTAGTTAGGTCAAGAATTTTCGAAAACAATCCAGAGTCATTTGTGTCAGATAATATTTTGAACTGTAGGAAGAGATATAACAGTCGAGTACAGGAGCGTAAACTTTTGCAAAGCACCACCTTAGATCTCACAGAGGATGAAAGGCCTCTGGTGCGAATAAGAATAGAAAACAGTTTTATAGTAGGCTTGATGGACTCGGGTGCTAATGTCTCTATCCTTGGGAAGGACTGTGAAGAGTTTTTGGATTCGATTGGGCTTAGGTACCACCCACTACAGGCTTTCGTATACACGGCGGGTGGCGCCAAGCAGGAAATACTAGGTTCTGTTTCAGGAGCGTAGCCAGAAAAAATTTTCGGCGGGGGAGGGTTTTTGGCCAAAGTGTCAGTAAATAAGAATTACCTGTAAATACACACATACATATTTATATTTTCACATATTACATATTTATCTTCTTCTTTAAATGGCCATCTAACCGCCTGAGCGATTTTGACCGTCCAACATAGCACGCCAGTCATTTCTTCTTTGCGCAAACTGGCGCCAATTGGAGACCCCACGAGATCGCAGGTCGGCCGCTGTGTTTTAATGCGCTGTACTATGTCGACGTCTGCGTAAAGCTCATACAACTCATCATTAAATCTTCTTCGGTACTCGCCGTCGCCAACGCGTAGAGGCCCATAAATCTTTCGCAGAACTTTTCTCTCGAAAACTCCCAATGCAGCCTCGTCAGATGTTGTTAGTGTCCACGCCTCTGCACCATATAGCAGGACGGGAGCGATGAGTGACTTGTAGAGTGTGATTTTCGTGCGTCGAGAGAGGACTTTACTTTACAATTGCCTACTCAGTCCAAAGTAGCATTTATTTGCAAGAGCAATTCTTCGTTGGATTTCTAGGCTGGCATTATTGTTGGAGTTTATGCTGGATCCAAGGTAAACGAAGTCCTTCCCTATTTCGAACTTTTTGGTGCCAGCAGTGGCGTGGGTGCCAAGGCGCGAATGCGCTGACTCTTTGCTTGATGACAGCATGTACTTCGTTTTGCCTTCGTTCACCACCAAACCCATTTTTTCCGCTTCTTTTTCTAGTTTGGAGTACGCAGAGGTTACGGCACGGTTGTTAAGGCCGATAATGTCAATGTCGTCAGCATATGCTAGCAGTTGCACGCTTTTATAGAATATTGTTCCAGCGTGGTTGAGTTCTGCAGATTGTATTATTTTCATATTACATATTTATACTTTTATTTATTTGAAATTTTCCTCTTTTTACACGGCTAAAAATTTGAGCCTAAATTTTAAACCACTCATTGGTTTACACAATTTTTAAAACTTTTTGGTAATAAACTCCAAGCCTTTCTCAAATTTTTGCGGTTTAGATTTAAAACTTAACCGGGATAAACAAAAATACAACAAAAGTCGTATAGACAGCGAATATGTGCACTTTTCGCACAAAATTCATGAGTGCCGCGTAGCTCAGCAGGTAGAGCATTGCGCACTGATCGGCTCGAGTCCTAACATTTTTTAAAAACACATAAACAATTGTCAACATTTTCGGTATAAAATTTAAATAATTTTTATTAGGCGCATTTCTATGACAACCGGCGTAAATTTAATTCTAAACCAAATTTGGTCATACACCTTGACCAGTATGTCTGCGTTCAAAGGGTTTTTTTTGGAATTTCCAGTAAAATTAATTTCTTTAGACTAATTTCATTATTTTTGAATGAAAGCATCTGTAAATACATAATGAAAATTCTGCAAATCAAAGTTAAAAAGTTTGTGAAAAATTCATGAAAATTTAAGAAATCTCGACAAAATTTCATCGAAATTTCGAAAAGCCGACCAAGAGCATTTTCTTCAATATAAAAATATTGCGCTTATAAATTTGTATGGCTAGAAAAAAAATTGCCAAAAATAGTGTAATTCTTCTAGCGGCTTAAGATTGCTATCTTTGTTCACTTTAATTGAACGGGCCACAAAACTGCAAACTAGAAAAAATTTAAACATTTTTACTAAAAAGTTAGAAATTTTTACATATTTGTAAGTTTTGCAAGCTCGAGAACCAGAGAAACAATAATTCGTAACGAATTTTAATTGTCAGTTTTTTGGGAAAAATTGATAATTGGAGAAAAATTACATTGCTAAATCACAGCGATGGATAGGATTACATGTTTCAGAGTTTCCAAGCTCATCATCAGATCCCTTTTCGGACACTGAGATATGAACCAGTGTCTGCACCAAAGCCGCTGTTAGGAAATTCTAACATCTAAGCTATGATGCCCTGTGACGTCACAAAGCATTTATCTCCACTTCAATTAATTCCCTTTTGTTTGTTTGTTCTTGCCAACAGTGAGCACACATTGTTGTTAGACCTTCGGTCATACGAACGAATGTGTGTGCTGGACTTTTTTGTTTGTACATATTTATGTACGTAAACCCGTGCTGCGGTTCTTAATATTTTGTTGTTGGTTTTTGCGGTCTTTCTTGTTTTACATATTTGTAAGTTTTGCAAGCTCGAGAACCAGAGAAACAATAATTCGTAATGAAGGTCTAACAACAATGTGTGCTCACTGTTGGCAAGAACAAACAAACAAAAGGGAATTAATTGAAGTGGAGATAAATGCTTTGTGACGTCACAGGGCATCATAGCTTAGATGTTAGAATTTCCTAACAGCGGCTTTGGTGCAGACACTGGTTCATATCTCAGTGTCCGAAAAGGGATCTGATGATGAGCTTGGAAACTCTGAAACATGTAATCCTATCCATCGCTGTGATTTAGCAATGTAATTTTTCTCCAATTATCAATTTTTCCCAAAAAACTGACAATTAAAATTCATTACGAATTATTGTTTCTCTGGTTCTCGAGCTTGCAAAACTTACAAATATGTAAAACAAGAAAGACCGCAAAAACCAACAACAAAATAGTTAGAAATTTTTATGAAAATTTTTCGAGTTGTCTTGAATTTTCATGAATTTTCCACAAAGTTCTTAACTTTGAGTTGCAGTATTGTTATTGTTTTTTTGCACATTCTTTCATACAAAAATAATGAAATTAGTCAAAGGAAGTTAATCTTACTGGAAATTCCAAACAACACTTTGAACGCAAACATACTGGTCTAGGTGTATATGTAGCCCCAAAAAGTTTTAAATCTAGGCTAAATCTTTTAGCCTTGTACAAAACAATATTTATTTTTATTGTTTGTTTTGAAATTTTGTGTAGGATTTCTTCAGGCCTTTTCAAGAAGTAAATAGTTGTCACTTTATTTCTTGAAGAAAAACTGAAGCTTCGGAAAAATAAAAACAAAAAATATAATGAAATAACATGGAAATTCATATAAAAAGCGGCAAATTGCAATTATTCAACATGCGAAAAGGAACGTCAACATTTCGCTTCTCTAGTTCAACAACGACGCAATTGTCAACTTTAAAGTTTCGAGATAACGCTCACAAAAGCTTTAAAAAGTACTAATTATTGCTGTGTATCAATTTTATAATTGTATTACAAATAGTTTTCGCGCTAGACGCTTGCAAAGTTGTTCCAATCGTGAATAACGTATGCGCGGACAAATATTGAAACTTGCTTCACCAAAACTTTATATTTTACAATTGCGTCGTTGTTGAACTAGGGAAGCGATTTGTTGTCTATTCATGACAATTTCATAGTCAAGAAATACTTGAAATTATTTCTTAATCATTTTCTTTTCAACAGCATACCGGGCTTTCTTTTAAACTTTTTCAATCCTTTTTTGCCAAATTAGCGTCACTTTTTATTATCACCTTACAAGTATAAGCACAATTTAATTGTCACTTTCTCTGATAATTCAATACGATTGCGATGTGTACAGCTTAGTAATTTTTGGAAATTTTTTTTAACTTCTTGTTCATTTTTTTGGTTAAGCCTCTGGCAACCGTGACTATAATAACGAGAGACACTCGTTTTTACGATTTTTGCCCGCTGTATTCATCGCTCGAAAAGCAGTTAATTTAAATTTCAACAGACTTTAGTTCGAATCACTCTTACTGTTGTTAACATGCTATGTAGTTGAGATGCTAAGTTGATCTTATGCAGAGCAAGACTGATAGTTTTGCGCGAATTTCTTAAAGGGCGAAATGAGTGAACCATTGCAGGATTTAGTTGTGACCTCTCAGACTTGCTCTGACAATTGATTAGCGACTACCAATATCTTCTCTCAGTGTGAAATATTATTTAATTTTATTCTTTCGTATTTTCATTATTGCTATTAATGCTATTTTCTTAACAGGGGTTTTAAAAGTGAATAGAGTAATTATTCTAGTACAGACGTATATTTTTAAATTTTCGGAAATTTCGGGGCCTGTTCTGTTTCCTTACCTGTGACTTTCAAAAATATTACCAAAACCATACACTTTTACCTTGTTCCTTCGCTTCTTCAAGAGGAGTATTTCGGAGTTGATTTTTGGAGAGCTTTCGCGTTAGCGCCTGATATATTTCCTAGTGTAGAGATTAGCGAAGAGAAGGAACAGGAACATAATTTTCATGATTTAACAACAAAGCAGAAGGTCGAGCTGCTGAACGTAGTAGAGACGTTTCCGTCATTTGAGAAGTTAGGTCTGGGTCAAACAAAGCTAGTCGAACAGCATATTGACACGGGCGACGCGGTTCCAATAAAGAGCAAGCATTTCCCTCTTTCGCCACCGAGGCAAGCCGAAGCTTTTAGTGAAATAGATAGGCTGCTCGAAATGGGAGTTATCGAGGAATCGAACTCGCCGTGGTGTAGTCCCGTGGTGTTCGTCCGGAAACCAGGGAAGGTCCGCCTTTGTATTGATTCCAGAAAAGTCAACGCGGTTACGAAAAAGGACTCATACCCGTTGCCGCATATTAATGGGCTATTGAGTAGGTTGAAGGATACCTACTTCATCAGTGGTATCGACCTGAAGGACGCGTTTTTCCAAATCAAGTTGACGGAAAAGACGGCGTTCGCAGTTCCGGGGAAGCCTCTCTACCACTTCAAAGTGATGCCATTTGGGTTATGCAACGGGCCGCAGACGATGAGCAGGCTGATGGACAAGGCCATTCCTTCGCGTTTGCGGAAGAATGTCTTTGTCTACTTGGATGACCTGATGGTATGCAGCACTAACTTTGAGGATCACCTGAGCTTGTTGGCAGAAGTAGCAAAGTGTTTTGAGGGACGCGGGCCTCACCATTAACGTGAAAAAGAGCAAATTTTGTCAAAAGGAAATTCGGTATTTAGGGTACTTGATAGGTAGCGGATACTTGAAGGTAGACCCAGGGAAGATAGAAACAGTTAAAAGTTTTCCGATCCCGAAGTCTCCGCGGCAGGTGCGTAGGTTTGTACTTATGGCGAATTGGTATAGGGCGTTTATTACAAATTTTGCTGATTTAGCAGGCCCTTTGACCGATTGCCTTTGAAAAAAGCTAGGTCCATTCAAACTTACCCCTGAGGCAATAGAGGCTTTCGAAAAGCTGAAGGTAGCCTTGAGCTCCGCTCCTGTCCTGGCCCAACCCGATTTCTCGAAAGAATTTGTTATTCAGTGCGATGCGTAAAAAAAAGGTGTGGGTGGTGTGCTGTTCCAGGTCGACGACGAGCGTTCGTTTCAAAAAAGCTTAGCAATGCTCAGCGCAATTATACCGTGACCGAGCTGGAATGCCTAGCTGCCATAGCAGCTTTCGTCCATACATTGAGGGTCTGACATTTCGTATTATTACAGACCATTCGAGCCTCAAGTGGTTGATGACTCAAAAGGATTTGAGTGGTAGGTTGGCTAGGTGGTCGCTTCTGCTTCAAAGATATGACTTTCAAATGGAACATCGCAAGGGAACCCTGAATATTGTACTGGATGCTTTATCGCGCTTCGATGTAGACGCGCTGACCTATCCGAACACACCTCACGAAATAGATTTAGAGTCGCCCGATTTTGCAAGTGCCGAATACTCGGATCTAGTCCGAACCATTTTAGATAACAAAGAGGCACTACCGGATTTACGTGTAAACGAGGGCGTAGTTTTCAAGAGGGTTAAATTTCGTAAAGGTGTGGCGGATAAGGAGGATTATGGTTACCGACTGGGTTGATGAAGGAGGCAATACGACTTGCACATGATGCGAATAGGAGCTACCACGGAGGGTGGCAGAAAACTTTGGAGCGCGTTCGGCAGAAATACTTCTGGCCAAGCCAAGCTAAAAGGGTAAAAGCAACAAGCAAAGCGGTAAAAGCAACAAGCCAGGCCACCCATAGCGAATACCTTTACTTCGGAAAGACCATTTCAGCGGTTCTACTGCGATTTCCTGGGGCCATATCCGAGATCGAAGCGTCGAAATCAATTCCTTTTAATTTTATTGGACCATTTTTCAAAGTATGTTTGGTTGAAGCCCATGCAGAGAGCGACGACGGTAAACGTTACGAATTACTTCACTTCTGAAATTTTTCCAACTGTAGGGGTCCCTCAGTATATCCACAGCGACAACGGTAAACAGTTTATCTCAAAGGATATGAAGCAATTTTTGGAAAGTTTCGGTGTAACCCATACTAAGACAGGGCTATACTCACCGCAGGCTAACGCGTCGGAGCGCGTAAATAGGGAGATTGTTTCAAAAATAAGAGTTTTCCTGAAGGATAAACAGGATCATACTGACTGGGATAGGCATATACCCGAAATACTATCAGTTTTAAGAAGTGACTTTCATACCTCAATCCAGTGGTCTCCATACTTTGCATTATACGGTCAGAACATGATTCAGCATGCATCGGCATACAACATATTAGATAAACTCGGCGCTCTGGCGCAAGATGAAAACCCAATAGTAGCTAGGGCTGATAAATTTTCAAATATTCGCGAGTAAATTCGTAGGAATTTAGATACAGCAAAAGATAGGGCATTAAGAGTATATAACAAACGCTCTAGAGTCTAGACTAGTGAACTATAGGGAAGGTCAGGAGGTTTTTAGGAAAAATTTTGCTTTGAGTAATTTTAAACAAGGCATAAACGCCAAATTCCTGCCGAAATATCTTAAGTGTCGAGTCCGTCGAAAAATAGGCAATGCGTTGTATGACTGGGAAGATCTGACGGGAAAATTGATAGGCCGTTTCCATGCTTCGGATATTCGGCCACAATAACCAAAATTTTGACATTTTCGGTCGGTGGTATTTTACCCCGGGCCCGGAGTTTTCGAAGGGGCCCGTATTTTTCAAGAAATTAAGAATAGTTAAATTAGAATTCTTATGAAAGTCGATTAATTTAAACATTTATTTGAAAGTTGTAATAACCAATAAAGCACGTTCATGAGTGCGTGTACAAAAAAAGTTAGGTACATTTGCAAAAACTGGCAAAGCAATGTAATAAGAACAAGAAATATCGATAAACAGAATATTTCTTATAACATTAATGAAGGATCAAATTACCGAGTCGACTGTAGATGCTAAAAGCGGCGACACCTGTTTGTCACATTCAATAACCAGCTAAACTTACGTCCGAATAATAACATCGCTGATTGGTCGATTACGCAACCCTACGAAGGTAACCTATCAAATTCAAATTGTTATAGTTTCGGTTTGAAAATCGCACCGGCAGTCGCGAATATGAAATGCAAAGAAATTTTCGGGCACTATAACAACATTTGTTTAGTATTTATTATCAGAAATCGTGGAAAAATATTTTTAAAGTTTAAAAATTGATGCAGTATTCGAAACTTTTATGTAGAATAGGGGCCCCACCCTTTTTACCCTGGGCCCGTATTTCCTCTCGGCGGCCCTGATATTAGTGTACAATTCTTGCACGAAAATACTTCTAAAAGTTTTACATAATAACCGTGCAAAGCGATAAGTTCTCATAATAAAATCTTTTAACCTAGACGTAAATAGACTTTCCTCCACCCCACTGTTGGCAAAATTGCTTAAAAGATTTCACAAAATAAGAAAAATAATTATGTGGAACAGTTGATGTGTAATTTAATAATGTAAATAGATAGAAAAGAGGACAAAGTAAAAACGCATTGAAGTCTGTACTGAAGAAAGTCCAAGTGGGGGCTGTGTAAACGCAAAATTAAAAGCAGCTGCCTTATTTGTAGATTTGTATGTAGGTACAAGTAGCAAGGCAGGAATTGTGGTGGTTATACTCGTAATTAAAGTGAAACTGAGCACCCGTGCTGCTTTTGCGACTTAAGCAACAATTTTTATTCACGTTAGCGTCGCTTCTTGATAAATGTTTAACCAAGCAAAAAAGTTAATAAATATGTGAAATAAAATTAAAATATGCAATTGTGTAGATTAAGATGAACTCTATCAAGTTTAAAAAAAAAAAAAAAATCTTAATTTCAAGTTAAATAAAACTTAATTAAAAAAAAAAATACACTATAAAAAAAAAAAAAATTGATATATATTCAAAGATATCACATTCAAAAGCGCTATAAAAACAACATCTCGCGCTACCATCGCCACGCGCCCACACCGCGCGCCACCATTGCAACACCATCATTGTGCGCGCTACCACCATCGCGCGCCACTATAGCATGCCGCCGTCCAACCAGCAACAACCGGTAACAACACCGGCAACAACCAGCCATACCAACCAGCATTGACAACACAAATACCAACTAACAGCAACCGGTTGTAACACCGGCAACAAAACCAACACCAGCGTGACAACAGCAGGGGCCGCCCTACTGTAGGCCCGCTGCATATATACACCGGCAACGACAACAACCACAAAACCATCAACCGGTAACAACACTGGCAACAACACCGGCAACAACCAGCCATACCAACCAGCATTGACAACAGCGGGGGCCGACCTTATATAGGCCCGCCCCACAAAGACCTGTAACAACAACAACAACACCAGCAGTAACAACAGCGAGGGCCGACCTCACATAGGCCCGCCGCACCAACACCTGTAACAACAACAACACCAGCAGTAACAACAGCGAGGGCCGACCTCATATAGGCCCGCCGCACCAACACCTGTAACAACGACAACAACAACCAGCAGTGACTATAGCCGCACAACTACCAACAACAGCCACAGTAGCGCCCCACCAGTGGCCTACGGACCAAATGGGTGAGACCTATCTGATCTATAACTAATTTAGTTTATACATTTATATAAATTATATAAATTATATAACTTAGTTTATATTATTATTATTAGTTATTATATAAGTAATTGAATAGAAAAACTTTGAAAAAAAAAATATATATATATTTTAGAATTATAATGAAATAATAGGAAGAATGTATATATATATACACCAACTAAAATAAAACGTTGCTCACCCTCAATAAACAAAACTATTAAAATGAATTAAAATAAAATTAAATCATATTAAACTAAAATATGATAAAAACTTATTTAAAATAAAAAATAAAAATTAAAATTAAATAAATTTAAAATACTTAAAATAAAATAAGATGAAACAAAATAAAATAAAATAAAACAAGTAAGGAAGTCTAAGTTCGGGTGAACCGAACATTAAATACCCAGCGTTAGTTTTCAGAAAAAGGGGGCGTGGTTTTCATCCGATTTCGCGCAATCTATGCCGAGCCTAAACAATAGCGAATTTGGTGGGCGCGGCCACGCTCCTTGCTTATAAAGCTTTAACCGCTTACATGAGCCAAAAGTACTGAATCGATCTTTTGAAGGGTTATACCATGTCCTATATATAACTTTGGAAAAGAAGGCGTGCCATGCCCATAACTTTTAACGTATTTTGTGAAATTTTTCGATGTACGGATATATGTGTCCATTAATCAATATTTACCTAATTTTAAAAAAGTGGGTGGTGGCACGCCCACTGATTTTATTATGTTGTTTGTCCCTATTGAAGATCAGTTTTCATTGCAGATCTTTATGATACTTTCACAGTGGCTTGTTAATAGTGAAATGTTGATATTTTGTTTATTCACTTGTGGGCGGTGCCACGCCCATTTTCCAAAATATTACCAAAAAACCTTTAAACATCACTGTTACGTCCCGCGTATTTTCAATTCAATATGTTTATTTCAAACTTCAAGTATAATATACAAATTAACATTAATATTAGATAATTAATTTAAGAGACAAAAGTTAGTGGATTCATATAGTAAGTAGCTGTCAACCGAATGTCCGAATCATGCGGTTTCATGATTTGACTTATTTCAAGAGTCTAGGGTTGCCAACACCTCCCCTTTTTGGTTTGGTGGGTTATGTAGGAACAAATCGTTCCACTGGTCGGCGTGTACGCTGTAGACGCTCCTTTAATGTAGGTGATGGTTCCTTTGGCGATGCTTTGGATTTAGTCTCACCAGCAACGAGTTCTCTTTGGGCTTCTGTCTCCGAATGAGTGCCGTCATATAGACCAAACGCATCGATCAACGTCTTTTTTTTCTTTTCTTCTGCAGCTGCAGGTGACTCTGAGGGGTGAGAGCGCTTTCGTAACTGGTTTGCGTGTGCTCTTATGAGCTTTTTTTCGCTAAGCAGAACGTTGTAAATAACATTTCCAACCCGCTCAATTACTTCGCCAGGTACCCATTTGAATTTGTTTTTGCTTTTGTACACGCTAGCATATACTTTGTCGTTGGGTTGGAACGATTTTTTTTTCGTTCCGTGCGCTTTGTCGAATTGCCGTTTCATACTTTGTTGTTGCAGGTCGAGCTCACGATTACCAACCGGTTTTGGTTTTATCAAATCTAAGTTGGTGTGTATATTTTTCCCTAATAAAACTTCAGCTGGCGTGTTGTTGTTTTTGTTGTTTTTGTTGGGTGTTGAGCGGTAGCACTGTAAAAATGTTTGTAGGATTTTGTGGGTAGTTCCCTCTCCGTTTAATTTAGTGAGAGCGCGCTTGAAGGTGTCAACGAATCGTTCTGCTTGCCCATTCGACATTGGGTAGTATGGACTCGAACGCAGGTGTTCGATGCCATTCTCTTCTAGGAACTGTTGAAATAGCGCGCTAGTAAATTGCGTCCCGTTGTCGGACACTATTGTTCTTGGAGTTCCAAAGCGGGCAAATATCTCGATCAAGATATCAATAGTTTGTTGTGCTGTTATGGACTTGGTCGGAACTATCTCTGGCCATTTTGAATACGCGTCTACGAGAACTAAAAAGTATTCATTTTCGATCGGTCCGGCGTAGTCGATGTGTAGCCGTTCCCAGGCACATGATGGTTTCGGCCATGGGTGAAGTGTCGTTTTATTTGGCATCTTTGCTGCCGATGCACAGTTACTGCAATTTCGTACTAACTCTTCGATTTCTGAGTCTATGTGTGGCCAATATACATAACTTCTTGCAATTGCTTTGGTCCGCTCCATTCCCGGATGTCCCTTGTGAATTTGCTTGAGAATACGGTTACGTAATATTGCCGGTATTACCACACGCTGTCCCAACATAATGCAGCCATCAATGATGCTGAGCTGGTCGCTTCGCAACTGGAATTGTTTTAGTTCGACGCCGATATCTGCATTGTCAACCCAGCCACGTTCAATGTGATTTAATAATTGCTTGAGGGTTTTATCTCTCTCTGTCTCGTACTTTATCATGTTGTGCGTTACTGGTAGACTGTCTATTGCATCGGATAGAATTTGCTTGATCTCGCCTTCGAACTTAACCGAGGCGATGACGTAATCTTCCGACGAATTGTTGCTTTTATTGATCAGGCGTGAAAGAACGTCAGCATAACCGAAACTATTCGTTGAGATAAAGCTTATCTCGAAATCATATGCTAATAGCTGCAGCGCCCATCTTTGGAGACGGTTCGCCTGATGTGCCGAAATACCTGTCTTTTTCCCAAAAATCGTGAGTAACGGCTTATGGTCCGTGTGCAGCTTGAACTTCCTACCGAATATCATCTTGTGGAATTTGGTGACTGCGAACACCAGGGCGAGCCCTTCTTTTTCGATCTGGCTGTACCCCTTTTCCGCTGGTGTAAGGGATCGTGATGCGTGACAGACTGCCTTTATCGAACCATCAGGGAATTCGTGGAGAATACATACACCAAGACCATAGTTGGATGCGTCTGCAGCGACGATGATTTCTTTATTTGGATCGTAGTGCGTTAGTAGCAAATTTGAACTGAGAATTTCCTTGAGGCTGTTAAAGCAGTTACGTTGAGTTGACGTCCAATGCCACTTTACATTAGCCTTTAAAAGTTCGTCTAATGGACCTCTAAGTTGGCGCATTTTGTTTATAAATTTACCGTAAAAGTTAATTGCACCCAGAAAAGATCGCAATTCGGTTACGCTGGTTGGTTCTGGCATATCTTTAATGGCTGAAACGCGCTCGGGGTCTGGTCGAAGTCCTTCCGGAGATATAATGTAACCTAAGTATTTTACTTCGGTCACCGCAAATTTACACTTTGCGAATTTGACTTTGAAGCCATAATCTTGGATTCTTCGCAAAACCTCGCGTAAATTACGATCATGCTCAAGTTCGTTTTTTCCCGAAACAAAAATGTCATCTATATATGCTGCTGCACAGTCTAGACCAGAGAGCATTTTATCCATTACCTGTTGGAAGATGGCTGGAAAGGTTTTAATACCAAATATCATTCGATTGTATCGGAATAGGCCCAAATGCGTGTTTATCGTAAGTAGTTCCTTTGACTTGTCATCTACCTCTATTTGAAGAAAGGCATCAGACAGATCAATGTGACTAAAGAAATTTGCATTTGCGAGCTTTGAAATATGTCTTCTGGCAGAGGGAGAGGGTATTGGTGTGATTCGAGGGCAGCGTTCAGCCCGGTCGAAAAGTCGGCGCAAATACGTATGCTGCCGTTTGACTTTTTCGTAACCACTATTGGTGCAGCCCACTCAGAGTGGGATACTGGCAATATGACATTCATATCCTGTAGTCTTTGTAACTCCTCCTCGACACGATGCTGAATAGCATAAGCCACTGGTCGTTTCGGACGGAAAATTGGAGAACGCCCAGGCTCTACCACCAAATGCGCTTTCGCGTGCTTGCAGAGGCCCAGCTTTTCTTCGAATACATCTGGAAAAGATTCCTTTAAAAGTAAAATGTTTTTATTTGTATTTGTAACTTCACTTCCCAATGGTTCTGCTGTCACATGGTTGCAGATTGCGTTGATGGGCATGTTTTCGAGACCAAAAGCGGTGATCCAATCTAGTCCCAGCACGTTCAAATCCCGGACAGGTGTGACGAAACATGTAAGTTCTAATTCTTGCTGCTTGAATGTTACCTTACACTGAAACTGCAAAGTAAGCGGCAGCTTCCCTGTTGCGCTGCGCGCTGTGTCTTTGACTTCGACTCTATTTGACGTGTTTATTTTTTTATAATTTTGTTCTGATATAATTGTGATATCAGATGCGGTATCGAGTTGAAGGGTTAACTTTGTATTGTTAATGTTGATGTTTACAAATTTTCGCAGAGATGTGTTGATACGGTTGACAACACAAATGCTTTTTGATTGCGGCCGTGAGGCTTTGAATTTATTGTTGTACCTTTGTTTTTTTCCATGCACATTCTTCTTCGAATGACAGTAGCCCTCTTTGTGACCCGTTTCTTTACACTGTTCGCATTTATGTTTACTATATGAGCATTCACGAGAGTAATGCATGCCGCCGCAAAACCAGCAAGGTGTTTTGGGTACCTGCTTAGCTTTTGCATTGCCAGTATGTAAACGTTTAACAAGCGCTTCGCTTTTTGGATTCTCAATTAGCTTTGTATCTGTTTTTAAATTAATGAGACGCTGACATTCTTTTGATAACCCGTCGAGGGTGATGGCCGTATCGGTATCCAATTTACTTAGCATTTTGGTCCGTATGTCAAAGTCTCCTTCGGACTTCAGGCCCATTACGAAAACTAAGCATTTAAATTGGTCCAATGTCAGCTCTTTGAGCTTAAAATTTTCGCAGTGTCTATTTACGGTTCCAGCGTATGTAACGAAGTCGGTCGTACGCGGTTTTGTTAATTGCAAACAGTTGAACCTAATGTTAAACAATGATGTTTGTAGTCCAAAAAGCTGCTTCAGTTTTTCCACTGTCTCTTTAAAAGTTAAATCGCGCGGATGCTTAGGCAGTATATAATTGATATACTTATTGTGTACGCTAGTGTTAAGTTTACGCAAAAGTAGTCTGACTTTAGCTGCGTCATCTAATTTAGCAGCGTCGACGGTGAACAGATCTTCGTATCTAGCATACCACATGTCGAAAGTTAGGTTAGATTCAGGGTCAAAGCAGAATTCTGTAATGTTTGACGAAAGGGCTTCTATGGTGAATTCCTGGCCCTTTTCCTCTGACTGTGGGGGTTTTTGTGGAATGAGCTGCTTTATTAACTCCTGCATGAGCTGTGTGTCGCGATCATGTTGCTCTTTCATCTGACTAATTAACTTTTTTACGCCTTCATCCATTTTTTTTTTTTTTTTTTTTTTTTTCGAGTTATGTTTGACTTTTAGTGCGATTGTTGAAAACCAATTTCCTCGTCGCCACTGTTACGTCCCGCGTATTTTCAATTCAATATGTTTATTTCAAACTTCAAGTATAATATACAAATTAACATTAATATTAGATAATTAATTTAAGAGACAAAAGTTAGTGGATTCATATAGTAAGTAGCTGTCAACCGAATGTCCGAATCCTGCGGTTTCATGATTTGACTTATTTCAAGAGTCTAGGGTTGCCAACAATCACTAATAACATCATCAGGTGAATGAGTGTACTAAATTTTAGCATTATATCTTTATCAGTTAAACAGATATTGCATATTCCGGTTTCCTAACTCTCGTTTAGAGAACTTTAGTCCAAAAAGGGGCGTGGTCGTTCACCGATTTTTCTTATTTTCTGTGGTAGTACTCTACATAAACATAACATGCCTGGAACCTAGTTTCGTAAACCTATCTCACACCGTTCTGAAGTTATTAGCAGTCGAATTTGAAAATTGCTTGACTCATAAGTGGACGGTGCCACGCCCACTTTCCAAAATTTTGCAAAAATAATGTAAAGAATATGAAAATTGATGTATGTACCAAATTATATATAGCGGTATCAGTTAATTAGATATGGACTTTTCAATATTTCCACCTCCTTTCAATATAACTTTTATAAAAAAGTAGGCGTGGTCGCCAAGCGATTTCGTTTATTTTCTATATCTGAATTTAACACAACAATAGTATGCCCTTTACAAAATTTCGTTATACTAGCATAAACTGTTCTCAAGTTATTAGGAGTCAAAATTTTTAAATTTCTTCAAATATATGGGGGCGGTGCCACGCCCCTTTTCAAAAAATTTGGTAAAATCCGCCTTAGAACATATAAATCAATACATATTGCAAATTTTATCATTGTAGCTGCTTCTGATATTGAATTAACCCGTTTTATACGTTTTTCGAAATTTTCGATATCGAAAAAGGGGGCGTGGTTATCATCCGATTTCGTCCATTTTCAATAGCAACCTACCTTGGCCAGAAAGTAACCTGTATGCAAAATTTCATGCAAATATCTCAATTTTTACTCAAGTTATCGTGTACACGGACGGACAGACGGACGGACATGCCTTAATCAATTCCTCTTTTCAACCTAAGAACTTTCATATATGGAACTCTATATCTAACTCGATTATTTTGTGCCGTTACATAGTACCGTTATGTGGACAAAATTAATATACCCTTGTACTAGTACTAGTACGCTGGGTATAATAAATAAACAAACAACAACTATAACAAATTAAAGGCCGCCAATAAAATAACATAATAATAAATAAGATAACATAACAATAATAATGTAACAATGAAGCGATGAACAAGAGCCCACCCCAGCCGATAATGACTAGCCACATTGCGACCTCAGATCATGCCGACCGCCTTCCTTACTGCTCCATTTGAACGCGTTACCATAACAGATGGGCGCCATACAAAAATATTGAAAGTAATAATAAGGATAATCGCGGTAATTATTTAAATTTTTGGAGCCGTTTAATAATACGGGCCTTACAAGAAAAGACTGTTCCTGTTTTATAACGCTAGAAAATACACTATCTAGGCATAAAAATTTATTTATACTAATAACGCGCTAGAAAATACAGTAGCGAGCAAAACAACAACAATATAATAAATATAACTAGATGGACCCTTGCGCGCCTTGTGCATAGAACTTCACCACTACCCTCAGCGACATCTGATTGACAATAGCGTTGCAGTACAAATTGATTTTTTTGTGCATTCACAATGGTTTATTTAAACAAATTAATTTTTTTTAAATACGCTTAAACAAAAGCACTGCTTTAATTAATATATAGTTTCGCATGTAGAGGTAACCCACACCTTTAAAACGACACCTTACTTATTAATATTGGTTCGAATTGAGAGCAGAAAATTAGGAGCAAACACAAAAAGACCTTACAGAAATAATATATATGATTCATATTAATTTATATACATACACATATTGTAAAAGATATACAATATGACCCCACCCCAATAATTAGATGTACCTAAGAAGGTCGACTAGGAAAACCCTCAAGTATCATTAGATACTGCACTAGATTCTCCTCAATTCCCATAAAGGAAAATATAGAATCTGTTCTCGAGGTGAAATAAAAGTCCCTCGACAAATTTTGGACACGACTCCAATCGGCATATGACGCAATCATCGAAACCGATGATTCAGAGTTGCCTGACAATTTCAAAGACTCGGCTTATTCGAAATACGAAAACTGCTTAGACCAATATGAAGAAACAAAGGCTACGACCTCCGATCAATTAAAACTCCTCAAGCTTATTACTGCACCTACTCCACCACAGCGAGTAGAGCTGCTCCAAAGGGTGACAGGTAAATAATAGTACCACTGGTAATATTGTGTATTGACACAATTGCGCTTTTGGAAATGGAAATAGTGTCAATTGACACTATTGCTATTTTAGGCAGCGGTTGTCAGCGCAGCGCAGTGTTGTAAGAGACGGATTTTTATTATATGATTATTTAAAAAATTATGGTTTCTCCTTTTACAAAATGTGCACTATTAGTGATTGGGGTCCACCACATTATCCCCAAAATCAAAATCCCCAAAACAAAACGCCCAAATCAAGATCCCCAAAATCAAAATCCCCAAGGAAATATCCCCAAAATCAGAATCCCCAACACGAAATCCACATTTTATGTGTGAAATAAATTTAAATTATTTATTGGATAGGTAATTGTGCTACCTTTCATTTTAGGTACCACTGTTGTGGGTGCAAAACCGCGGATGTGCAAAATTTTAAATCTAATTTAAAAAACAACCCTGGGCTACATTACGCCAAGTCCTTCTGCGTAGTACACCATTCTGCGTAGGTGGCCTTCGGCCGCCCTTATTATATACATATAACCCTGGGCTACGCCATGTCAACTCCGGGTGGTTGCCTGAACCGTGGCAACCTACCAAATTCGAATGACCAAAATAGAAGCTTATTTAAACCCCAAGCCAGTAGTCATAAATCCCGCAATAAAATATGCAATAGAAATCAATCGTTCACCTCTGAACAACATAGATATTGGTCATGCGAACTGTGTAACGAAGACCATTCAATAAGATCTTGCGAGAAATACAGGGATGTCAGAGTAAATACAACCCAGCTAGAACACTATGCCTTAAATGAAAATTTTTTTCGGCTATAGCACTAAAGGAAAGTATACCTCACCAATTTCACAACTTTCCATTATATATGTGCCCTTTTAACATAACAACTTAAGTCGACTGAAAAAATTAGACCAATCGAAACTTTTTCTGTCGTCTAAAATAACCAAAATGCTTCACAACTTAGCCGCGCCAGTTAGATTAAATCGTTTATAAACAAAATAATATAAGACCGATAAAAGTATTGGAAACTTGCACGATTTTTGTATCCAAAATCGCCAGAAAATTTTTAGATTGGTCTAATTTCTTAAATCGACTTAAGTTTTATAATAAAACGACACAGATATAAGGGATTGCTATATGAATTATATGAGCCATTATATAAGAGAAAATAAAAGGAATTCAAAAAGGCATTATATAATCCATTACATCTCTTACATATAATAAAATTGTAACAGGTCGATGTCTGTACATGGCAGATATCAACAAAAAATTGATTGGGGGAAGCATTATTAAACGAGTAGAATCCAAATCAACCATTTTTTTAATTTTTGTGTGTCTGTCTGTCCGTATGATTGTGGCCGTATCACTCTGAAAGTACTGAATGGAAGTTAATGAAACTTTTTTCGTTGGATTGCTAGATACTCAACTTAAAATTTAGGATATTACTCTTTTCGATATCTCAACCGGTTTTGGAGTTATCGCCCAATATGTGGCCCATGTCTGTCTGTATGTTTGTGGTCGTATCAATAAAAGTACTGAATGGAATTGAATGAAACTTCTCCGTTGGATTGTCAGACGCTCAACCTAAGGTTTAAGATATTAGTTTTTGCGATATCTCAACCGGTTTTGGAGTTATCGCCCAATATGTGAACCAGGGGTGACCAAAAATGTCTTGAATGAGTGCTGTAATATGCGATGTGATCAACTGAATTATCCCAAATGGTTTCGGAGATATCTAAAAAGAAGAAGGGTGGGTAGATGCCATGTACAGACATCGACCTGTTACAATTTTATTATATGTAGAGATATGTATGTATGTATTTCAAATTTCGAAAACTTGCCCAAATGTATTTTTTAATTGTTGTTGTGAACTATACAAACAAGTGCGTATAGGCTATAATGATTAAAATCGGACTCAGTCTGTTATAAGTTCTGATACGCAGCGAAGTAAGCGGGCCTTACTAGTAAGGTAATAAAATAAGGGATTTTATGATATGTTACATATGTGGCATATATCAGGGCATTTTTGAAAAAAAAGTCAATCATATATCGGTGCGTTTTTAGTGCTTTTTGTGAACATTTGAAGTATTAAGAAAAGTTAAGGAAAATTTATTAAGTGAAGATGTCTGATACAATTGCGGATGAGTTGTGAAGTGAAGTGTTTGTGAAGTGCTCTTCTGGAGTCTTATGTGTGTGTGCATGCATGTGCCTTGACGCATGACTGTTAATGCAATAATATATTGCGGACAAAAAAACAATTAAAAATAAAAACTATAAAAAAAACAACAGTGAAGCGAAATGGACGCTATGAATTATTATGCTCCCTTAGGGGAAGCTAATCAAAAGAATATGTCCATAAAAAGAAAAGTAAAATACCAACAGTGAGAAAATAAAACAATCAAAACAAAAAAAGAAAAAAGAGAAAAAAGCCAGAAAAAGGGCTCGTCGCAATCAAGAACAGTGCGACAATGAATCTATTGATGCAAGTTCTGATTACATTGAAAAAATATTTGAGTGCAACAAAAAACTAGTGGCACAAGTTGCAGAGCTAATAAAAAAATGCCTCGACTTCGAAAAGCAACTAAAAATGAACAACCAAATGAGTAAAACTGATGCTATAATAACAAATGAGAAAACTGCTGAAGATTCTTATGAGGAATTTGAACGGATACTAAATAACGAGATTCAGGAAATGAGCCAAATGGAAGCTGACATAAAGCAGAATGCTGAACAGGACGCAACAACAACAATAACAATTAGAGCTACAAACACCAACATTAAGGCTGCTGCAGGCTTAAATGTAAGTAAACTAAAACAGGTAAAAAATAAAAGGAGCAAGCCTCCAATATTTGTTTGCTATAATATTAATGTGAAAGAAATTGCGTCAAGGCTTGGTGGGCTAATGGGCCACAAGAACTTCTCGTTTAATATCATTAATAAAAATGTAACGCACATAAGCGCTCCAGCTATGGGGGATTATAACACAGT
The DNA here is from genome assembly GCA_951509765.1 of Sphenella marginata. NCBI lineage: Eukaryota > Metazoa > Arthropoda > Insecta > Diptera > Tephritidae > Sphenella > Sphenella marginata. Next base: position 85,077,533 of record OX608080.1, on the reverse strand, counting down.
AAAGAAGTTTCTTGCCAGTAGCAATATTAGCCACTATACCTTCACGCCAGAGCAGACTAAACCATATACATACATACATTAATTATTAAAAAGCTATCGAATATTTATGAAGAAAGTGAGGTAGAAGACTACCTTAATAATTTGGAAATTAATGTTAATATATTAAAAATTGGGAAACTAAAATATAACTGGTTAGTGCAGATCTCGAGGGACTCCAATCTAACAGAATTTAAAAAAAATTGTATATCTTAAACTGTGGAATTAGTTTTGAGGGATTCAAGAACGACTCCCCAATACAGTGTAAAAATTGCCAAATGTTCTCGCATGTCGCAAGTAACTGTAACATGCCATTTAGGTGTGTTAAGTGCGGCGGGTCGCACGAGCCAGGGAAATGCGATATCCCCCAGGAATCTTAATAAATCTGAAAAGTCTACACTGGGTCAGTCGGGTCAAATAGTGAAACGCATAGGGCTTCCCTTGAAATGCGCCAATTGCCTGGGTGGGGGAATATGGCTAATGGTAAAAAATGTCCAAAAAGAATTAAAATTTTAAATAGATTAACAAAATAAAGCAACAAATAAAATAAGAAAACCATTAAGCGTAACAGCGAGGCCGGCTGCAACTTCTTATGTTAATAAAGGTGTGTCGTACTCGGCAAAATTTAGCACTCCGGTTCAACCAAATAGAGCAGCATCCTTTGATAGGAAATTTAGTGCAATAAATGAGGATTGCTAAAGAATTTTGGGTAAAGATTTCATTGGGTGTCTAACCAAAATAGAAAGCTTCTCCAAAAGCTACGAAACATTGAGGACTGACGAACAAAAGTCACAAGCGCTCTTCAATCTTTTTTACCGTTGCGTCTTGATGGTTAGACACAGACTAGCTGATAGGTTTGAGAAGGTTCATCATCAAAACATGCATATGGGCTCACCGGATCATGCGACACATTTGCATAATGAAATTTCCAGCATTAGAAGCTATTCCCCTTTTTTTAACTTTAGTCACTAATTCGCAGAAGATGTCCTGTCCTCGACTAGCGGCGATGGTAAAGACGAGGAGCTAGAAAACTACAAAGAGTTTATTTCGCATAGGGAAATTGAGTTCTTATTGTGGAGAAAGAACAATAAAAAAGTAGTGGTGAGGTTGGAGTACCAAATTTTATCTTGAGCAAAACTGGTCCATCCTTTTGGAATTTCGTGGCTCTTTTATTCAATCATTGCTACAAAATTGCCTACTTTCCCTCAAAGTGGAAATGTGCAAAATTGATCCCGACATTAAAGCCAAACTCAAGTTCAAGTAATGTGAAAAGCTACAGGCCAATTTCGACACTGTCAAATATTAGCAAGTTAGTAGAAGGGTTGCTTCTAGATAAAATAAAAGAGCACATTTCGGAAAACAAAGTACTGAAAGATTTTCAGTTTGGTTTTAGAAGTGGGCTAGGTACTAATGAAGCACTCACTGTATTGTCAGATAAATTGGTAACAAATCTAGAAAAGAAAAAGGTTACGATATTGGTAAGCTTGGATTTGGAAAAGGCATTTGATACAACGTGGATAGAAGGGGTGATATTTAAAATGTACATAAATTAAGTTTTTAAAAAGAATATGTGTCGCATAATCTATGACTACTCAGTTCTTCGTCCACAACAAGAACGAAAATTCCATAGAAAAAGATAAAGTTACAGGAGTACCGCAAGGATCCATTTTAGGTCCAATGTTATTCAATATATTCATGGCTGACTTGCCTGAACCCTCAAAGGAGCTAACCGTAATCACCTTTTCCGATGATGTTCTGGTAGTGTCATAATAGAATATCTAAATACTGTATCTGACTATTTTAAACGATGGAACCTGAACCTAAATGCTAGCAAATGCGTCTTCACAGTAGTAAAGCGGGTAAAGAAAAGATTGTATCGCTCTGAGCGGAGCTACATCCCGAACATAATTATTGGCAATGCGACACTGAAGCAAGAAGGAAGTATAAAGTATTTAGGGGTGATAGTGGACGAAAAGATGCAGTTCATTCGGCATGTCGACTACACTTTGGCAAAGGCGAAAAAGATATACTTTATGTATATTACGATCCTCAAAAAAGCTAAGGACATGGAAAATAAAATCAAACTTATATATGCTATAAGCAGATACTAAGACCAACCATATCCTATGAATTTCTTCCCGGCGAATATAACTTTGCCAACGTTCGTACGTTTTTGTACGCATCAACGGAAATGTTGGAGCGTAGTAACACCAATTCGGCGTATGGCACTTGGTGCGCCGCTGCAGTTACTTACTGTAGTGTCGTTTCTCTGGAACCACTCAAGCTGGTTACTTTTATAAATAAAGGAATAGTAAGGTTACTTTTATTTAGCCAATGTGGCTTTAAACTTTATTAGTTAATCTTTTATTAATTTTCGCTTACTTTTATTATTTTGATACGCGTCAGTATCTGGTCGAGTATATATTAGAATGCCCGTAAGATGGTGGCACTGCCTATCGGCAGATGTTGGCTTCTGTCGATACGACAGTCGATAATACAGTCGCTTAAGCTCCAGACAGATGGAAGGGCAGTGCCAGCATTGCTATTGGTGACAATGTAATGGCACTGTCACATAGCATTACACCATCCTACCAGGGAAAAGAAGAATTTGGCAGGGTGATCAGACCTGGGAAATTCTTCTTTCCTTATTGTTTGGATGAGCGAACACCAACCATGATACACTGAGAAAAATGTGTTGACATCTTTATCAATGCACAACTGAATGTTCGCTTCTTCAAGCAATTCGATATTGCATTGCAAATTGAAGTAAAAGAAGTTGATATTATACGTAAAAGTTACGTTAAATTGTTCATGAATGAATGTTCGGATTTTACAAAAATGAAATGCATGTTTTAAGCAAAAATTACGTTAATTTTGATATCAATGAATATTCGATTTTTATAAAGTTCAAAGTTTTTGGAATATAGTTTTAAAAACTCGAATATGTTAACTATAAATGTGATTTTGGGTTAATTTTGTATCTTCTTTTTTTCGTTTTGTTAAGTTTACAATTTCAGTCATCTTAATCGTTAGACTTAACCTATTTAATTTCTTAGTATTAGGTAATTTTTGTTATGCCATATGGCACATTTGAAAATGAGCTTATTAAATGTAATCGAAATTTAAGAAATTTTGTGTTTAAATTCTAAGAAAATTTATAATGATTAGTTTTGTATATGAAAAGTGGATTTGCAAAAATTGCGTTTATATACAAATATGTAGCAAATATGATTTTGGTTTCATGTTTTTTTTGATTAATTTCAGCTTGTGATTTATATAGTTCAAGATTAAATCACATACAGGGTGGCGCAAAAGTAATCTTCCGATGTTTTTTTTGGCTGTAATTGAAAAACAAAATGAAAAACTTTGATTCGTCTTGTGGATTATTTTTATTTGGTCTTTTAATTTTTTTTACATCAAGTCGAGAATATGATGTCATGTAAATGGCCGCCGCCACAGTTGATTGTCATTTGAGCCCTTTTTTTTGGCATTTTCCATCACTTTGGCCAAAACTTCCGGCGATAGGTCCTCACATTCTTGACGGATATTGTCTTTAAGAGTTGCAAGAGTCTGACGCTTGTTGACATAAACCCGCGACTTCAAAAAGCCCCACAAAAGAAGTCTGGAGCGGCCAAATCAGGCGATCTTGTTGGCCAGTGCAAATCGCCAAAACGGGAGATTACGCGCCCGGGAAATGCATCCTTCAGCATATCGGTTGGGGCACGTGCAGTGTGTGCTGTTGCATCGTCTTGTTGGAACCACATGTTTTCCAATCCCAATTCATCAAGTTGCGGCAAAAAGAACTCGTTGATCAGTAGGCAAATCGCCAAAACGGGAGCTTAGGCGCCCGGGAAATGCATCCTTAGCATATAGGTTAGGGCACGTGTAGTGTGTGCTGTTGCACCGTCTTGTTGGAACCGCATGTTTTCCTATCCCAATTCATCAAGTTTCGGCAAAAAAAACTCGTTGATCAGTAGGCAAATCGCCAAAACGGGAGATTAGGCGCCCGGGAAATGCATCCTTAGCATATAGGTTGGGGCACGTGTAGTGTGTGCTGTTGCACCGTCTTGTTGGAACCACATGTTTTCCAATCCCAATTCATCAAGTTGCGGCAAAAAGAACTCGTTGACCAGTAGGCGTTGGATGGCCAGGAAACCTGCGACCAAATTCACGTTGCGCCAAAGTCACCGACCGATTATTGGTCAAATAAATAGTCAGCAATATTCCACGTTCTGGAGCAGTGTAGCGTAACATTGTTTATTAACGTGTATTTCGCATGTGTTTACTACACAAATGTCAAAACAGAATTGATTTTAGGGGCCAATCGTAAAATTTATAGCATTTTAAGTTTACATCTTATAATTATAAATTGATATATTTCAAGCGTTTGGTTTTTTGTTTCGAAAAAAATACGTTTTTAATGGTTTTAAATTATCATTTAAGTATACAAATTTGAAATTCGTACATTTTTGTGTTTGTAGGTTATTTGAATATGGTTGTTTATTGTCCTCTTTGTACGCGGTTTTTGTGAACCGTCTTTAATTTTTTCTTTTCTTTGTCAAAAACCTTTACATTTGTTCCATCTATTTCCTTAACTACATACGATCCCTGATATATACTTGCATGTTTGTCGCGGGGTTCTTTTTGAATTAGAACCTTATCATTTACGTTAATTGTTGACGGATAGGCATGTTTGTCATAATAAAACTTATTTTGAACTTGGTGCTTATTTAAAAGCTCTTGTGCCATTAAGTGGGACTTTTGCATGCGGTATTTCACTTCTTTCACATAGTTCTCTACATCATAAATTGGATCAATTTTTGACTTATGAAGTTCACTAGGTAAAATTGGTTTCTTACCGAATACTAATTCGAATGGAGTAAATTCGTTATCAAAAACGGTAGGTGAAGTAGTATTGTGAAAGAATGTGAAATACTTCAAGTAAGTGTCCTAGTCTGCTAACGTATCATCTAGATATGCGCGCAAGTATTCGTTGAATACTCGATGGTTTCGTTCGATTGAACCTAGCGTCCCATGATGATGCGCTGTTGAAAAATTGTGTTTGATCTTTAAAAGTTTTGTCAGCTCTGAGCACAATTCGTTTTTATATTCCGTGCCTAGATCAGATTTAATAGAACTCATGGGACCATATTTTAAAATAAAAGACTCGAAAACCGCAGAAGCTATTGTTTTTGCACTTTTATCCGGAACCGCTATTGTTACTAGGTACTTTGTCAAATCACAAGTTATAGTAACTGCGAACCTGTTACCATAACTCGATTCAGGCAACGGTCCTATTGTATCAATAACTACTATTTCAAATGGTTTACATGGAGTTGTCGTTAGCACTAGCTCTTTAGTTTTCGGTTTAACTTTGTTCAATAAACATTTTTGGCAATTTTTTACAAATTTCGAGATGTCTCGGGTCATACTCTTCCAATAGAATTTAGTGCGAATTTTCGCGTACAGTTTTTTAACACCACAGTGTCCACCTGAGATGGCATCATTGTGATAAATAGTCATAATTTTAAGTTTTTGGTCTTCCGATGTTACGATCTCAACGGGGTCAGTCAGTATTATTTCTAATGTCTTTAATATTTTGTTTCCACTTTGTTTTAACTTTAAAATAGTACAATATTTGAAAAATAAATCGTCTTTTGGCCATTCTATCTTATTAATACCGTGATTGTCGGCTTCGGATTGTAACCTCGAAAGTAACTCACCTAAATTCGTTATTTCGTTAGCAATCTCAATATTAATAAGTTCTAATTTTTTATGTTTGATATGCGGGCAAATTTTTAGTTTAGAAGTTTTAGTTTTTTCATCATAGGAAACTGTGGATCTAATACGTGGAATTTTGTTAGAAAATTTAAAAGAAAATTTATCGTAAACTTTGACTGTCTTTATCATATTGTCTAAGTCGTCAGAAATAGTGTGTAAAGTTGTATCAGTTTGTTGTTTTGACATTGCTCGTGTTTTTATCGCAAGAATTTGTTTATTTGAGTCTTTAATTTCGCTAAATGAGATGCGTGATAGTGCGTCAGCGCCAAAGTTACTTTTTCCCTTAATATATTCGATCGTAAGGTTGTACTCTGCTAGTTCGAGAGGTATCCTGGCTAATTTTGAAGTCGGATCCTTCATATTAAACAAATAAACCAATGGTCTATGATCTAACTTAATGAGAAAATTGGTTCCATAAATATACGGCCTGAATTGTTTAATCGCAAAATATATTGCTAACAACTCTAACTCAATAATCGGTTTCTTTTGCTCTGCATTATTAAATGATTAAGACGCGAAACAAATGTGTAAATCGTTATCTTCGTGAACCTGACTCAAAATAGCGCCACAACCTGCTTTAGATGCATCGACCGTAATTATAAATTGTTTTTTGCAATCTGGATATTGTAGTAGCTGTGGTGACATTAATGCGGATTTTAACGATTGAAAAGCGTTTTCACAAGCACTGTCCCAATTAAAGTCAACTTTTTTCCTATTCAAGCGATTTAAAGGTGTTGCCAGAGAAGCAAAGTTAGGCATAAACCTTCGATAATAATTTGCAAACGCTACAAAGCGTCGAACAGCGTCTTTGTCGGTTGGTTTTGTATACGTTTTGATTGCTTAGATTTTTGACGAATCAGGCAACAAACCCCTCGCCGAACATATATGACCCAAAAAAGTGAATTCTGGTCTTACTACATGTGCTGAAAACTTGAGACAGACTTTTAATGTGATGTTTTTCGCTACATCCAATAGCTATAATGTCATCCACATACAAAAAAAGCTACGTTAGGCGGAATGCCTGAAAAAGCAATCGTCATCATTCGTTCGGTGCTACTTTTAGGGCCGCTTTCATAAAAGCCGGTAACCGCTAACCAGAGTTTAATTGACGTATTTTGTATGGTTAGCTGTCAAATTAATCGCCGATTAGGCTTAACCGGCTTTTATGAAAGTGGCCCTTAACCCAAAAGGTAATACTTTCCATCTAAATGATCCACGGTCAGTGCTAAAAGAGGTTATGTCCCGTGAGTCGGGATGAAGCGGTATTTGGTGAAAACCAGAAAACAAATCGAGCGTTGAAAAATGTTTTGCACGGCCAAGATGATCAAGAATATCGTCTACTCGAGCGAGCGGAAATTTGTCGGCTATTAGTTTTTTGTTTACTGCGCGAAAATCTACGCACATTCTATATGCTTTTTTGCCGTTTGTATCTTTCTTTGGCACAATGATAAGCGGACTATTATAATTGGAATAACTTTCTTCGATTAAATCGTTTTGCAATAATTTACTGACCTGATTGTTTATTTCTTCACGCTGAGAGTGTGGAAGCCGATAATTTTTGATGTACACGGGCGTAGTGTCCGCGAGTCGAAGTCTTTGTTCGTAGAAGTTGTTTTGTGTCATTTTGTCATTTTTAAGCGCAAAAATATCAGAATACTGTAAGCATAATCGAGCAAATTGCTTTCTGCATATTTAGGTAGCTGATTTTGTAAAATTTGTTTTAATTCGGTAACGCGATCAGTCCCATTGTCTGTCTTGTTCATTTTGTAAACGTTGTATTCAGATAGTTTTTCTGTACGAATGTTGCAACTTTTTATATATTTAATTGAATTTGTGGTACTTATAACTTTTAAAACTGGATTTTCGGTGTCGATAATGCATCTTGCTGTAATAACGCCTTCTGCTATTTCCTGTGAGTCCACGAATAGTGGTTCGGTTGATTTTTCTAAATCAAAAATGCGGAAAACTTCGCATCTTGGCGGAACAACACAAGAGTCGCTTTCCGTACCGTGGAGTATTGGAAGTGAGATTTTTTCGCCGTTTGGCCAAAAAGGAATACTGTTTGTCGCGTAGCTGATTTCGCATTGATTTTGTTTTAAAAAGTCTTTACCTAATATTCCATCGGATGGAATATTGAAGTCGTTGTTTACCACATGCAAAGTCTGCTTGATAAAAAAATTTTAAAAATGTAAATTTGCTGTGAAAGTTCCCAAAGTAGAGACCATATCAGAAGTAACTCCAGTAATAGTAATTATATCATTATCATTGATTGATAAATATTTGTTAATGCATGAAATTTTAATTAAAGAGATGTCGGCTTGAGTGTCGACTAAAAAGGTTAGATCCGTTTATGTTTAATTTAATAAAATCAGAGAAATTTAGATTTAAACAATAAAATGTTTTTTGAGAAAAATTTTTGAAAGAATCGGTTAATCGTAAATCTCTTAATCCCCCAGTGTTCGCTCCTGAGGGGCATGAGCGTTTAAATTACGCACGTTTGCGTTGTTAGTACTCCTAGGAGTAGAAGTTCTCCGGTTCGAGTTATTCGAGCGATCGTTATTGTTACTACTATTATTGTTACCCTGATATCGGTTACTGTTTCCCGAACGAAAATTTTGACGCTGATTGCCACGGTTTGAATTATTAAAGTTACTGTAATTTGGCCTATTTTGCCTATAACCGTTAAAATTACGACTATTTTGATTGGAAAAACTACGACCTCGATTGCCACCTTGAAAGCTTAGAAAATTGCTGTTACCGCCATTTCATGAGCTTTCGTTTGGGCTATACCCTCTATAATTAATGAACGCTCTAACGAGTCAGCCAATTCCTCAATGCGTCTAGCAAAATCAGTATAGTTGTTGTTATTTACTTGTAACGCGGCAATTTTCCCAGCAACAACTTTAGAGTTGTCTGGTTTGATACGACTTCTCAAGGCGACTTTTATGTCGTTAATGCAATTTAATTGTGTAGGGATCGCTTCGCGAGATTTTCCCTCGAGTTTAGATTTTACAAATGAAATAAAAGTGGCGTTAAGACTGTCGTCGCTGAAACTTTCAATTAAATCTATCTTATCTATGAAAGATTCCAGAACCAACGGATCGCCGTTGTAATTCTCACGAATTATTGAAGCACTGCGGCTGACAAAACTTTTCTTTTGCTCTAACATGGGCATTTCAAAAAGTTGATCAAGACCGAAAAAAATATTAGGTGAAGGACAAATTGGTGGATTTTCGCAAACTGCTAATGAGCTTTTGAATGTTGGCAACCCTATATTTCCTTTTGTGTCAGTAGCGCGATTCTGTAACTTTTTTAACGCCAAGTGTTAGCGTTAACTTCGCTTAACACCATTTTTAACACTTTTTGCGATTCTGTAACTTTTTTAACGCCAAGTGTTAGCGTTAACTTCCCTTAACACCGAAAAGTGTTAGCTAACACCTTAGTTAACGCGAAAAAATTTTGTGGTGTTAAAAGTTATAAGGAAAATAAAATGTCTTACTAACTCTTGCGAGTGTCTTAAGACCGATAAGCAAACCTAGACTCATAAGCGGGAACTGGAAGTACAAAATGAAGGGGACGCAGAGCATACTTTATAAAGATTTTCTGAACTCTCTCCAATCGAGTAATATGACAAGAATAATACGGGCGCCAAATAATAGCAGCATATTCTAACTTCGAGCGTACCAGTGAAGTAAAGAGTGTCTTTAAAGTATACGGATCCGAGAAATCAGAACTGAAACGTCTGACAAAAGCCAGCATAGAGTACGACTTATCTATGATAAAATTAAGATGGCTATGAAAAGTGAACTTGGAATCAAAGACCACCCCAAGATCAGTGATTTTAGAAACAATGTCTAATTGTGAGCAACCAATAAAATACGACGTAGGGATAAGAGTACGGGACTTGGAATAGGAGACATGGGAGCATTTTCTAATATTTAAGGGCAGCATATTTTTCTGACACCAAGCTACCACATTGTCAAGATCACTCTGAAGTTTCGCAGAGTCAGAGGAACACGTAATATTGCTAAAAATCTTCATGTCATCAGCATACAAGAGAAATTTTGAATGTTTAAAACAAGTAGTGATGTCATTGATGAACATCACAAAAAGAATCGGACCCAAAATACTTCCCGGAGGAACCCCAGAGGAGGCAGTGAATGGATACGAGGACACCCCATCAACTACAACTTCACAAGATCGATTAGAAAGCATGACTTAATCCAACTTAAAAAATTTGAGTGGAACCCAAAACTTTGCAACTTTGATAACAAAATACGATGATTAACTTTATCAAACGCTTTCGAAAAATCAGTATACACGGTGTCAACTTGGGCGCGGTTACTAAAGGCTTCAATGAAGTATTCAGATAAAACTGCTAAATTCGAGGTGGTTGATCTCCCAGACATGAACCCATGCTGATCTACAGAGATGAGACGGTGTATGGAAAAAAAAATTTATTTTTTACTATGCATTCAAAAAGTTTTGAGACAGTAATAATTTTAGAAATAGGGCGATAATTGGCAATATCATTTTTATTGCCAGATTTAAAAACTGGCGTGATAAAGGAGATTTTCCATGCATCAATGAAGACGCCTTGCTCAAGAGATTTATTGAAAAGCAGCCAAATCGGGTAGACGAGAGCTGAGCAGTTTTTAAAAACTCTTTTGTGAACCAAGGAATTTTATAAACCTTTAGGAATATGATCACAACAAATACAATTTAAATTATTCTTCAAAATATTAAAACAGTCGGTAGCTTCAACCTCAGCAAATAGCGAATCCCAATCAATTAACTCAATTGCCGCATTAACCGCATCAGCATCGTAATTTTTAAAACAAAACTTGGAAAGTGAATCTTCCACGTAAGTAATAAACTCATAAAATTCCAAATGAAGAACAAGCGGTACATGATGGGGGCCAGGAGTGGACAAAGGGCCTAGACATTCCTGGAGGCAAAAATTCATAGTATCACTTAAAAATATGAGATCTAATATTCTATTAAGACTATTAATGAAACTGTTAATCTGACTAAGGTCACAACTTGAAAACCCGTCAATCAAATAGGTTTCAGCAAAGGCACTAGAAGACTTGGGAATAAGCGCGCGGCTATTATCAAAAGTAGACCATTCTAGATTACTGAGATTGAAGTCGCCAAAAACGCAAACATTTTCATGACTAGAAGCTAAAGCTACAATATTATCAACATGCTCTTTATAAAGAAAATCGCTACTAGTAGGCGGTAAATAACAAGCACAAATTAAAAGTTTAGAAACTCCATGAACAGAAACACAAAGCATATCTAAAAGGGAATCAGCATTCGGCAATGGCACCAAAGTCGCTCGAAATTTTCGTCGAATCGCAATTAAAACTCCTCCTCCTCTAGACAGACCAGTTTTTATTGCATCGCGATCTTTACGAAAAACGCAGAATAAATTCTCATCGAAAAATTCACCATCCATAAAAGAGTCATTTAGCCAAGTCTCGACAATAACAAAGACGTCATAATCCAAGTTTGAACTCATCGTATAGAGTGAGTCAGACTTGGTTCTTAGGCCAGATACGTTTTGAAAATAAATTTTAAGATCCTTGGGAGAATGATTATAATTATTTGCTACATCCCGTGCCGAGGTTTGGACCGAAATATTTAAGCGGTTCCTTGAACCATCTGACCCAACCGATTGCCATTGGACATCGGTTGGACATCGTCGTTTTTTGAACGAAAATTAAAAGGACGCACAGCAATATTTGAAGGCCGTAACTCTGGCACCAATAGCTTAGGTAGTGAACTGGCCTCAACACTAGGAGTGGGATTTTTTTCGAATAATATTCGAATAAACACTATTCGAATAAACGAATAAAAATATTCGTTGCAAAAAATTCGAATAGTATTTATTCGATATTTTTTATTCGTTTATTCGAATAGTATTATTCGTTTATTCGAATAGTACTATTCGAATATTTTTGTTAATAGATTTTTAAACCATATTCGCTGTTTTCTTTGCTTGTACCTATGAGCGTGCATTTATGTTTTGTATGTTTTGCATGTATGTACATATGTGTGTATGTTTGCGTGTACAAATGTGTGCCCAAGCAGTAACAATATTTCTTTCATTATTGGAAAAGTGGTAACGAATAGTTGAAGGGCAAGAGTGCAAAAGGGCCTAACCCACAATTTCAAAATTTTTCAAGGCGCGAGAAAAACGTTCGCATTTTTCGAATTATCAGTGTATTGATCTGAAAGTGAAATCACTTTTAGATCTTGATAGCATTTCTTAGGGGTTCAAATTTCATGCGATTCGGTGCAGTAGTTTCGGAATTACGAGACTTCGAATTTCCCATGGGCCTAACCCAAGGGGTGCCGAGAGTGCAAAAGGGCCTAACCCGAAGGTGCCTTTCACTTTGCCGGCGTCAGCTATTGTTCATTTCCTGTTTTTATTTAATTATTATTGCACACTCACATCAACAGTCGGAGACTGTTTCGCACTGATGTTTTTCCCCTTGGCTGTCGTATACGCGTGACCCTGGCATTTCTCGGCTAGTTTTCAATCTAGAGAAATGAAATAAAGTGGAAAATGTTTGGTGGGGAGTACTCCTCAATGCCTTGATTGCGTTTTTTTGAAATTTTGATTAAAAATTGCCAATACAAAACGATTTACATAAACGTCAACATACCGATCGCACTTTGAACTGTCACAACATAGCCTAGGAAAACAAAATCAAAAAACACTGTCGTAGGATAATTACTTGAAGCTTCTTATTAACACTAAACACCCTAGATGTCGTCGCAGACTTATGGTTTTTGTTTAAACTTGAGCGATATGAACAAAAACACGGTTTCCCCATAAGGCGCAATGAGGGCTTAGGCCCTTTTGCACTCTCGCTACCCCGCGGGTTAGGACCTCGGCCAACTTTGAAAATTCATAAAAAATTCAAACAAATTTTTAGAATTTTTTGGTCAACGCCTACGTGACAAGAAGTGTTTTGGCAAACTGAAAAAATTAAAAACTCAATTTCGAAAAAAGTGTGGGTTAGGCCCTTTTGCACTCTCGCCCTTCAGTTGTATTTATTCGGTTAATGATGGTTGAATAGTTTTTGGCTTATTATCTTAATAATTAAATAGATATTTGTACAGTGTTGTGGGAATAATAAAATACAATTACTGGTAATAATTGAAGCTGTAAATAGACATTTACTATAAAGTTACTATGCATAAATATGTATTTGTACATTTATATGTTTATGCAGTTACATTTGCTTGGTAGGTATTGTGCTAGGGCTTCAAGCAAGAGATGCCAGGGCCAAAATTCACTATGTATACTGTTTATTATGGTAAGAAAAGGACGGGCTTGTGCTGATTTTTCATGTTCACATGTGTAAATAGTTTAATTTGCTAAAGTAGCATACACAAAATAATACTACCTGCTTCCTATTTTTTGTTAAATCTATATATATAAAATTCAAATTATGTAAATAGGTATAGATCGACTTGCGTCCTAAACTTATAAACCGATCGTAACCAAATTTTACACACCCTCTGTACATCTTCCAGGGATGGTCACAGGCTAAAAAATATTTTGATATATATAGGGGGCGTGGCACCTCCCATACAAATGGAATTTTCCATTGTCCGTATCTCTGGAAGTATTTATGTTAGACCATTGAAACTCGGTAAGGGGTTATATGGGGTCGATCCCTACCACCTCCAAAACAACTGGGTATAACGAAAAAGTGGGCGTGGCACCTCCCATACGAATGAAATACTTCTTAGTCGATATCTCTGGAAGTATTTAGGTTAGATCATTGAAACTCGGTAAGGGGTTATATGGGATCGATCCCTACCACCTCCAAAAAAACTGAGGATAACGAAAAAGGGGGCGTGGCACCTCCCATACAAATGGAATTTTTCATTGTCCGTATCTCTGGAAGAATTCGGGTTACACCACTGAAATTTGGTGAGAGATTATATGAGATCGATCCCTACCACCTCAAAAAAAACTGGGGATAGCGAAAAAGTGGGCGTGGCACCTCCCATACGAATGAAATATTTCTTAGTCGATATCTCTGGAAGTATTTTTGTTAGATCATTGAAACTCGGTAAGGGGTTATATGGGATCGATCCCTACCACCTCCAAAACAACTGGGTATAACGAAAAAGGGGGCGTGGCACCTCCAATACGAATGAAATATTTCTTAGTCGATATCTCTGGAAGTATTTAGGTTAGATCATTGAAACTTGGTGAGGGGTTATATGGGATCGATCCCTACCACCTCCAAAAAAAACTGGGGATAACGACAAAGTGGGCGTGGCACCTCCCTTACGAATGAAATACTTCTAAGTCGATATCTCTGGAAGTATTTAGGTTAGACCACTGAAATTTGGTGAGAGATTATATGAGATCGATCCCTACCACCTCTAAAAAAAACGGGGGATAACGAAAAAGGGGCGTGGCACCTCCCATACGAATGAAATATTTCTTAGTCGATATCTCTGGAAGTATTTTTGTTAGATCATTGAAACTCGGTAAGGGGTTATATGGGATCGATCCCTACCACCTCCAAAAAAATTGGGGTTAACGAAAATGGGGGCGTGGCACCTCCCATACTAATTTTTCAAGCTAAATATCTCTAAAAGTATTTAAGGCAGGAACCTGGAAATTGGTATAGAGCTAAATGATAGCAAAACAATTTTTGCGCATAACAGTGGGGTTATCGTAAAAGCGATTAAAGTTAGGACCTGAAAATTGATCAGGAGATTAATGATATCAATAGCTCTATATGGCGTGTTCCCGTGTAGGAAATTTTTTTTCGCTATTTACTTACGCTCCGGGACAGAAAACTAAAAATTTTGTGTATCGTGTAGCCTTAAACGGAATAATAAAATTTGAAGTTGTATGCACAATGAAGTAGTGAAAAATTAATAAAAAAATCTATTTTGGGAAGAACGAAGTTTACCGGGTCAGCTATATTATATAAATATGAAATCTTAAAGTATATTTGATATGATTTTGAAAGGCCCCCTAAGTACTTACATCCCGAGCAACGCCGGGTACCCTGCTAGTACTCATATAAATGTACTTACATACATACATATTTATGTATGTAAGTATGTAGGTATGGTCATGGAAAATTGCGAACTCTTTGTATTGAATGGGCTGGTTAAGGATGATCATTAGTAGGTAGATTTTTTATTGTGTTTCATCAACTGAAGAATTGCAAGCGCGACTATTTGTTTTAAATTTGGGTGTCTTAACTCGTTAACTAAATGAACACAAAGGACCTACTTGCATGAGGGATTGCGAATTCACCCGGCAGTAGCATGTAGCTATTTTCTTCTGTTGTCTTCCCTTGAAAACCTTTCATATATTTTAAACAATGATTAGGTACGTATGAAAAAATTTAAGTTTCCGCATACTATGTGTTAAGATGCAAAATTTATGTACATGTACAAAAAGTGTTCAACGGAAGTACCTTAAATAAGAGCAAGGACTGGTTTTTTTCTAAACACAATAAAAAATCTACCTACTAATGATCATCCTTAACCAGCCCATTCAATACAAAGAGTTCGCAATTTTCCATGACCATACCTACATACTTACATACATATGTATGTATGTAAGTACATTTATATTAGTATTTAACAAAAAATAGGAAGCAGGTAGTATTATTTTGTGTATGTTACTTTACGCAAATTAAACTATTTACACATGTGAACATGAAAAATCAGCACAAGCCCGTCCTTTTCTTACCATAATAAACAGTATACATAATGAATTTTGGCCCTGGCATCTCTTGCTTGAAGCCCTAGCACAATACCTACCAAGCAAATGTAACTGCATAAACATATAAATGTACAAATACATATTTATGCATAGTAACTTTATAGTAAATGTCTATTTACAGCTTCAATTATTACCAGTAATTGTATTTTATTATTCACACAACACTGTACAAATAGCTACATATTTAGTTATTAAGATAACAAGCCAAAAACTATTCAACCACCATTAACCGAATAAATACAACTATTCGTTACCACTTTTCGAATAATGAAGGAAATATTGTTACTGATTGGGCACACATTTGTACACGCAAACATACACACATACATCCAAAACATACAAAACATAAATGCACGCTGATAGGTACAAGCAAAGAAAACAGCGAATATCGCTTTAAAAATCTATTAACAAAAATATTCGAATAGTACTATTCGAATAAACGAATAATACTATTCGAATAAACGAATAAAAAATTCGAATAAATACTATTCGAATTTTTTGTACCCGACGAATAAAAGTTTTGTTTATTCGAATAATATTTATTCGAATAGTCCCATGCCTACTCAACACCCAATTTAAAATTTATATAACGTAGAGAATTGGGATCCACGCCAATCTTCACCAACGGAATACAGACAATGGAGTTAACATCAATACCGGTGTGTTGAGAAATATGATACTTTATTTTCTCGGATGTGACCGAGGCAGAGAAAGGCGAAAGGTGCAACCACTTCCTTTGTTATTACATTATTTCGACCCACTGTAGGTTTAAGTTTGCAAATTAACAATATTTTTAAGAGTTACTAACAATTTTACAAAAAAAAAGTATTACCGCAACTATTGCTGTTGGTGCTCCCGCACCGCAGTCTCAGAATATCAAATTTAATTACGGTGCTCCAGCGCCGAAGCCAAAGGGAAATTGGGGTTATGTTGAAATGTGATTACATTCATATGTATATATGTACGCTAATGTATTTACGCAATAGAATTTAAGTGTGCCCGTTATGTAAGAAAATGGCGTTTTGGGGTTATGTTACCAATGTAGCTGGGTACACCTTGAGGTGCTCCAAAATTATATTTCAATAGCGGCTGGCCCGCGCGTCACGGTCGCCATGTAAAATAAGCGCATATAACTTTGCCAACGTTCGTACGTTTTTGTACGCATCAACAGAAATGTTGGAGCGTAGTAACACCAATTCGGCGTATGGCACTTGGTGCGCCGCTGCAGTTACTTACTGTAGTGTCGTTTCTCTGGAACCACTCAAGCTGGTTACTTTTATAAATAAAGGAACAGTAAGGTTACTTTTATTTAGCCAATATGGCTTTAAACTTTATTAGTAAAACGTTTATTAATTTTCGCTTAACTTTTATTACTTTGATATGCGTCAGTATCTGGTCGAGTATATATTAGAATGCCAGTAAGATGGTGGCACTGCCTATCGGCAGATGTTGGCTGCTGTCGATAAGACAGTCGATAATACAGTCGCTTAAGCCCCAGACAGATGGAAGGGCATTGCCATCATTGCTATTGGTGACAATGTAATGGCACTGTCACATAGCATTACAACTCCTATATTGCTGGAAAGCACATAGTACATTCCCCCATATGAGAGTGCAGAAATATAAAAAATAGAAAGAGAGATCTGATAATGGAATGTACCTAAAATGACAACTTCACTTTAAAAAATGTGTGGGCGGATCAAGCCTTCATAGAAAAATCGTTTATATTTACATACATGTTGAAGAAATTATTTAAAAATTGTTAAAAGCAAAAAATATATATAAACCAAAATATATGATGGTGAGGATATGCTTTGTGTGCAAAAAAATACAGATAAAGAAGAACATCTTCATGCGTAAGTACATGTGTATATTCCAATTTTTTAAAAAGCTAATAAACACATTTTCCAAACCAGATAACCCAATCATGCAGAGCTTCTCAAATGTTCTCATAGGCCACTTTCATTTAGTTTGCTGTTTTCTTGGCCCCTTTTGTACTTGAACCGCCCCTGTAGTTATTTGAATTTTCAGTCTATTTGACAATTTACAAGTTTACATTTATACTAATACAATCTCAAAAATTGATGCAGTCTGTCTCGTTTTGGTTTCGTTTTCAAAACACATTACGAGCCTATCCCACCCGCAATGTAGAAGTATTACATATGTACATATATGCACTTTACCTTCACGCCATAGCAGACTAAACCATATACATTAATTATTAAAAAGCTAACGAATATTTATGAACAAAGTGAGGCAGCAGACTACCTTAATAATTTGGAAATTAATGTTAATATATTAAAAATTAGGAAGCTAAAATATAACTGGTTAGTGCAGATCTCGAGGGACTCCAATCTAACAGAATTTAAAAAAAATTAGTATATCTTAAACTGTGGAATTAGTTTTGAGGGATTCAAGAACGACTCCCCAATACAGTGTAAAAATTGCCAAAGGTTCTCACATGTCGCAAGTAACTGCATTAGGTGTGTTAAGTGCGGCGGGTCGCACGATCCCTGCGGGTTGGGGATTAGAATATGCCCGCGGTAGGCATACCGGTCGTAAGAGGCGACCAATATGAATAGTAAAGCCGTCGTCGCGAGCGGACGTGTTTTTTAAGCGCTCCGAACATCTTTGCAATTTTCGCCAATTAATTGCAAACGCTTTACAATATTTTAATTGTTTATAAATGTGTTAAAGACGTTTCATTTGTTATCTGTGTTTTTGTCATTTTTTAATATTTGATTAAACATGCCTTGCTTTTGTGGCCATAAGGTTGATCGCGCCCAGGCGTCAGTGCAATGTGATAAATGTAGAGAAATTTATCATTATAGCTGTGTTGTTGGTAGTTTGCTTGCCGACCCAAAGTACTTAAATAATATATACATTTGTGGTTTGTGTGCTCCCGATGAACAAGATGAGTCGTTGTCTTTGCTTAACTCGTCGCTACAAAACCAACAAGCCAAACAAGTGCAATTGCCTAATAACGTTAACCTTGCTGAGTTGAAAATAATCAACTCTCATCTTCTTTCTGCTATGTCTGTTGTGCACGAAGATAATGAGAGCCTACGACAAAAAATTGACTCTCTTCAAGCTGAGGTCCGCGATTTGCATTGTAAGCACAATTCTATATTGTCTCACTTACTCGCAAAAATTGATAACTTGTGCTCTGTCGACGGCGCTGCCAATGCTAATATAATATCAGCTGAGGGTGTGCATCCAACCTTGTTAGTTCTGCCTAATGCTGATGCGGACACTAACATGTCTACTGCAACGCCAACCCGCGCCGCTGTTTCGCAACTTACTTTGCCTACTTCGGTTTCTGCTGCCAAAACCTCAACAGCGACGCCAATTCCCACTGCTGCAGCGCACCAAACTTCGCCTATGGTGGTTGCTGTTGACAAATTTCCTGCAGCTGATGATAACCGAAATGAGTGGAAAACAGTGAATAGTAAAAGAGCACGCAGAAGGAGAAATAGAAATAACAACAATCAAATTGACATTGACTGCGCTTCTAACGATGTTAATGCAGAAGCAAATATAAGTTCATTGCCGGTGAGTGCTAATGACGTGGCGAATGTTAACATTAACCCAATTAGTGCTGACCAGAATAATTCGCGGGTACTACCATTAGTTGTTGGGTCGGGTATTAATGGTAATCTAAGCGCTTTTTCGAGGAGGAAGTGGCTGCATCTCTCGTCATTCTCTGCATCAGTTACTGCCGATAAATTGAAGTCGCATATATCGCAAAACACTGGTATTGATGTAACCTCTTTAATTTGTATTCCTTTGATAAGGAATGGCACGGACACTAAATCCCTCCGTTTTGTCAACTTTAAGCTGGGTGTTGAGGCCAGTTCTCTCTCAAAGTTATTGGTGCCCGAATTATGGCCGAAGAATATAGTTGTGCGTCCATTTAATTTCAGTTCAAAAAACCTCGAAGTCCAACCGATGTCCAACGACAATCGGTTGGGTCAGTTGGTATAATGAGCGGCCTTAAAATTTATATGCAAAACATGGCTGGAATTAGAACGAAATCCCAGCTTTTGCGGCTTTTCACTTCACATCAAGAGTATGATGTCTTCGTTATCATCGAGACATGGCTAAATGACAGCTTTTTTAACGTAGAGTTCTTCGATCCGATGTTGTATAGCGTCTTTCGCAAGGATAGGGATGCTAACCTCACTGGATGTGCTAGAGGTGGTGGAGTTCTCATCGCAGTGCATTGCAAACATAACGCGTCTGAGGTTGCACTTGCCAATAATAGTGCGCTGCTTGACCAACTCTGTGTTCATATCCGAGGTTCATCTGACTCAATTTATCTTTGTGCATCTTATATCCCGCCCAACAGTAGCCATGACCTATACACGTCGCACGTCGATAACATTGTTACATTGGCAACGAACAAAATTGGTGGTGATCATCTCTGCGTGCTGGGTGATCATCTCTGCGACTGGTCTAAGACTACTTCCAGTTCCTCTTTAATTGCATGCGACGTTACTAGCCTTAATGAAATATGTGTAATAGATAGCTTTCTAAGCATCGGTTTAAGGCAAATTAACTGTTTCCCAAATCGCCTTGGTCGCACTTTAGATCTAGTTTTTCTTAGCGAGAATCTTAACTTCACCCTGGGTGAATGCGACTCACCTGTTTCAAAGTCGGACATGCATCATGTTCCGTTAATTATTACTTTTGAATTCTATAAGTACGCCAAGGCTAGAATGGATACATCTAATTTGTCTTTCAATTTTAAACGATGTAACTTTTTGGACCTGAACAATCTATTTCTAGAAGTTAACTGGGATAACTTGTTTCACAACCTAGATACTACCAGCTCTTTCGAGATATTTAGATCTACCGTTGGAGACATTTGTAAAAGGAATATTCCTTTGGTTTCTAAAAAGAAGTACAGAGTCCCTTGGCATAATGCAGCATTGATGAAAATTCGGAATTTGAGGAATAAGTTTTTTCGTAAGTACAAAAACACTAATAATATGGTGTTTTTCGTTAAATACAAAGAGTATGAAAGGAAGTTCCTGTGTTTGGATAAATTCCTACACAGAAACTACATTTTAAGTATCGAAGAAAACCTAAAAACAAATCCAAGGTCGTTTTGGAGTTTCGTAAATTCTAAATTCAACCAGCAATCGACTTTGGAAATCTTGTACTGTCCTTGGATGATGTTGTTAGTGGCATATCTCGACTTAAACAGTCATCTAATACCGATGCTGATGGGTTGTCTGCAATTTTATTTAAACAGTGCGAAGCTCTTATTTATCCCCTTCTAGTAATCTTCAATAGTTCCCTATCTTCGGGCACTTTTATTGATGCGTGGAAATTGGCCTCTATAACACCTATTTTCAAGAGTGGCAACAAAAATGATATAAGTAACTATAGACCTATTTCGAAACTTTCTGCCACCTCGAAACTATTTGAATGCATTATCCAAGAAAAATTGTTATTTTTCGTTAAGAATATCGTGTGTTCAGAGCAGCATGGGTTTCTTCCGGGACGCTCAACTGTGACTAACTTGGCTATCTTTTCCGATGACTGCATCGCAGCCTTTCAGTCAGGATACCAGGTAGACACAGTTTATACGGATTTTTCTAAAGCGTTTGACCGGGTTTCTCATGCTGTCCTGTGCAAAAAGCTTGCCTGTATTGGTTTCCACTCAGTGTTTATGAGCTGGATTGAGTCCTATCTACAAAATCGCAGGTGTAGGGTTGTTGTTGACTCTGTCAGGTCTTCTGCTTTTGTGGCCTTCTCAGGCGTTCCTCAGGGTAGCATCTTAGGACCTCTCTTTTTTTTACTGTTCATTAATGACATTCGCTCTTGCTTCTCTGCAGTAAGATTCTTACTATATGCGGATGATCTAAAAATTTATTCATTTATTAAATGTCAGCATGACTCTGAATTGATGCAGTTAGAATTGGATAAACTAAGTACTTGGTGCAACAATAATCTGCTAACACTCAACCTAAATAAGTGTTTTCAGATTACTTATTCTAAACGCCTTAGTATCATTAATACGTCATATTTTTTATGTAATTCGCCCCTGTTGCGTGTTAGTGAATTGAAAGACCTGGGTGTAGTTTTTGACGCCAAATTTACTTTCGCAAGTCATATTAATCTGTGTATCTCGAAGTCATACGCCATGCTTGCATTTGTTAGGCGTCATAGCTCGGAGTTCACGGATCCCTACTCGCTAAAGCTCTTATATTCTGCATTTGTACGTTCCAAACTCGAGTACGCTTGCCTCATATTATCACTGCCATATCGCAAGAATTGAGCGGATCCAGAGAGTATTTTTATATTTTGCTCTGCGCACCTTACGGTTTTCTGAACCCATCCCGTCTTATGAAGCGAGATGCCTATTGATCAACCTAAAGTCACTGCAGAGTAGGAGGGTAATTTTATAGCTTTCGTTTATTTTTGACGTTTTTCGTGGCACTACTGACTGCCCAGTGCTCCTTGAGAGGATCTTCATAAATATTCCTGCTAGAGCCCTTAGGAACTCTGAATTTTTCAATATTCTTCTTTTCAAAGCACTTTATGCTATAAACGGTCCAATAACTAGATCATTGATTGAGTTTAATAAAATTTATAATTATTTGGAAATAGATTTTTCATGTTCAAAAAGTCGCTTCATAACTACTATAAATTCTTTTTATAACTAAGTCATTCAGACTTATTTTTAATATTCCTACTCTAACTTTATAATTTCTACTTAGCCTGTAAGATTTGGTTGTCTAATTGGCTTAAACAAATAAACAAATATGCACAAAGGTAATGATGTGCAACTCGATGGTTGATCTACCGATGTGATGCCTCGCACCTCTCATTACCCATCTTCTCTTTCCTTTCGGAAGGAGGAATGACATGGCCTAGAATTTGGCACTGGTCATACCAAATCGCTCCCACGACAGTAGGGCAGTACCGCAAGGGAGTACCGGAGCGTACCGGATTCATATCCGGCCAAGGACTGTTATTGCGACAACACTCCCCAAAACCTTCGGGGAGTGATTTTGTTGTTAAAACAACAACATCAACAACAAATTCGATATCCCCCCAGGAATCTTAATACATCTGAATACGTCTACACTGGGTCAGTCGGGCCAAATAGTGAAACGCATAGGGCTTCCCTTGAAATGCGCCAATTGCCTGGGTGAGGGGAATACGGCTAATGACAAAAAATGTCCAAAAAGAATTGAAATTTTAAATAGATTAACAAAATAAAGCAGCAAATAAAATAAGAAAACCATTAAGTGTAACAGCGAGACCGGCGCAGCTTCTTATGTTAATAAAGGTGTGTCGTACTCCTAGGCAGTCACGGTGCCTGATTGGGGGCGACGACGTACGATTATTGTCGTTGTAGTAGTTGTAGATGTATCGAGGAGGAGGAGAGTGTCCAGCACCTCCTATGCCAATGTCCAGCACTTGGCAGGCGTCGGTTGGCCTTTTTAGGGGAACCGTTTTTATTAGACCTTTCTGGGGTATCCAGATGTGAGATCAGGGCGCTAGCTAAATTCATTATTTCCACTAATCCCCCGTTTTAGGTATGGAAGGGATTATCTTGCTTGAGTCCGTATAGGGTATCACAACGGGCCTATCGGTGGCCTATGTGTCGGGGTGTTACCTTGTTATTACGGCCTAGCCCTCGCAACCTAACCTAACCTAATTGTACTTTTACGATATATATTTAAGCCGCTTAAATGTGCTGAATTGTCAGTTTACGACTCATTTTTTAAAAATAAATTAATTTTCATAATAAATAACCTTCGTCGAAACCAGAAATATGCTCGAGCGCCTTCTGCCGACAATTTGTACTACTTCCTCCGTTGGGCAAGGAAATTTTGCCGAGCCTCCAGCAAAGCGCACAAACCCAAAAATAGCCCATTGCCATTTCCACCACTGAGGTTCAAGAGGCAATTCGGAGATCAAAAAATGCTGGAACATATCGCCCGATATCACTCCTTTCGCCAGTAGTGAAAGTGTTGGAATCTGCCTTATTACCGTACTTCACCGCAAATTTGAGGCTCGCCGAACGGTGCAGTGAAATAACTCCCAACAAAAAAATGAAATAACTCCCAAATATTTTCCATGCAAGTTGGGACTTATTTCATTATGAAATAGCTCCCAATTCATTGGGACTTATTTCATAATTTTAACTGGGAATTATTTCATAATGAAATAACTCCCAAATGAAATAATCCCCAATACAATATCTTTGGGAGTTATTTCATAATTTTTGGAAATTGGGAGTTATTTCATTTTTTGGGACTTACTTCATTGTTTGTAATCCAGGCATTGGGAGTTATATCATTTTTAATGGGAGTTATTTCATTTTTGTTGGAAATATTTTTAGCGAACTAACGTCATTGATATTAAGACGCATGCCAAAAGCGAGCTAAGGTCAATATTTTTAGCGAACTAATGTCATTGACATTAATTCGCATTAAGAAAGCGAACTAAAGTCAGTACATTTTTTTCATATTCCAAATTTTCATTTTTCATTATCACCTTCGACTTATGATCATTATATCATGAATCTGGGATTTAAAAAATGAATCTGGGATTGACTTAGGTCAGATCCCCAATTCGGGGCGTGATCAATGGTATTTATGTGCAGAACTCCTTTCCGCGTTGGCGGCCTTCGGCCGCGCTTCAAAAAATAACCCTGGGCTACGCCATTCCAACTCCGGGTGGTTGCCATAGCCGTGGCTACCGCCACGGTGATGTCCTTTTCTCACAGGGTAATGTGATTACAACAACCACATGAAAATGACTTTAACTGCAAATAGCTCGTAAACTACTAAAAATATTGGTTCAGCGGAGTTATATTCATGCTCCTGGGACCAAAGCGCGTCTCCTGATACATATCTCAACATTTTTGGTTGTGTATTAGCGCTCGGTACCCCACTTAAACGATTACCCACGTCTAGATTTAGAATCTGAAATGAGATTTCTTTCAACCGTTCAAAAGTTATTTTCAGTTAAAGTTAAAAATTTTCTGTCATTTTCATGTGGTTGTTGTAATGGCACATTAGGCTGAGCCAAAAAAGTGAAAAAGTGGGAAACGTGCCACGCGGAAGGACATCACCGTGGCGGTAGACACGGCTATGGCACACACCCGGAGTTGGAATGGCGTAGCCCAGGGTTATTTTTTGAAGCGCGGCCGAAGGCCGCCAATGCGGAAAGGAGTTCTGCACATAAATACCATGGATCACGCCCCGAATTGGGGATCTGACCTAAGTCAAAGTTTCGCCTGCGGCGCTACTTCGTCGAATCTCAAACCCAAATGCCTCAATGACATTAATTCGCATGTCCAACGCGAACTAAAGTCAAAATATTATACGAATTAACGGCACTGACTTTAATTCGTTTTTGGTCATGCGTCTTAATGTCACTGACATTAATTCGCTTTTTGGGTGCGTAATTTGTGTGCAGGTTGAGCCCAATGTACTATTGATGCCGTGCAAACATTTAAAAAAATGCAACGATTGTGTTCTAATGCTGCAAGCTAAGAGTATTTCTGAAGGACTAGAAAACTTTCACTGTCCGATTTGCCGTCAAAAGGTCGACAACACTATTCAGGTTTTCATGTAATTGTTACATTCACATATCTATGTACATATTAACTTCCTGTATTTTTCAAATTTTATTGTAACTGATTATATTGTAAAAATATACCATTTCAAATTTTGATTTGGGATTTATTTCATTTTTTTTGGGACTTATTTCATTTGGGAGTTATTTCATTTTTTTGGGACTTATTTCATTTGGGAGTTATTTCATTTTTTTGGGACTTTTTTCGTTTGGGAGTTATTTCATTTTTTTGGGGACTTGTGGTTTCATTGTGAAATAACTGCCAAATATTGGGAGTTATTTCATTTCCTTCTTTGGGAGTTATTTCATTTATTAAAGTTGGGAATTATTTCATTTTTTTTGGGACTTATTTCATTGGGAGTTATTTCATTTGGGAGTTATTTCACTGCACCTCGCCGAACATCAGCATGGCTTCCGCAAAAATCATAGCACCTCCACCGCGCTTAACGCCATCACCACTCAGATAGGGGACGGATTAAATCAAAAGCGCCCAAATCACAGGACAGTGCTGGTCGCGCTTGACTTGGCCAAAGCTTCCGACACGGTCAACCATACGCAACTATTGGAAGACCTGGAAGATTCGTCCCTTCCCCCCTGTCTTAAACATTGGACTGGAAACCACTTGAGTGACCGGCAATCGTCGGTCGAATTCAGAGGCGCTAGATCAAAACCCAGAATAGTTAAACAATGGGTGCCACTGGGTGGTGTCCTATCCCCGCTTCCGTTTAATTATTATGTATCGAGACTTCCGCCCTCTCCTGAGCATCATCCTCATAATGAAGCTAACATTTTCGGGGTAGAAGAGCATAGCGAGATGTTGACCAGACAATTTCTGTTCACCTGAACTAAACCGCAGCACCCGAACAGGCCCCTGGTCAAGGAAAATCCGCCCCCCAGGAGAATAAGAAGGCATATACGCAAACATTTTGATGAGATCTATCACCTGATTTCCACCCGGTTGGATCCTAAGGTGCACCGCCTGGCCCTTACCCTCATCCACACAGAATCGGTAAACTCCTATGTCAGCTCTCTCTCAGCGAACGCCGTTCTTCATTCAACAACTCCACCCGTTGCCGGAGAGGAGCGCGAACTGCCTAGGGAGACAAGGGTGATGCTGGTCCAACTTCGCTCTGGATATTGTAATAGGTTAAGCTATTACTTATCCAGACTGAACCCCGACTTGCCGAATGTATGTCCGACATGCAGTGTATCCCCACACGATACTAACCATCTATTTGTCTGTTCAACAGAGCCTACTCTTCTAACACGCATTTCCCTCTGGTCAACCCCTGTTGAAGCCGCTAGGTTTCTAGGACTTCCGTTAGAAGAGTTCGATGACCCTAGTGGGTAAGGATACTGACTGGTAGGACAAAGTAGCGCTGCAACAACAACAGCAACAAGGAAAGACGACAAGCCAAAGATACGGAACCTAAATTTTTCCGAAGATGAGGAAAATCTTTTGACCGAACTTGTCGTCAAGCACGGAAAAGTGCTTCTCGATAAAAGAACCAACGCGCAAAACAATGAAAAAAAGGAAAGTTAGCCAATTCATATTAAAACGCGTGTAGGACAGACGTGGCACCATTTCCACGGTACCATTTTCACTCTTGCTGTCTGTGTCATTATCATCACTGACCCAATTATTAACTAGCTGATTATACGTTCTGGCCAAATTTATAGCAATTTACATATTTCCTGACTGAAAATTTTGATTTCGATGTCTGTCAAAAATACGAATATTTCATAAATCTCGGCGTAACAAACTTAAATCATAAATTTTTCCGATTTAAAAAAATGGAGACTAAAACTTGACTGTCTCGTAGTCGGCGTCGTAAAAAATTTAAGTCTCTCTCAACAAACACAACTTTGGCCTAAATCGAAATTCAGCAGCTTTTAAAACGTATCGTATATTTATATCTTTCTCAACAAATTGGGTATTAATGTATGAAATAGTACAATTTAAAAAAAATGCAGAAAATATATGTAGAAGAAGATATTTTTTACTCATTTGAGTGGCTTACAAGGGTTAAAAAACGCTTACAAGATACGAACAAAACGATTTTTCTTTTTGTATTAGTTACAAATATAATTTGTAATTATTTTTATTTGAAATCATGTTATTTGCTGAAGGTTTGAACTGCCATTATTGCCATTTTATGAATTATTTATTTTTTCGTATAGTTTATTTTAAATATATCTTGTCTCATTTTATACGTTCCGAGCATGCAAAAATTCAGTAATTAGTTCGATAGCACCTTTTTGCATACCATTGTAAAATGTTATAAAAATTAACTATTTTTAGACAATTCTAGTCCTGTACAACGGTTTCGCATCAAGTCATTTTTGTACAATCTGCATGCACGCGTTCTAGCAATGAATGTCAAATCGAGGGTTAGATAATATACCGCTATACCTGCTTGTAAAATTCATGGTTTAATTATATATTTTGTACTAATCGAGCAACAACACAAAATTACCGTTTGGCGTCGTTTCATCCTTATGTCAAAAGGCATGTCTGAGACAAACGCGCAAAAACGTTCAGACTTTTTTATAAGCTTTTCACATACATACATTACACTCACAAATCACACATTTTCCTAAAATAAGAACTCATTAAATATCAAATTAAAGTGAACTTTTATTATAAATCAACAAACTACGCAAGCGAACTCAATAGCTGTTCCAAGAAGTGCAGCAAAGAATGTATACAAAAAACAAAGAAGTGATAGGTTGACATAAGGGTGGATGAGGAAGAAGAAGACGATATGTCATGTGCTACAACCATATAAATTTTTTAATCATGGCAAAATTCTGGAATTTACCGAGTTTTATTTGAATATTTACATACAAAAATATTGTTCAGCGTTTAAAAAAAGTTTAAGTGAATAGTGAATTATCTACGACG
Source organism: Sphenella marginata (assembly GCA_951509765.1). NCBI lineage: Eukaryota > Metazoa > Arthropoda > Insecta > Diptera > Tephritidae > Sphenella > Sphenella marginata. The sequence goes on along the minus strand of OX608080.1, from coordinate 85,049,427 downwards.
ACTTTGCATAAGTCTCTTCATATTCGTATGTGTTGTTTATATTCAGGAGACCAAAACGCGTATCCTGATATCTGTTCCAACATTTTTGGTTGTGTTCCACCGCTCGGTAGCCCAGGTAACCGATTACCGTAAGTTATCATAGGAAACTGCCAAGAATAGCAAAACACATCACTACTGTCTTGTAGTGAAATTGCACGCACACTACGTGCGTATGAAACACACCCCATGCTTGTGCGCAGTCTGGCAGCGCATTCAAGCATTTAACTACGCTGTCAGCTGCACACAGCGCATGCGCTAAAATGGCAACGCAATGGCTGATGAAGCTAAAGAAACCGTTTTGAGTTTCAGTTAGTTTTCATCAGTCATCGCGTTGCCTCCACTCGTGTAAAATAAAATAAATTAAAGTTTATAGTTAGTTTAGTAAAAACTAAGTGAGACAAAACAAAGAAGTGAAACAATAAACTATATAAATTATAAACACTAAAAAACTTAAATAAACTGTCTAAAAAACTTATTTGTTTCCAAACTAAAGTGGTGAATTAGCGGGTGCACCCAGCGTGCACGTATATACCGCGGCGTAAGTATGTACGCTTTATATGGCGACCGTGGGCCAGCCTGCAATGGCCACGATGACGGGCTGGAGCCCTATATGACTAAGTTGCATTTTATGCAAAAAAATTGATGCACTAAAAGTGCGGTGAACAAAAAATATATATAAAAATATATAAAATGTAAAACAGAAAAAAAATACAAAAAAAAATATAAAAATCTTCAAAAAATACAAAAAAATATAAAAATCTTCAAAAAATACAAAAAAATTTAAAAAATCTTCAAAAAATACAAAAAAATTATAAAAATCTTCAAAAAATACAAAAAAAATTAAAAAACCTTCAAAAATACAAAAAAAAAATATAAAAACTATAAAAATATCTACAAAAAAAAAATTTTTTTATAAAATTATAAAATTTTGTGGAAATAAAATTTTTTTGCATAAGTGCTGTTAAGCACATTTATTTGGAAAAAAAGTTTAAAATGAACTGAGAAAAATAATTTTTTGATTTTCCATGTGCTAACAAGCACATTTCGTTGAAAAAAAAAGTTTAAAATGAACTAAGAAAAAAAATTTTGATTTTGAATGTAATAAGCACATTTTTGTGGAAAAAAACTGTACCACTTAAACAGTTTCAGAAACATCAGAAATAACATTACAATACTTGTGTGCGAACAAGTAAGTTTAAAACGGCACTTCGGTGTACCAAAAAAAAGCAGTGCCAAAGTTGAACAGTTATAAATTTTCAAAAACAACAAAAATAATGTTGCAGTACTTGAGTGCGAACAAGTAAAACGGCACTTTGGTAGTACAGTTCAAGCCTGCTATAGACACTTTGTGGAGTGTTCGACATTGGTACATACATACATATAAATGTACACCTTACACATATAAATTCGCCTAGCTACAACACAGCAAATGTGCTTAGCTACAAAAAGCTAACGGCCAGTAGTTGACTCGGCAACAGGTGCTCGGCACCGAGCCACAGTTACATATAATTTTTGTCACGCGAAGCCAGCGGCAGCGCATTGGATTCAGTCACGTCAAGCCGACGGCAGCGCTTTGGAACAACAGCAGCAGAGAAAATCAACACAGCAGCAGAGAACAACGGCGAGTAGCAGCAACAGCTTGGTAATGGCGGTAGCAGTAAATTAGGTATGGCGCACAGTGTGCAAAATAGTAGATAGACAGTCAAATTTGTAATCAATTTGCTCATCATTTAAAAATTTTTTTTTGCTCTAACATTTATATTTCAAACTGTAAACTTGTTCGCATACGACTATTATAATATAAAAAAAAAAAAAAAAAAAAACAAAAAAAAAAAAAAAAAAAAAAATTAAAAATTATAAAAATTAACTTTTTTTCTAAAACTGAAAAAAAAAACAAAAGGATTTGAAGCAGATAAGTCGGGGGTGGGCAAAGATTGTTTTTATTTACTTTCAATAATAAATTTTCATAAAATTTTTTTTAATGTCTTAAAAACTTTCTTTTATATTTTATTTTTGCCCTACTCTGCCCTACTTCTTATCCAATATGGACATGATTTTTTTATTAAAAACGGTGCGTCCGTAAAAACAATTATATACAATTTTCATTAAAGCGGTGCGTCCGTGAATACCCCCCATAAATATGCAATTTTGAATAAAGCGGTGCGTCCGTGATTACCCCCACAAACATACATTTTTGATCAAAGCGGTGCGTCCGTGAATAGCTATAAGATAATACAATTTTCATTAAAGCGGTGCGTCCGTGATTACTTAAACCCAAATTTTACATTTTTCTACACATTTCCTTAAAACTCCAAATTCATTTAAAATGCTCAGTACAGTAAACTCTCGATAACATAAATTTCCTAAATCATAAAATTTTTGCTCAGTACATAATTTCAAATCTTTTTAAACTGCAAATTAAAATTTTCACATTCAAACTAAATTTCAAACATTTTGCCTAAAATAAATATTTTCCATTTTTGAATTTCTATGTCCGATTCTGAAAAATCTGATAATTCTTCCACAAGTACAGTAAAAAGCAGTACTAATAGACTATCCTTGCTTGAAGATTTCTTAGGATTCGAAGAACACCCTAGTGAAGGACAAATTACTAATCTGTCAACTCAAGATCTAACTAGCCAAACTATAGATTTAACCGATAATAGTATAATTACAGATTTATCCGATAAAGATCTTGGTACCGAAAAACAAATTAGTAATTTCTCCATTCAAAACCCGAATCCTAGCGTTGAAATCATGGCTTCAGCAGAACAGAAAAAATCGTTTATTGGTACTTGCGCATCGATAATGCGAGAAAACTACAGTGGAGACCCGTTATCCCTTGCTTCGTTTTTAGACAAAATAGACTTAATAGAAGAATTATCAGATAATACTTTAACTCCTACATTCATTGCATTTCTAAAATCAAAACTCGAAGGAAAAGCTCGCGAATCTTTACCAACTGAAATAACTTCAATAAGTCAAATCAAAGATGCCTTGCGTAGTAAAATAAAACCAGACAACTCGAAAGTTGTCGCGGGTAAAATCGCATCCTTGAGAGTAAGTAACAACAATTTTGCAGAATTTTCGAAACAGGTAGAAGAGCTTTCAGATTCGTTAGAACGTTCTTTGGTTATCGAGGGTATGACGCAGTCAAAGGCTCATGAAATGGCGGTAGAGCAGACTATAAGCGTGTGCAGGCTCAATAGCCGTTCGGATATGGTAAAATCCATACTAGCGTCAACCACATTTAAAGATTCAAAGGACGTTGTAGCGAAGATGATAATAGAACGCGAACAGGAGGTTAAGGAGAGGCAAGTTTTATCGTTTCGATCACGCCCAATAAGATCAAATAATAATTTTCGAGGGAATTTCAGAAATAACAATAATTTCAGATTTAATAACGGATATAATAATGGCAATTTTAGTTTCAACAACAATTCGAATAGATATAACGGAAATTCAAATTTTCGAAGTAATAATAACAATAGAGGCAATAATCGGTCTAGTAATTACAATAATAGTAATAATAATCGGTCTGGAAATAGAAGAAATACCAATAATCAAAGTTCAAATAATAGAAATACTGCCAGTGTTCGGTCTTTAAACGGCGAAGCCCCTCAGGAGCGAACCTTGAGGGAGTCGGAGCTAAACAACTAAGTAACTTTCAATCAATATATTGCTTAAACTTAAATTACTCAGATTTTATCGAAGTAAACATTACCGATTCAGACAAAAATTGTACATTTCTCGTAGATTCACAAGCAGACATTTCTCTTATTAAAATTTCCAGTTTGGCAATAGATTCAGTAATAAACAACAGTAACATTATTAATATTACAGGCGTAACTTCGGAAACAATTTCCACATTAGGTACAATAGACACAAACATATTAGTAACAAACATTTTAATTCCGCATACTCTTCATGTTGTTGATGACAGTTTTAACATTCCTTCGGATGGCATACTCGGGAAAGACTTTCTTAAAACAAATAAATGCATTATTAATTACGCAAATGACTCAATACAAATTTTTCACAGTGCAGAAAGGGTTAAAGTTTCAATTTTACATAGTACTTCAAACAATAGTTTAGCGATTCCACCAAGGTGTGAAGTTTTCCGTATTTTCGATTTGGGTAATTCTAAAAATCCGGTTTTTGTTGATTCTCATGAAATTTCTGAGGGCGTTTTCACAGCCAAATGCATAGTAGACACGAAAAATCCGATTTTGAAAATAATTAATACTACAGATGAAGTAAAGTACATTAAAGATTTAAATATTAAAACAGAAGATATTAGTAATTTTAACGTATACAAAATTAATCAAGCTTTAGATAATCCGGAACGTTTAAATGAACTTAAGTCAATTTTAATGAAACAGATGCCCAATCATGCAAAAGACGAACTGCTGGAGTTATGCTTAAAATATCCCGATGTATTTGCACTTAAGACGGATTTAATGACTTTAAATAATTTTTATGAACAAACACTTAGATTGACAGATAAGACACCGGTTTATATTAAAAATTACAGATTGCCATATTCACAACGTACTGAAATAAATAAACAAGTCGATAATTTGCTTAAAAATAATTTAATTGAAGAAAGTTATTCAAACTACAATAGTCCATTGATTTTGGTGCCAAAAAAAGACCCTTCTGGTCAAAAGGCTTATCGCATGTGCGTCGACTTTAGAGCGGTTAATAAGAAATTAATAGCCGATAAATTTCCGTTAGCACGGGTCGACGACATTTTAGATAACCTCGGTAGAGCAAAATACTTTTCCACTTTGGATTTATATTCAGGATTCCATCAAATACCTTTACATAAGGATTCTAGAGACATCACTTCCTTCAGTACCGATCGTGGTGCTTTTCGTTGGAAAGTTTTACCATTCGGTTTAAACGTTGCTCCAAATTCATTTTCCAGAATGATGTCTATCGCTTTTTCCGGCATTTCTCCTAATCAAGCATTTTTATACGTTGACGACGTAATAGTTATTGGTTGTAGCGAGGCTCACCACCTCAAAAACTTAGAGAAAGTTTTTCAAACATGCAAAAAGTTTAATTTACGCTTAAATCCCGCAAAATGCAATTTTATGCGTTCAGAAGTTACTTTCCTCGGCCATAAGTGTTCGTCCAAAGGTCTGCTGCCTGATGACTCGAAGATAGTTGCAATTAAAAAATATCCTAAACCTTGCGACAAAGATGCAGTACGCAGGTTTGTAGCATTTGCCAACTACTATCGACGTTTTATACCAGATTTTGCATCAATAGCAGCACCTTTGAACAAACTTAGCAGGAAGAAAGTAGAATTTAATTGGGACAATTCTTGCGAAATTGCGTTTGAAAAACTTAGAAAATCTCTAATGTCTCCTAAAATTCTTCAATATCCAGATTTCACAAAAGAGTTTATAATTACTGTAGATGCTTCAAAAATTGGTTGCGGTGCAATCTTGAGCCAAAACCACAATGGTAATGATTTACCTATTTGCTTTGCGTCAAAAGCTTTCAATAATGCAGAACAAAAAAATGCGATAATTGAACTAGAGCTCCTAGCTATTTATTTTGCTATCAAACAGTTTCGACCATATGTCTATGGCACTCACATTACCGTAAAATCTGACCATCGTCCATTAGTTTTTTTGTTTAACATGAAAGACCCCTCTTCAAAACTTTCACGTATAAGACTTGAGCTGTCAGAATACAATTTTACTATCGAATATATAAAAGGAAAGTCTAATGTCGGTGCAGATGCACTATCGCGAATTACAATTCAAGAACTTAAAAATTCAAACAATACAGTTCTGGCAATACAAACAAGATCAATGACAAAACGTAACGAACAAAAGCAACAACAATATGAAGATGTAAAAGTCGAGAAAAATACTGCAATACAAGTTTACGACAAATTTTCATATAATTTTTCGAAGAAAATCCCGCGAATAAAAAGCCATATTAGTCATGACAAAAATAATAATAAAATTCAATTAAATATATATGCGCATTTAAAACACAAAAAACTCGAGATAATTAATATTGCGTATACTAACAAAATAATTCATTTAGATGAATTACTTTTGAAGCTAGAAAAAGAAGCTGGTAAGCGTAATATTAAACAAGTAGAATGGCAAAAAGATGATAATTTTTTCGAATATTTTCCAATTTCAAATTTAAAAATTTCCGGGAATAAAATTTTAAAACATTTGCAAATTATTTTAACTGACCCTGTAGAGACAGTGGTTGATAATGATAAAAAACTTAAACTTATAACAATTTACCATAATGATCCAACTTTAGGCGGCCACTTTGGTAGCAAAAAATTGTATGCGAAATTACGCACTAAATATTACTGGAAAAACATGACTCGCGACATTGCCAAATTTGTGAAAAATTGCGAAAAATGTACATTAAATAAAGTAAAACCAAAAACCAAAGAAAAGCTTGTTCTAACTCCAACCCCCTGTAAACCGTTCGAAATACTAGTTATCGACACTATAGGGCCACTACCTGAATCCGCACTCGGTAACAAGTTCGCAGTTACCATGATCTGCGACATGACTAAATACCTGGTAACAGTAGCTGTACCAGACAAGTCAGCAAAAACGGTAGCTTCAGCAATCTTTGAGAGTTTTATTTTAACGTATGGTGCAATGAATGCCATAAAATCAGACCTAGGAACCGAATTCAAAAATGAATTATTCAATGAATTAACCAAACTTTTAAAAATTCAACATGATTTCTCTACCGCATATCACCACGAAACGGTTGGTACAATTGAGAGGAATCATAGAGTTTTTAACGAGTATTTACGAGCATATTTAAATGAAACATACTCAGATTGGGATGTTTACCTTAAATATTTTACATTTTTGCATAATACTTCAAGTAATACAGTTTTTGATAACCAATTTACTCCATTTGAGTTAATATTTGGAAAAAAGGCACTTTTGCCAAATGAATTAACTAAAGAAGAAATTGATCCAATCTATAACATTGAAAATTATGCAAAAGAAGTAAAATATAGGATGCAAAAAACTCATAAATTAGCAACAAATCTTATAAACAAACATAAAAGTAAAAATAAGCAAATTTACGATAAAACGGCTAAACCGTTAGATATTAACATAAATGATAAAGTCTTGGTACAGAAAGAACCAAGAAATAAACATGAAAGTATATACCAAGGCCCATATATTGTAATTAAAAGCGATGAAGCAAATGTCACGGTACTTGATGAAAAAACAACAAAACAAAGAACTGTTCACACAAATAGAATACATAAGGTATGAATTTTCTTGTATATTTAAACTAACCTGTAGTTAACTATCAATAAATTATAAAAATGTAAATTTTGAACCCCAAACACACCCCATGCTTGTGCGCAGTCTGGCAGCGCATTCAAGCATTTAACTACGCTGTCAGCTGCACACAGCGCATGCGCTAAAATGGCAACGCAATGGCTGATGAAGCTAAAGAAACCGTTTTGAGTTTCAGTTAGTTTTCATCAGTCATCGCGTTGCCTCCACTCGTGTAAAATAAAATAAATTAAAGTTTATAGTTAGTTTAGTAAAAACTAAGTGAGACAAAACAAAGAAGTGAAACAATAAACTATATAAATTATAAACACTAAAAAACTTAAATAAACTGTCTAAAAAACTTATTTGTTTCCAAACTAAAGTGGTGAATTAGCGGGTGCACCCAGCGTGCACGTATATACCGCGGCGTAAGTATGTACGCTTTATAGTCTACAAGGTTGAAGAAAAATCGTCAATCGCTGTTATTGCTTGCTTGCAGTAGCTACAGGTACAAGTGTGATATGTTATCTGTCAAACGTTTGACAGGCACATCAGAATGAAGTTCTTGGTTTACAATTGAGGCACTTCAATATGGCGGCGCATCTGCTAATCCTATCTTTTAACGAATGATAGAAAGAGATGCATAATGAAACCAATATAGAACATAAAAAACAGGTGTTAAATTTTTTCAGAATCTTTACGTCTATGCTTAAGAATGGGGGGGGTGAAATAACCCAAACGGTAATAACACAAAATTTCGGGGTTTGCTTTATTACCATTCGGGAAAAAAAAATTTTGTCTTATTGCTCAAATATAGTATTTCATTGGCAGACAGGATCGGTTCGACATCGGTACCTTGATGGGCTCATATCGAACCTGCTTAGGACCGAAACCTAACTAACCATCGGACAAATGATTTCTGGTTGTTGTAATGGCACATTAGGCTGAGCCAAAAAAGTATGCGTACCGTGGCACGTTGGCACGGTTCAGGCAACCACCCGGAGTTGGCATGGCGTAGCCCAGGGTTTTTTTTACGGAAAGGTGTTCTGCACATAAATACCATGAACCACACCCCGAATTGGGGATCTGACCTGGTACAAATTTCACTAATAACTTTTCACTGAAACAAAATATAGCTTTTACCCCTTCGGAGTATTGTTACGGAGGTCAAGACGCGTCTTTTGATACCTCTTTTTTTGGACGTGTAGTAACACTTGACGTTCGATGGAAAGTATTACCTTAGGTGCCTATTATGAGTTTAATTCGATCTTCGACGGTGGTCGAAAATGCTCAACGAAAAAATTCTCATTTGGTATTATGAGCTGCATTCGGTAAATACTTGCGCTATTGTGAATTTCGATCGTTTCAACTGTTCACAGTAGTACATCTTTTATCAGCTGGGATTAAAAAAATAAATCATCTAAACAAACAAAATAAATTACCGATCAAATATATGAGCAAAATTGATACAGAAAAGAAAAATATGACTACGACAGAGTTATGGTTCGAAGATTCATCGGATGATGAAGAAAGCGTACTAGAACTAGCAAGAAACATAAAGCGATTAAGAGATGCATCCAATCCTTTGGAGATGAATTCCACTGCGTAAGTGTACATTAACAAACGTGTTATTTAATGTTTGATAATAAAAAAGCTTTTAAACAGATTTATAATAAATTTTTTGCAGCCTGGGATTTTGAATAAACACCTCTTGCTAAGCTCGGATTTTGGTGCATTAGAGAAACCAACGTTTCCAGCTGTTGTTTTGTGCTGACGACCTTATACCTACATCAAATTAATGCAAATGGATTAAAATTAGTACTATAAATCAAAAAAGTAGGAGATAAATACAAAAAACTTACATTTATAGTAATTTTAAAAGAATTATATACAGCGTCGAAAGCTAAATGCTATTCGTTGAAAAAATGGATACACAACGAAAATTTCGTCAGCGATGCGCTAGCCATAATATGAATTTGAAATTCGATGTTCGATAACCAACGAAGATCGAAGATCGAATGCAGCTCATAATAAGGGCCTTAATAAAAATTCACTTTAAATTGATATTTAATGAGTTCCTCGTGATAATATTTTAAGAAAATGTGTGATTTGTGAGTGTAATGTATGTGAAAAGTGTGATTGTTTTTGGGCGTTTGTCTCACACGTGCCTTTTGACATAAGTACGAAACAACGTCAAACGGTAATTTCGTGTTGTTGCCCGATCACTGCAACCTATATAATTTAGCCATGGTTGAGAATAACATAGAATGTACTTATGTACAATGTACATACATATGTATACTTATATATTACTCAACGCAGCTTTACTGGACTTATGCTGCAGTCGTAAATCTACATATTTATACGACAAATGTGCGGTGCGAACACAAAAAAAGTCTGTGATGCGTGTATGTGCACTTTTTTGGTTTATTGCTCAAATGTGGAAAAAAAATGTTGACTTATTTCTCAAAATGATGCAATATCACAAATTTTGGGTTATTTCACATTCGGTTGAGCAATAACACAAATTTGGGTTATTACCGTTTGGGTGTCAATCGGTAACTTTTTACTCAGAGGAAAAATTAGGTGAACAAATTTTCTATGGTGTGCAAATAATTTCCAATTGCTGTGCCAAATGAAATGGGAAATTTTGACAGTTGTAAATTTTGACATCTGAGAAAAGCACATGCGAAAGCGAATATTCTGTGAACGAAATGTAAATTTACGAATTTTTTCTACCAATAAATTTGATATTTTTTGCTTTACAAAGTATTTTACCGTTTAATAACGTATTGGCACATAAATTCATTTGAAATAATATGAGTGACAATACCGAATGCATACATGTGTACACATTCACAGTTGTCAAAATTTTACCTAGCCCCATGGGCTAGGGGAAATTGTGACATTCGTATTCACCACAATAAATGTCAGAATTTTCTTCTGGACTGTCTGAAAAAATCACATGCAAATAATCTGGGAATGAAATGTAAATTTTTTCTGCCACTATATTTGATATTTTTGGCTTTAAACTATATTTTACCGTTTAATAACGTATTGGCATATAAATTCATTTGAAATAATATGAGTGGCAATACCGAATGCATACATGTGTCCACATTCACAGTTGTCAGAATTGTGACATTCGTATCCACCACAACAAATGTCAGAATTTTCTCCCGATCTGTCAAAATTTTGCTATTTTCAACCGATTAGGACACAGCCTTTCAACGGATTGGCACTTTAGCCATTGTAGATAAATGCATAGTATAAGGGCGAATGTGTGAGATCAGGTACGCAATGTTTGGGGTGAACGCGCAGTAGCCACTAGCTGAAAAATATTTTTGCTCGTTTATTTTCATTCCAAAGGCTGTGTGCCAATCGGTAACTTTTTACTCAGAGGAAAAATGAGGTGAACAAATTTTTTATGGTGTACAAATATTTTCCATTTTGCTGTGCCTAATGAAATGGGAAATTTTGACAGTTGCAAATTTTGACATCTAAGAAAAGCACATGCGAAAGCAAACATTCTGTGAATGAAATGTAAATTTACGTATTTTTTCTGCCATTATATTTGATATTTTTGGCTTTAAACAATATTTTACCGTTTAAAAACGTATTGGCATATACATACATTCATTTGAAATAATATGAGTGGCAATAGCGAATGCATACATGTGTACACACGTATTCACCCCAACAAATGTCAGAATTTTCTCCCGGACTGTCAAAATTTTGCTATTTTCAACCGATTGGCACACAGCCAAAATAAAACTTTGTGAGTGCGTGAACAAAATAAAAGTGCTGCAGTTATCCAAAACACGAATAAAAAGTAATTATTATTAAATATTTAAACGCAATAAGCGTGCAGCAAAGCAATTCAACAATTTTGATTTTGCATTGCATATTAGAAGAAATACGGTTAGTAGAGTGATAATATTTGGAATTTAATAATTTCTTTGCAAAATGCATAAGAGCACTTTTCAAAATTGCTTGAACAAGGAAAAAAAGAGGATACGAATTCAAAGATCACTAAGCCGCATAACTGGAGAATCCCGAGACCCATTCCTGGACCAGATTGTCGGCGAACTACCACTGACGTCTTTTGCAGTAATAGCTTAAGTGGAGGAAAAGTTGGAGTTGCCGCAATACGCTGAAGCTATGGTACACGTTTATAATATTTAAATTAAATTATTTCTATTTCTTTTACAGGCATCCCACATTTTTAAACTAAAGTAGTGTCTGAGGATGTGGTGCTGAGAGGAGTATTCTCGGACGGCGTGATCCAGGATTTCAATGGGGAGGGAGTTGCAAAAAAGGTCAGCCCTGGGAGCCTCAATTTGGTGCAAAAAACAATAAGTGGTAAATATGAACATTTACACTATCTTAATATGTAATTTGCTATGGAAACATATTCAAGCTGATCATTTATGCCTGCATATGTACTTATATAGATACAAATGCACTTGTTTAAAGTAATTCCTTTTATTTTTGTCAACATTTTAGATGTTTTCAAACATAATGGGTCAAGCGAATTTGCGAAAGCCTGCAGAAGGCCCATAATGCTCAGCCACAATCGCTTTAAACAAAGGCAGTTCGCAAAAAAGCAAAAAACAACGACACAGCTGTTTACGACCACAACAACACAGCCGCCTACGTCTACAACAATACAGCCTTCTGCTTACACAGCAACACAGCCGTCTACGTTTACTCCGACAAATTTGCAAACAATGAAGCATGAACAACAATAGTCACTACTCATAGGTCCGGTTTCACCAGCTCGACTTAACTTAGTTAAGTCGCGACTTTCACATTTTCTGTGTCACCACCTAACTTAGCTAAGTCACAACTTAAAGGCCCGTTCATTGTTGCCGTTTGTCGTATCGCTGTAGTCGTATTCAATCAGCTGATTCGACCAACCTTATAAGAATCAATGTAATCGATTATTGGTGCTGTATCGTAACGCTAAGGTCGTAACCGTATCGTAGCCAACCAATTGGTTTTTGGTTTTTCGCGGCAACATTAAACAGCTGATTAGCTTTTTCGTTCATTTAATTTATTTGTTTTGCATTAATTTTTCGATTGCTTCTATATTATTGGTTTCTGTTGTTTGGTGAGTTATCATTTTAAATTTTTTAAGAAAATATTAATTAACATTGTGTTCATAGCTGAGTACAATGGACGAATGCGATACTGCCCTTGTCTCTATGACAAAACACACAAAGATTTTAAAGATGCCAATAAAAAGAGACTTGCGTGGACACAAATTGGGAGAAATCTAGGAGTTGATGGTAACTTCTTCCTTATTATTTAGATAAGTACATATATACCTACATCCTTAAATACATTCCCTCACTATAGAAAGTGGAGCGATGAAGCGATGGGGAAACCTCCGGGACCGCTTCGGTAAAGAATTGCTCAACTTAAACAGAGCTTCTGGAAGTGGTGCTATTAATGGAAGGCAGTGGGAGCTGATGGAAAGCCTCCAATTTTTAAGAGCGCACATTGTTCCTAGGGCGTAAGTAATGTGGTTAAGTGTATTAGCATTTTGTGTATAAATATTATCAACGATCTTTTTAACAGAATGCGGCAAAGCTCCCAAATGCTTGAATCTAGATCAAACGAAGCATCTTTAAGTTTTTCCGAGCCCCTCATCTGCAGTACACCCACTCCACAGTGTTCTCCAATTCCTGCAGCTCAACCACCGGCCTCTGAGCCTTCAACAATTACGCCATCTGAGCATGCGCCAATAAATATTCCGCCAGTTGAGCCATCATCAATTCCGCCCGCTGACGTTTCACCAACTTCGTATGCGCCGCCGACGTATCGACGAAAACGAGCTGCTGAGAAACGTGACATTTTAGATGCTGCTATCCTTGATACAGTAAAAACGTTCAAGGAAGTATGTGAACGCAAGGCTCGTCGCGAAGAGTTCAGCTCAGATGTGCGGGGATTTGGGTTGATGATGTGCTCAGCAATTTCAAAGTTAAAGGAGGCGAGACAGGCAATGGTTATGCAGCGCTGCACTGAACTAGTTATGCAGGCTCAAATTGAAGAGCAAGGCGAATCGCAATATGAAATATGCTATGAGCCCACCGACTTAGACTACCTTCATGGTGAACCACAACCCGAGTTTATTAAATATAATTAAATTTAATTTCTTTAATCTTTATTCATTATTTATTATTTTTCGTTCCTATGTACAATGAAGTGCCTTTTTTATTTGTTTACTTTTAGTTTTTAAAATTAACTTTTTTACAACGTACCTAAATCAAAGTACAATACCTAAATACTTGAAAGACTGAAATTTTAATAAGTTATTTTAAAAATAAAAATATACATATCGTATCGTATTTAATTCCATCTCTTCTAATTTCTCTATGTCTCTCACTCTGTCTCTTTTATTAAAAATGAATTAATATCTACATTATGGTTGGTGGGTTTTGCGGTAAACGAGGACAAGACAAAGTATTTGCTGGCAGCAAAGAAACCCCAAGCACATTCGCGTCTTCGCAACAACGTCACGGCGGACGGATATATGTACATACATTCATTCGAAACTGTGAAGAACTTCGTCTGCTTTGGAGCCAGCGTTGGAACGACATAAACCATCTTCACATTCAGACTGTAATAAGATAGAGTGCTATACGAAGAGCAAAACAATATTTGTGCATTTACCACCCACAATTCTGTAAAGAATTTTCATGTTCAAATTGTTCTAGTTTGAAAAAGTTCAAACTCTAATTACCTTATATGCATTCTTTTCACTATGAAGTTATTAAAACAAAGTTTGCTTTTAGTTTTTATTTATTTTTATAGCTATTATATGTATTTTTCAGTTGCAATGACCTTTTTCAATCAAAATTTTAAAATATCCTTATATATAATATGTAATCATGAGTTTATTTTCGTATATTTATTATATTTACAGGTACTAGTAGATGACTGGTATGTTCTGGTCGAAATCTGACAATTGAAATTTCGTAGGACATCAACATTGTAAAAATACCAGTTGCTTATATGAAAATATGACAGTTGGCTGACTAGTTGGGCTTAGTGCACATACTAGTTGTTTAGTTTTTAGGTTTTAACAATAGAATTTTTAATTTAATAGTTTTTTAAATTTACAATTTTTTAACTTATTTATATTTTGTTTCATTTAAGTTCACAATTTATTATTAGTTTACATTAGGATGAGTCGAATTCAAAGGTAAGTTTAATTTAGGGTAAGTATGGATCAGGGTTGGGTTTTTCGATACAATTGTACTTTTTCGATACAATTTGGCTCAAGAAAGCACTGAAGTACTACGCTGTCGCTTTTGGTACAATTTCCCCTACAGCTAATGCAGGCGCTATGGCAACCTTCTTTCGAACAAATAACAACGTTGCTTTCATTTGTGTACTTACACTACCCTGTAAAAAACGTTGGAGCATGGGAGTACTCCAACACTTATCCTCATTCATATGGCCATGTCCGGTGATTGGATTACCTAATCCATGTCAGAGCACGCCGCTGAATAATCTATGGAGCACCTACGTAAGAATACTTTGAAAATACTCTGCAGTGAACCGAGGACCACCTCCCTCTCTCGCTTTGCTGTTGAATACTCCATAGAGTAATCCAATAGGAGTATTTTGGGAGTACTCTTATGTAGGTGGTCCATAGAGTATTCAAAAGCAAAGAAATGGAGTACTCCGAGTCGGATTAGGTGATCCAATTACCGGACATCGCCATATAAATTGGACCACCTTTTTTTATATGAGCGAGGATAAGTATTCGAGTACTCCGATACTCCTTAAGGAGTACTCTATGGAGTATGGAACGGAGTATTTCGGTTTTTTTGCAGGGTAGTAGGTCGCTTAGCACCAAAGATGACTAGATACGAAACTTCGCGCTCTCTGAGAGCGCTCTAAAAGTGGTAATTTTTTATAACAATGGGAGATTTCACACGAAATGTAAAGAGGGGAAAACGTAAAATTTGTTTTTTTCCAGCTGATTGATATACATATAGCTAGATTATATCAAAGCCCTTCTCATGCAGAAAGTGGGGGTTATCAGAATCGGGGGCGTGGAACCTCCCATACAATCTTAATTTTTTATGCTGATTATCTCTAAAAGGGTTTCAGGCAGGGCCCTGGAAATTGGTATGGAGATAAACGATATCAATCCAATAGTAGCGGAAAAAAATTGGGGTTATACGAAAAGGGGGCGTAGCATCTCCCATACATACTTAATGTTGAAAGCGGAATATCTATGAAAGGGTTTCAGGTAGGGACATATAAATCACTATGGAGATATGCGATATCAATACTGTTAGGAGAGAAATTTACTCGCCGCTAAGCCTGCGGATCTTCTTCGATTTTGAACACTCAAAGAAACAACGTGTTGACGTCCAAGTATGCTTTATTCAGTGAAATACTTAGTAGACAACAATATTACAGCAAGTTTCAGATTTAGATAGAGAGTGTTAAAATTCCTAAAGTAATTTTAGTTGTACTTATTAATAATGAACAATAATGAGAAAGTGTAAATATACGTACTTTTTTAGTGAAGAAAGGCAGACACTTTTAACTTGACTTTTCTAAGTTATGTTAGCTCGATGTTGAACAAATCATAATGGTTAACCTTAAAGTTTCACATGTGATAGCTACGTTTTTCAATTGCATCTAAGTTCATGATGCACGAATTTACTAAAAAATATATGTACTAATTAAGTAAGTGTATTAATCGATTATTTCAGGTTGACTATAAGCTAGAGATGGAATAGGTGGCGGTAACACCCCCTTCCAGTAAGACAAGAAGAATTCTTGGGCTTACTCCTGTTCCTGAGCCACTTCCAGCACTGCTAATTTCACAGCTGGTCTTTCAAACACTCCTTGCGAGGTCTGCACGGTGGCACTCCTAACCTGTCCATCCAAGGCATTTTTTGTAGCCAGCACCCTACCTCTCTGCCAAACGTTTCTTAAGGAACCAGGGTCAACAATCACAACCAAATCTCCTACCCGAATTGGCTTCTTCCTTTCGTGCCATTTTGTGCGGCACGTTAACTCTGGCAGGTATTCCTTGACCCAACGCTGCCAGAAATGTTGAGCATACTGTTGGGATGTGAGCCAGGTGTGACGTAAAATAGTGCGGTTGTCATCGAAGATGGCCATGGGTTTCATCCCGTTTGAACTTCCCAGCAAGAAGTGATTAGGGGTAAGGGCCTCCTCTTGTGGGCTGTCTCTTGGTAGATACGTTAATGGTCGAGAGTTTATAATATTTTCTACTTCCGCAGTCATACTATGTAGCAGCTCGTCGGTCGGCGCTCGTGTCGGAGTAATTTTATAAAATATTGTCTTGAATGAGCGAACGAGGCGTTCCCATGCTCCACCCATATGGGGAGCTGCAGGTGTGATAAATTTCCATGATGTGGTCGAGGTTGTGAAATAACTAGCTAACACGTCATTTTCAACAGCAGACGCAGCTTCACGCAATTCCCGTTCCGCTCCAACAAAATTGGTAGCATTATCGCTGTAAAATTCCTGTGGCGTGCCTCGGCGAGCTATGAAGCTTCTTATTGCCAAGATGCAAGAGCTCGTTGTCAAAGAGTATGCAATTTCGATGTGAATAGCTCTCACTGTAAGGCATGTAAACAACGCGCCGTATCTCTTTTCCTTATGACGCCCTACTGTAACGAGAATAGGCCCAAAGAAATCGATACCTGTAAATGTGAAAGGCGCTACGAAAGGCGTGGTCCGTGCTCGTGGCAGTGTTGCCATTTGAGGGGCTACGGGTACAGCTTTTATAATTTTACATGTTTGACAGGTTTTTAAAATGGATTTCACTGTAGACCTTAGGCGTGGAATGTGGAAATGTTGACGCAATTCGTTTATAACAGTTTCGCTATTTAAGTGGTGAAATTTCGAATGAAAGTGTAAAACGATCAGAGCTGTGATGCGATTATTTTTGGGAAGAATTATTGGATCCTGACGAGGTACAGGCCCGTAAGCAATTCTGCTATTCACCCTTAGAACATCATTTTCATCTAGATATGCGGTCAGCTTATATAAAGAGGATTGCTTTCGTAGCCGTTCTTTCTTTTTAAGGTGCATGATATCTTCTGAAAATTCGCCTGCCTGAGCCTGTCGGTAGAGCATTAACTCCGCTTTATGGAGTTCTTCTTGCTGCAGCTCTCCGAGAGGCGTTTCTTGACTCGGCTGGTTTCTCTTACAGTTGTGAATGAAACGTATTACGTAGGCCATTGCTCTTGTCAGTCGGCACCATTTTGAAAAGCGACTTACCTCCACTATCTTTGTAACTTGTGATATATGCAGAACATGTTTCTTCAATTCAGTGCTGGTTTCTTCGATATTAGGTTGTACTTGTGGCCACTCTTCTTCAGGCCAACGTAGAAAATCCGGGCCATTTAGCCAACGGTCGCATGAAGTCGCTGAATTTATTTTATGACGTTTGGTGGCTTCGTCTGCCACATTGTGTTTTGACGGGATCCATTTCCATTCCGAAAGGTCGCTTAATTCTAAGATTTCACTTATACGTAGGCCAACAAACTGGTTGTAGCGTCTACTGTCTGAGTGGAGCCAGCTCAGTACAGTTTTGGCATCGGACCAAAATACCTTGCGACTTATCTTTATTGTTAGTGAGTCAGAAATAAATTTTGAGAACCGAACACCAATTAATGCCGCCATCAATTCTAGTCGCGGGATCGAAATTTGTTTTAGGGGCGCTACCCTAGCCTTTGAACCTAGAAGAGAACATTCGACGACGTTACCTTTTGATATACGTAAGTAGCATACTGCGGCGTAGGCGCTATCGCTGGCGTCTACAAAGGTATGCAACTGAACTTCTACTCCTTCGTAATCAGCATGATATTTTATGTAGCATCTAGGTATTTTGATGGTCTCTAATAAAGGCAAATATTTTAACCATTGAAACCACTCATCTGCTAAGCCGGGAGAAATTTCTTCATCCCATTTAACGGAGCTGCGCCAAACGGCTTGTAATAATATTTTTCCGTATATTATTATATTGTTTATTAAGCCCAGGGGGTCGTAAATAGTCATCACCATACTTAACATCTGCCTTTTCGTTGGAATTTTGATTCTATCGAAGATTTCTCTGTGCCATAGTAAAGGTGAGAGTTTAAATGTTATAACATCTTCGCTAGGAATCCAAAAAACGCCTAGTACTTTTTCCGCGCCGTTATCACCGCCGATATTAATCTTAAGCTCAGCGGATGATTCGCCGAGTGTTTTTAAAACTTCCGGCGAATTGGAACACCAATTCCGAATGT
The DNA here is from genome assembly GCA_951509765.1 of Sphenella marginata. NCBI lineage: Eukaryota > Metazoa > Arthropoda > Insecta > Diptera > Tephritidae > Sphenella > Sphenella marginata. Next base: position 85,030,796 of record OX608080.1, on the reverse strand, counting down.
TAAATCCACCAGCTTTGTGTATATGTTGCACGTCGTGTGCCAGCGCTATGGCTTCTTCTTTACAGTCGACAGAATCTAGGTAGTCATCCACATAGTGGTTGTTTTGTATAGCGTCGACTGCTCTAGCATGGGTAGTTGCAAATCGCTCGGCATTTAAATTTTTAACAAATTGGGATGTGCACGGAGAGCAGGCTGCTCCAAAGATCATCACTTCCATAATATAAACATTCGGCTCGACGGTGGTGTCACATCCTCTCCAGAGAAACCGTTGTGCGTGGTGGTCTTCTGACCTAATGCGCACTTGATGGAACATTTCTTGAATGTCTCCTGATATGGCAATCGCCTTTTGTCTGAATCGGTACAAAACTGCTGGCAAAGATATTAGAAGATCAGGCCCTTTTAACAGAAAAGTGTTAAGCGAGACGCCGTATGATTTTGCGGCAGCATCCCATACAATGCGTGATTTGCCAGGTTTGTTTTTGTTAAATACCGCAAATATTGGTAAATACCATACAGGAGTTCCATCGTTTTGGCTGAGCTCTTTATGGTTCAGTTTTCTGATGTAGCCCTTTTTTAAATATTCGGCTACAGTATTATCAAAGACCGCTTTGAGATTTGGATCGCGTTGTAGTTTTTTTTCTAAACAATAAAGTCGATTTTTTGCCATACTGTAGCTTTCTGGCAATTCGAATTTGTCAAATCGCCACAGAAGGCAACTTTCGTAGTGCCCATTACAAGTTTGTCGAGTATATTTACGCATCATATCTAACGCACGTTCATCGTCTTTACTTGACAATGATTTCTGCATAGCCGCAACGCCCAAACTTTCAAACGAGTAAAATTTCTTAACCGCAGCGTGCAGCTCATCATCGTTCTCTTTTGAACTTTCGCATACGCAGAAATTCCATTGTTCACGCGCCAATGACGTGCCCCCAGATGTTCCGTAGATATGCCAACCAAGTACTGTTTTTACTGCTACCGGCTCATTTGGTTGACCTTCCCTTATATCTTGCGCAAGTCCCAACTTCCAGTGGTCGATACCAATTAAAAGTGTGGGAACAGCGTTTGCATAGCTTGATATAGGTAGATTTTTTATGTGTTTATATTGTTCACTTAATTTCTCATAATCTAGGCTCTGCATTGGGAGAGATAATTTGTTTACTGTATGTGCATTAATAAAAAATTTTCGCTGATTTGGTCCAGCAATTTGTATATTTACTAACTTTGAATCGTTTTCGGTCCTTCTCATATCGCCTGTCCACTTTAGGCATAATGGTTCGCTTTTTCCATCTATATTGAGCTCTTCAGTAATAGTTTTGTCCAATAAAGTTATTGAGGACCCTTCGTCAATGAAGGCAAACGTTTTTAATGACTTGTTGTCTTTACCAAATATTGTAATTGGCAAAATTCTAAATAAAATATTTTGATTCTTATTGCAGTGCGCATTACAGCTGTTTGCATTTATTTTGACGTTTGCTGGTGTCTCTGCAACTGCGTTCCCATGCAGTTGTTTTAGTTGTTGGCCTTCGTTTGCCGTGGTGAAAAAACGATGCAAAAGAGAGTGATGTTTATATACACATCCATTTATTTCGCAAACCTTTTGACATTTTGTTCTATCAACATGTTGTCCAAGGCATTGTTTGCATAGGTTATGTTGTCGCACAACGTTCCAACGCGTGGCTCGATCCATGCTAAGAAATTTTTGACACTTCGCAACATTGTTGCAATTCTGTTTGCATACGCAACATTTTCGTTGCTGCTGAGCGTGAGTATAAACATAAGCTTTTTTGTTTTTGCTGTCTGACACTTGCGTGTTTTGTTGTATATTGACACTGCTTGCAGAAATTCCGACGTCAAATATCCAATCTGAAAATGTTGCGAGATTTGGGTATTTATTTTCTTTTAATAAACCTAATTTAAAGGTACCCCAATTTAATTGGAGAGTTGGCGGCAGTTTTTCTATAAGCTCTTGCAGTAGAGAAGAGTTTTCCAACTCATTATATAAGCCAGACGCTTCTATTGTAGCTCGTAACCCTTTAACATTGACGGCGAACGAGGTGAAAGTATCCAATTTATTTTGATTAACTGGTGACATAAGTTTTATTTTGTTTTTTATAGAATTGACAATTTTCTCTGGCTGGCCAAAAAGGACTTTTAGCGTTGAGATAGCATCGGGGACGCATGCTGGGTGTATTAGAATGTGTTGTACAGCATTGTACGCTTCTCCTTTTAGTGATTTTTGAAGTCGGATTAAGTTCTCCGCATCGTTTAAGCCGCAAACTGTTGTCGACCAGTCATACGTGGCACTGAAAATAGGCCATTCTTCTGGTCGCCCCGAAAATATGGGCAACTCGCGCGGAACTGAGTGCCGTGCATTTATCTGCTGTAAAGTTAAATTGTTATGAGTGCTACTGCTAATAGGTGATGTTTCGTTAAGTTGTGGAAACCCAACGTTTGATACGTGTGGCGGCGGTTGTGGACCCATTAGTGATGAGGGAACGTTTGGCATAGTGGAGTTAAATTTAGATATGTCGAAAGCAGGATTTACACGGCCGTAAGTTATCGCCGTATTATCTTGCATTCTACCTTGCCCAAACAATGTGCGTTCTCCCCACGATGGATATGTGTTACATTGAAACTGATTCCTTATAATAGGTTCTGCGCGTTGGCCGTCATTTATGGCCGTGGCGCTTGTAATGTAAGTTACCTGTGTAGTATCCCTTTGTGGTTTGGCTTGCACGGTAATGTTTCTGGCGTGCCCGCTTGGTAAGTCGCTAGCTTGTGAGGTTATGTTACCATGTTCGACGTCAGTTTGGTTCTTTGCACCTGCATCATCAGATTCTATTGGTTTACTTGGTGGGGCATTTACTGAATTCACCCATTCTTGAACATCACTTAATTTCTCAGAGACCGCTTCCTGTGAGTCTACTTCGCTACTCGATTTTTCTAGATCGTCTTCCAACAATTTATATTTCTTGGCTACGAAGTCTAATGTAATTTGTTGCTCCTCTGCTAGTCTCTGTAGCTCCAATGCTTTTCGTCGCGTTTGTGTATTTGTAGAGACACTCGAAGTGCGACGAGAGTTGCTTTTATTTGTCGGCATTTTGGAAGCCGGAGACGGCGGTTGCGTATGTTCGGGGGGATTGGTGATGGTGTGGTTGGATGATTGACCCTGCAAACTAGAATGGCTCATTTTTTACTTACTGTGAGGTAGAGCGTAGCTATTACGATTATGACTTCGATCGATTGCTGTAGTTGATTTCCGGCACCAGGTTAGTCCGGCAATTGGTTCGAGCGTGTATGTGATAATTAAAAAAAGAATTTTAATTGATGTTAGGAGAGAAATTTACTCGCCGCTAAGCCTGCGGATCTTCTTCGATTTTGAACACTCAAAGAAACAACGTGTTGACGTCCAAGTATGCTTTATTCAGTGAAATACTTAGTAGACAACAATATTACAGCAAGTTTCAGATTTAGATAGAGAGTGTTAAAATTCCTAAAGTAATTTTAGTTGTACTTATTAATAATGAACAATAATGAGAAAGTGTAAATATACGTACTTTTTTAGTGAAGAAAGGCAGACACTTTTAACTTGACTTTTCTAAGTTATGTTAGCTCGATGTTGAACAAATCATAATGGTTAACCTTAAAGTTTCACATGTGATAGCTACGTTTTTCAATTGCATCTAAGTTCATGATGCACGAATTTACTAAAAAATATATGTACTAATTAAGTAAGTGTATTAATCGATTATTTCAGGTTGACTATAAGCTAGAGATGGAATAGGTGGCGGTAACAAATACAATGTTAGAAGGCAAAAAATTTAATAAGAAAGGGGGCGTGGCACCTCCCATACGTACTAAACTTTTAAGGCTGAATATATATAAAAGGGTTGGTGGTAGGAACCCGAAAACCGAGATACACTACACCAATGCTCTCACTTACCTTCTTAAAAGACAGCTTACAATATTATTTCTAATTTAGTAATTGAAGTAGTAGCGGTAGCTTTTCGTGTTAAATAGTTTACATTTGGTGGAATGCGAATGTGTAGACTATCAATATTTGAGTGATTTGGTGAAAATGATTTAGTGTGTCGGCGGATCTTAACTTACATTGGAATAGATACAGAGTTTATCATTCAGTTGGATATTTTTTTTAATGAACTTAATAGGAAAGTCTATTTTGGGCAGAAAAGAGTTTGCCGGGTCAGCTAGTATGTAATAATAATATGTTTCATGTATGAGGAAAGAATATTTATGTTTTTCAAAAAAAATGTATTTTTATTTCGGTACTAAAAAAAAAAGTAAATGAGTAATAGGGCAATATATGTATGCGAATCCATCCCAAAAAAAATTCAGTACAATTTGAACGAAAAAAGTACGCTTTTTGAGTGGATTTAGTACAATTCATGAAATGTCGTTTCCCAACCCTGGTATGGATGCAAATGGTAAGTATAGTAGGAGGTAAGTATAATAGAAGGTAAGTATAGTAGAAGGTAAGTATAGTAGAAGGTAAGTATAGTAGAAGGTAAGTATTTAATGGTAAAGGTAAGTATATATGAGTATTTAACCAGGTAAGTATACAATTCACATTTAAGTATCAATTCAATATTTTTAGGATTCATTTCGACATGTAAGTTTGAAAATATATACATATGTATATACATTAATCAAATTGGATGAGATCTTCATCCATGTCTTCAACTCTAGTTGTAAAGTAGTTTTCAACTAGTTGGTTTGATTGCAGGGTTCTTAACAATTCTTAAATTTTAACTTGACATTCATTTAGTGGTGATGGTAGTGGAAAAGTATTATCGTAACTTGAAATGCTGGTATTGGTGTTTCGGTCTAACCCTGTAAAAAACGTTGGAGTATGGGAGTACTCCAACATTTATCCTCATTCATACAAAAAGGTGGTCCAATTTATAAGCCCATGTCCGGCGATTGGATCACCTAATCCATATCGGAGCACCCTGCTGAATAGTCTATGGAACACCTACGTGAGAGTACTTTGAAAATGCTGCCAAAAGATTACCCTATAGAGTACTATGCAGTAAAGCGAGAGAGGGAGTATGTGTTCTTTTTGAGGACCACCTACTCCCTCTCTCGCTTTGCTGTTGAATACTCCATAGAGTAATCCGATAGGAGTATTTTGGGAGTACTCTAATGTAGGTGATCTATAGAGTATTCAAAAGCAAAGAAATGGAGTACTCCGAGTCGGATTAGGTAATCCAATTACCGGCCATCGCCATATAAATTGGACCACCTTTTTTATATGAGCGAGGATAAGTGTTGGAGTACTCCGAAACTCCTTAGGGAGTACTCTATGGACTATGGAACGGAGTATTTCGGTTTTTTGCAGGGAACTCTACGCCGTCGAGGCGACGATGAAATTTCTTTAATACTTAAGAACTCCGATTTTACCTCCACTGTTTCCTTTTCCATATTTATATGTTTTAACGTTGCCACGGCCTCTTTGTGTGTTTGCTGTATTTGTAGATAAAACTCATGAAATGTTTGCACTGCTTGCCAACATTTTCGGCAGACGATTCTCAACTCAACTTGGGACATTATTAACAGCTAGAGAAAGAAAAAACAGAAAACATTTGGATGTTGAAAAATAATAACAACTGCGCTGGCCACCTACCTCTTTCTTGAAATATATAAGTTGCTGGCGGCATGTTGGCGGTTGTTGTATTAACTGCTGTACTTCTTGCGTATATGTTGGGGGGTCTGCCACTGGAGGAGGTACTAAACCTATGAAATGTACATAAATGCCCATATATTGTTGTTTTTTCAAAGTATAAATGTAGGTATATAACATAATCTTACCGATGAATGTGTTTGTTGTTTTTTATTCAACATGGTCCTGAAATGGTACTGCGCCTTCGTTATTTAAATAATTTTTCAAATGATCCCGGAGCTCATAAGCACTGGTTGGGCCTCTACGTTTGAAACTTTGTACGGTGCGCAATGGACCTCCACAATTCGTTAGTTCGTTTCGCCATTCTCCATCAGAAAAATTCTGTGGGCAATACCACCGTTGCGTATCGTGCATCATTATGAAGTTGTGTAGGACCAAACATGCGAGAATAATTTTTTCGGCGTTTTCCGGGTAAAATTCCATAGTTGTTTTGAGCACTCTCCACCTTGCAGTCAAAATTCCAAATGCGTTTTCAATGACGCGCCGAGCTCGCGACAATCTGTAATTAAAAATTCGTTGCTCTCTGGTGGTTTTTGAACCTGGATATGGCTTCATCAGATTGTTTTTTAACGGGAAAGCACAATCTCCAACAAAAAAAATGAAGAAAAGGCTGCGATGTTGAGGGTAGAGGAACGTCAGGAGGGAGTGGCAATCGGCTCTCTATAAGATCTTCGCCAAACTTTGTTGCATGAAATATACCTCCATCGCTTTGGCTGCCATAAGCTCCTACACTTACAGCTGTAAATGTATATTTTGCGTCACATGCCGCTAGCAACACAATGCTGAAAAACTTTTTGTAGTTGAAAAACATTGATCCCGTTTTTGGAGGGCATTTTATTGCAACATGTTTTCCATCTATAGCACCTACACAATTGGGCATATTCCACATCTGGGCGAAATCATTTGTAATGTCTTTATATTGATGTTGCGTAGGTTCAGATAAATATATTGGCGACAGCGTTTGCCATATTGCTTCGCATGTCTCCAACACAATTTGTCTCACTGTGGTCCTACCAATTTTGTGGCTCCAAGCTAATTTTTTTAGAGGAATGCCATGTGCTAAGTACCTAAGAATAAAATTAATATAACATCTGTGGTAAAGAGTAAAGAAATACTTACTGAAGGGTGATAGACAACCGTTCTTCCGCATGAATTTGCTCTCTTGGCTTGCGAAGCGACGGAGATATTAAGTTCAAAAAAACTTCATAAACCGGACGAGTCATTCTGGTGTGCGCAAAAAAATGGTCTTCATCCATTTGTTTTATTTTTAGGAATGATTTTCGGTGATAACCGCTTTCATGACGGTTGTTGTTGATGGGGTTATATCGCCATCGCCTTTTGTGGACTAATTTCCTTCGTTGAGCGTACAAACCCATAATAGAAAGAAATAATGAGTCTATTTCTTCGTCACTGGACATTTTGGATTTTGCGCCTTGCTTTTATATGCGATATGATGCAATTTTCCAATGGTATGTTAGTCCTGTTTGTAGATAAGATTAATTTTATGTATGGTAATACTTTCCGGTTAACGTCAAGTGTTAATACACGTCCAAAAATATAGGTAGAGGTATCAATAGACGCGTCTTCACCTCCGTAACAATAATCTGGAGGGGGAAATCCGATATTTTTAGAATTTTGCGAGATATTTGCAGTTAAAGTTCACAACCACCTGGAGTTGGAATGGCGTAGCCCAGGGTTATTTTTTGAAGCGCGGACGAAGGCCGCCTACGCGGAAAGGTGTTCTGCACCCAAAAAACGTGGATCGGGCCCCGAATTTGGGATCTAACCCGGGTCAATTTTCGGTTTTTCACTAATAACTTTTCACAGAAACAAAATATTGCTTTTCCCCCTTCGGGTTATTGTTACGGAGGTCAAGACGCGTCTTTTGATACCTCTCTCAAGATTTTTGGACGTGTATTAACACTTGACGTAAACCGGAAAGTATTACCTTATGTATTTTGGGTATAACAAAGTATTAAATTTTTATTCAGCAAACGTATTTTGTTGCTAAATGTAATTAAGCATACATGTGCATAAAAGATAGCGCACTGGGATCACTTCCAATATATGTCTTTGTTAATATGTAAGCACGAATGAATACAGGTCAGATAAATTTATTATTATTTAGCAACATAGTTTATCACGAAAGTAATGTTTAATTTTAGCACTGTATGTTTTAAATGAGGTTTTTGCACAGCTACTTACAATTACTAATTTCCTCAAAATGTATTGTTTACGAGTTTTTGCAGTCAGTCAGCTGTTTACGGTTACCGCACCAATAATCGATAACAACGTATCGCATAGGGTTGCGTTAGGGATACGACTACAGCGTTACGACAAACATCACCAATGTCTCCAGCTTAAGTCGGGTTCAGAGGTGACGTATCGGTAACCTTATAAAACAGCTGATTCGACTAACCTTATGAGAAACAATGTAATCGATTATTGGTGCTACTATCTGTAACGTAACCTTACCGACCAAATGCATGTTGGTTTTTCTCTTACGTTAAGGATACGACTACAGCGATACGACTACTGCACCAATGTCCCGGCCTTTAGTCAGCCTTCCAGCTGACTTAGTCTCGACTAAGCAGGGCTGCTGTCTTTCACAAAATAAATGTCAGAAATGTTCCTAATTTGCTTTGTGCACCGTCCCAGTTGGAAACTTTGCCATGCATGACTTTAACAAGGTAAGCGTAGATGCACGTTAACGCTTGTTTTTTTTTTGAAGCATGCAATCATTACGAAACCTTTTTCAAGTAAGTGCTATTTTACCACCTTCCAATCAAAGGGATATGCTATCTGCGATTATATATATTCCTTGGTGCATTTCTATACATTACCATTTCTCAATTGGTACTGGTAGAAAAAATACTAGTATATATAAAACAGCTGACCGGGTTGTTGTGGTCAAAACTATTTAAGTTGCTAATAGCTGAATTACCCACCGACGTGTAACGCACGTGTACGTATAAAGTACGTACGTACTTTTGGGCGAACTTTTATGCCCGTGATGTTAACGCAGAAATCAGCCATTTGCGTTTGTTTACATCTAATACAATGTTGCCATTGATCGCTTTTCATGCATGCTAACGAAAACATGTACATATCGACAGCCACACTGCAAAACCCTGTATGTCCAAAACCAAAAAGTTTTCAGGAGAGGGAAAAAACTGTGATAATTATAACGTATGTATATGAGCGACGGTTATTTCATTTCACCACTGGAAAGAAACGGGAAGTTGTAACCCGATTTTGACTGAATTTTAATGTGGGAAATATCACGATCTATGGGAAAGGCTCAGAACCTTATTTTTGGAAAAATAGTGACTTACGGGGTTTTGCAGTGTGGCTGTCGATATATTTTAATTGAGTATTTTTCATTGTATATAAGAGCGAAACTGATATTAAAAAATAATAATTGGTCAATTTATTTGAAATCAAATTTTAACAAAATTTATTTTGGGTTATTTCAATAACCCAGGTGAAAAGGTATTTTTGTAAAACAACTAAAAACGATCTAAAAAGAGCATACGAAAATGTGAGTAGGCAACACTGTCGTATGAGCAAGCAATCAGCTGACACGTTCATACGTAAAAAATCAAAAGTAGTTTGATTTCTACGTTACGTTCACGTACGTCGTTGAGTAATCACTTACATGGCACTCTCATAAGACAGGTCGTGTCAGCTGACAAGTACTACGTGCTTGCGTCGGTGGGTAATTGAACCATAAGTTGGTGAAACCCAAAATTAAGTTAGTCGCGAATCTGTGCTTTGCCATAGCAACACAACCCTCACTTCCACTTCTAACACGAATTGCAACAATAACAACCGAAAAAATGGATTAAACCACAACCAATCTTAGATTTGAAATGAACCAATCCTAAGCTACCTGAATTTTTTAAATTTTTTATGTTAAGTATAAGCATTCACTCAAAGTTCCTAGCAAGATTCAAAGATACCTGAATTTCTTTTTATTTTAAATTTAGGTATTCACTTGAAAGTTCCTACCATAATCCTAAGCTACCTGAATTTTCTTAAGTTTTTTATTTTACACCTAAGGCTGTGTGCCAATCGGTTGAAAATAGCAAAATTTTGACAGTCCGGGAGAAAATTCTGACATTTGTTGGAGTGAATACGAATGTCACAATTTTCCCTAGCCCATGGGGCTAGGAAACACGGCCTTTCCACCGAATAGTTTAACAAACCTATACCAGAGGTGCAGATTGCAAATTGGAGATTCAGCCTCTCCACTGTATTGAGCTGCAAAAAAAAAAAATTTTAAGAGTACGTAAGTATCTCAAACGTAGGTGGAAACAAAACCTATATACAAACCTATACCAGAGGTGCAGATTGGAGATTCAGCCTCTCCACTGTATTGACCTGCAAGAGGTGCAGATTCCAGATTGAAAACAATTTTAATAACGATTATAGGGGCAAAAACACAGCTAGATAAGTACCTACCCCTAACAAGAGGACGTAAGTCGCATCTTGACAATTCATTTAAAATGTATCATTTGCATAGCAACAACAACAAAGAGTCTATGCTCATTTCCTTGTCCAAAAAATTCCGCTAAAATTTGCAAGTAACACTTGCAAAAATACATATTTACAAAATTATTAAATACACATATTACAAAATATTCGCGCACTAGAAAAAACTAAGTTCAAATTACTGCCTTTTTTTTTGTGTGTTCTTAAACACAAATAAATTCCCAACAACAAAATATATCATTTCAAGTTTCCACTTGATGCATTCCATATGAAAAGATAGGTCGACCTCTCCGATTTTCTTCAAATTCGGAAGACATGTAGTATTTGACGTCTAGAATAGTGTGTCAAAATATTTTTTTAAAATTTTGAATATTTTGGATTTTATTGACAGTTGAAAATTTTTTAAAGCTTTTCTTTGAGTTAAAATATCTTTTAAACTATTTGTTTTAGAAAAAAATCGTTTACTACAAAAAGTCTTTAAAATTATTGGAGTTTATAAAAAAAATTTTATGTTCACACAATTTTGGAAAATAACATGATTGAAAAATCAAATAAAATTTTTTGTCAGTGTAAAGTAATGAAGGATAGCACCGATTCTCCTTAAAAAAATCTGAAAGAAACTTGAATATGTTCTTAACCTACCCTTCAAATTTAGAAGAATGGTTTTTTTTTTGTTTTCGAAAAAAAAAGTTTGAAAATTGTATGTTGAATAAATCTCTTATTTTTACGCACAGTAAGTTTGTGATACAAAAAATGTTACACTATATAACAGGTGTTTTATACATATATATGTATTTACCCTCTTATTCATAGAAAATAAAAAAGATTGGTCAAACCTATTTTATTTTCTATGAATAAGGCCGTAAAATATATAATGCGAAGTTGGGGCAATTCTATCAAAATTACGGCACACATGCAAACACACGTGTTTAAAATTCTCCGCAGTTTGACAAACATCACATTTTATAACTAATTTAAATAAAAAAATGAACATATCAGCTGTTTAATAGCGCCATCTGTGATGAATTCCACCTATTAATAACGGGAACAATAACTTCAGTTATTTTTTGTTTATTCTATCGCAGTAGTCATTGATTTTGTAAACTTCTTTTATTTATTACCTTATGAAAATAGTTGGTATTTCATACAGCTCAACCTAATATAATCGCACAGCGTGAGTTTTCTGTCAAACTTGTTTCATGCCCATACAACTTGTATGAGAGTAACCGAAATAGAATTGCGTGCGCTAAAAGCTAACTCAAAATCCAACATTTTTGTGCGTGACGTTTTGAATTGAGGTTATGGTAATTTTACAAATTATTGTTTGATCATTTTCGTTCTTTTAGAGAACTGTTTTAGACAAATATCTGAATTTAAAACGTCAACCAAATGTTGTAAACACAAATTTGACCTTCTATATACAATATAACTATTCATATTTAGACCAATAAAAGCAACGCACGGGCTTTAATTTAGGTTACTCAAATAATTGCGTATAGACTTCTGTGCGTCCGCAAACGCTGTGCGTTTATATTAGGTTGAGCTGATAGTCATTTGCAATTTGATTCATACAAGAAAAGGTTCTTCTCCAAAGCTGTTCGCTGTATTTCTTACAAACTATCGTACATATATACATATTCTGATACCCAAAAATGCCAAATAAAAAATTTTGTTGTAATCCATTTGATTTGCCAAATCACAACTTGGTTAAAAAAATGTAGGTAAATCAACGCCAGAACTATTAAAAAAACTACCCAATTTGGGGGAATATGTCTGCTTTTGCTACAGGATAAAAATTCTAAAAGATGCTGTACCATCTAAAGAGGTTAGCAATAGTATTATTAAAAGTCCATTGAATGAAACTAAATTTTCCAATGTTAAAACAGGTTCCGAAGGAAATCCATCGCCAAATATAAGTTCTGATGAAGATAGTGAAGTGTATACAGGAGGAGATGACGGCTTGGAAATGCTTTTATCTGTAAGGAAAAAGTTTCAAACCCTTTCGAATTATTCAGAAAAGATTTTTTGGTTGACAATTTCTCCACCAAGTTGGACAGCATACAAACTCCATAAAGAATTTAATACAACTTATAAGTTAGCTTCTCATGCGAAAAAAACCCAAAATATGTTTGGATTTGGTTCCCACCCAACTCAAAAAATATCAGGAAGGAAGATTTCCGAAAATGATATTTCCGGTCCAAAATTTGTATAGGTCAGATGATAGATGAAGACAAACGGATGGAAAAAAGTCAAAAATTCAGAAACGATTGGTCTTGTGCAATCTGAAAGAAGCTTATGTGGAATTTAAAAATATGTATTCTGATTTAAAAGTTGGATTCAGTAAATTTGCCGAACTACGTCCTAGGGAATGTATTTTGGCCTATGCTGCTGGAACTCACACAGTATGTGTTTGTAAAATTTATCAAAATATCAAATTACCCCTTCGTCTTACACATGAGTCCAGCCAGACCTTTTCCATTTTTAATCTCCAAAAAAGACCACTTTGGGTTAAGCCAGAGGTTTGAAATTTTCAGTAATCTCCTAAAATTTAATCATACGTCGATCTGTAAAGAAATCATGTTGATATCTGATATATATATATAGTTATATAGATATTTTGAATGATACCTCACATTCGTAACACATAGGTCTGGCTGGACCCACACACATTTCTATGTAATTTTTTGAATGAAACCGTGCACAATGCATTTTTTTCAAATTTTTGAATGTCAAAGCAACCTTTGCTTTTGCAATTAATTTCTTTTTTTAATTTTTCAATGTCATGGCAAGAGTGGATATTCTTTTTAGTTCAAATTTTTGAATTTTTCGTTGGTGGTCGGTCGAAAAAGAGTTGATTTTCTTTTTAGCTCATATTTTTGAATTTTACTTTGATGACAGTGGATAAATAGATGTTGAATGTTCAGGAAGTGAGTGCTAAAGTATAATTCTTTACTACGCGTTATTTTTGGTGTGCTATTTTGATAAAAATAAATATGAGTGACGAAATTGATTTGATTTATAACACTCGACCGCATAGAAGAAACTTTGACAGTGAATTTTATGAACGAATAGCAGCTGCTTTAGCTAACGATTTGGAACGTGAAAGGGCTGCTGAAGAACTTGGAGATAACCTTCAACCGATAAACCTAGGTGAGGATTACGATGACATCGAGGATTTGGATTGCATTCCTGACAATGAAGCTTCAGACATCGAGAACGACCCAATAATCCAACCAAATGAATTATCCTTTGATGATGATGGTGATGATGAGTTCGAAGAAGCAATGGAAGGACAAAATCGCAATGACTTTTTGTATGGTAAAGATGGCACAAGATGGAGCAAAAATGCACCAAGCGCAGGTCGTATTCGAGTACACAACATCATGCGATTTCGTGGAGGACCAAAAGAAAATAATTCCATTGCGATCGAGCTATTCAAAAAATTTTTTACTCAAAACATTTCTTTTATTATTATAAAAGAAACGAATCGTTACGCTAAAGAAACAACTGAGAAATGGAATACGGCCAACCCTGACAAGCAACAAAAAACTTGGAAAGATATGACTGAAGCTGAATTGGATGCCTTCTTGGGAATTCTTTTTGCAGCTGGTGTTACACACAATAATATGCAAAAAGCAGATGTTTTGTGGCGTACGGATAACCTACCTATCTTTAGAGCTGCCATGTCTTACCATCGCTTCGTTGCCCTGGCTCGTTATGTTCGGTTTGACGACAGTCGTACTCGTGAACATCGTCAAAAGTTCGACAAAGCGGCGCCAATTCGTGATATTTGGAATTTTCTGAACCAAAATCTGGCAAATAACTACGAACCTCATGAGACAAGTGTAGTTGATGAGCAGTTATTTCCATATCGAGGAAAAACCAAATTCACTCAGTACATACCTTCAAAGCCAGCGAAATATGGCATCAAAGTGTGGTGGGCATGTGATTCCAAAACTAAATACCCGTTACAAGGAAAATTTTATACAGGACGAAATGAAGGCGAGGAAAGAGAAGTAAATCAGGGTGAAAATGTACTGTTACAACTTGCTAAAGCGTATACTAACACCGGGCGCACAGTTGTTGCAGATAATTTTTTTACAACCTTGGAAGGTGCAAAGCGTCTGGCCAAAATTGGTATGGCTTTCGTTGGAACTATTCGAGCCAATAAGAGATGTATTCCCAGCGAATTGAAAAAAAGTCCTGCTCGTCCCATTCTTTCATCTTGTTTCGGATTCCACGATAATTTGGTATCAATTTGCAGTTATGTGCCGAAAAAGAACAAGGTAGTCAATTTGATTTCCACCGTACACTACACAAAAGAGTGTTTTGGTGAAGCAAAAAAACCTGAAGCAATATTGTTTTATAATAAAAATAAAGTTGGTGTCGATTGTATGGACCAGATGGTAACGCATTTTACTACGAAACGTTCAACAAAACGTTGGACATTTGCCTTTTTTTGTAATATGCTGGATGTTATGGGACTGGCATCTTACTGCATTTTCAAAGAAGTTGAGAATACCCAAAAAAATGACGCTAGACGTAACTTCCTATGGACATTAGCTAGTTCATTGGTTCTACCAAACGTTGAAGAAAGAATGAACAACATTCATATCTCTAAGCAATTCAGCACTCGGACAGCTATAGAGGCCTTCTTAGGAAAACCAATAAACGTGAGTATTTCTAACTTTGTACAAATTTTTATAATTTTGACTGAAACTTGTTTCTTTTCCAATTTTGTCTTCCTTTTTTAGAAACCTCTCGTAAATCCTACAAAAAGCGGCGCAGACACATTAGCTAGAAAGAAATATTGTCTACTGTGTGCAGAATCAGATGAAAAGATACGGAGGAAGACCCGATTCTTTTGCTCGAAATGTGCAGAGCCGGTTTGTCAACAACATTCAAAAATCGACTACGTTTGCTTCTGTTGTATTCCGCAAGAACAATAAAGTCGTGTGGTTATTATTTATCAATATCTCCTAATGTATTTAGAGAATGGAATATATAATTAAATTTTTCTTTATTTATTTTAAAAATAAAAATCAGAAATTTAATAAATATTTGAATACATACAATTAAATAACAAAATTTAGTAGTTAACAATCAATACTTCTACTGGTCTAGCCCATAGCCCTTACAGCTGGGTATTAAAAAATCGGTTCCAGCCAAACTTAGACTTCCTTACTTTTTTATTTTCGAACTAGAAATCCGCAATTTTAATAAATACTTGAATAACACACAATTAAAGGGTTTAAATTAAAAAATCTTGCATATAAATCACATCTTTCTTCGTAAATGCATATAATTTGTATGTGGGTCCAGCCAGACTCATGTATACCGAATGTGACTATCAAAACATGTGTCTGACGAAGAGTTAATGATGGATGCTTTAAAAGATATCTCCAACCAAATTTCTATTCAAACATACGAAGATGTCTTACGTGAGATGACTTTTGAGGAACATAATTGTCAACTTAGAAAGTGTAATTCTTGTCCAGGTTTTGAAGGAATAAGTATTGAACTTGGAAAAGCATTTGAAGTAAATAATATAAAAAGTATTGAATTTTTACAATGGACCAATACAGACCGTTCTTCTATAGAAACAGTTAATAAAGATACTCGTACGTTTATTGAAATTCTGAAAGCCGATGCATCAGTACTTTTAACACACAATTTTATATCCAAAAGCCAAAACAAATTCTTCGAAGAACTGAAACTTCAATTAAAGGAAGGCGAATTTATAGTAGTTGGTGACTTTTCTGAAAATTTCACTTTTTTGGTACAGAATGCCATTCAGGATTACCACTGGAATAGCAATCAGGTTACAGTTCACCCCTTTGTTGTTTGTATTGTATATTGTATTGTATTTTATTAAACATTTTCTTGTTGCATACTTATTAACTAAAGCTCACAATATTACATTACATAACTCAAATCAGAGAAGTAGAAGAGACAAATCCAACCGTCGAGGAGTCTGCTTTAAATTTTTTGTTCTTTGGCAATAAAAACCCAAGCCAACAGACCGGACGTACCCTGTTCGAAGAACTGCAAAATTATATCCATGAAGCAGAATCGCCAATTCATACAAACCCCTTAATTTGGTGGAGGGACAACAGCAACCGTTATCCGAATATAAGTAGAATAGCAAGACAGTTTTTGGCTATTCCCGCTACAAGTGTCCAATCTGAACGGGTATTTTCCACAGCAGGCGATGTTATTACTGCTGAACGTAGCTGAAAACGCAAGCTATTTAATTGTCAGCAAACACGGATTTGTATTGAAAAATACTACATATGTACATAAGTACATAAGTATGTACATATGTATGTATCAATATTATTTGACTAAAAAAATGGTTTTTCTTATTATAACTTTTAGCATCTTTACAATAAATATAGTAATTACAATTTTATGAGTTTTTTATTCCTTTGGTTAGCTTAAAAAGCTATCTGAATTTATGCAGTTTTAATTTATGATTAATCATTTTATTCAAAAAACGATTAATCAAAAAGGCGGTTAATCAATTAATTTTCTTTCTGATTAATCAAAATCTTGATTAATCGAGTAAACACCTATTTGATTAATCAAAAATCATAATTAATCGATTAATTGAGTAATCGAAATTATGATTAATCAAAATTTTGATTAATCAATTAATCGCACAGCCCTAGTTGTAACCAAAAATATACATCTTAACTTCTTTTTTAAATAAGTTTAAATTCCTTATTACTTGTATTACCCATGGATGAAAGAGATAACGTCGCTACCGACGAAGAAAGCCGCATTAAAAATATTGCGGGAAATAAGGACGCATTAAAAAATATTTTGACGAAGAAAGGCGCATTAAACAAAATTTTGACGAAGAAAGGCGCATTAAAAAATATTTTGACGAAGAAAGGCGCATTAAAAAATATTTCTAGGAAGAAAGGCGCATAACCAAGTATTTCGACGAAAAAAGACGCACTGAATACATTTACAGTAAGCTTCACAAGGGATTTGGTGCTGGATTGAAAAAAATTGGACCAGCCCAAGCTAGGAAAATACTAAGCAGGCCCTGCATTTTAAAAGCTAAGCAGGTGCAAGCTGGAAAAATTAAGTAGGACTATTACATGTAAATAATCGTGGCTAGGTATGCCCCTTGGAGAATACATGGCAAATTGCTCGCAAATAGGAAAACATACGCTTTCCATGGCAAAGCCCTGGCAGGACCTAGGCGGAGTTGTCCGTTATAGGGAAAATCTAGCCAGGGCCTAGGTTAAGTATAAATTTTTCTTGGTTATTCCATTTGCTGGAATATAATCAGTAAAGGTCTACACCGAATTAAAAACAGGCTTTCCCATTTTGCAGCTTATCGAAGCGCGTCTTTCTTTCCTAAAAAATATTTTAAAGCGCCTTTCTTTCTTAAAAATTTTTTTTAAGCGCCTTTCTTTCTTAAAAATTATTTTAATGTGCCTTTCTTTCTTAAAAGTTATTTTAATGCGCCTTCCTTTCTTAAAAATTATTTTAATGCGTCTTTCTTTCTCAAAATATTTATAATGCGTCTTTCTTCAAACAAAAAAAAGTTTTCGCCTTTCTTCGTCGACAAACAGCTTTGCGCCCTTTTTCGTCGATAGGAACGATAAGGTTTAGCCATCACATGTGTGAGAAAAAAGTATTTTTTTCGCATGACGTATGCGGTGTGTTGTCAACCTGACAAAGCTGTCAAATACCATACATTTCAAGAAAGAAAATATAAACAACCTAACAAAAGTTGCTAAATAATAATATTTAGTGCGGTAATCATAAAAAATAACTTCAATACGGACGTAATCAGTTTGTATAAATCGTATTAAAAGTATAGAAAGCACTTTACATTTAATTTCTTAAGGAAATTCAAATGGAAAGTTTCGGTCCTCAGATTTGTGCATCAGTGAGATTGCAAACAGATATTTCGCGTATAAAATTAGGAAAAATTGTGTAGTGGTTTAGAAAATAATGCAATATCATGTCATATTTACGATAATAAATGCATTAAATAAGTTTCGACTATGTGATTTAGAATTATTTACTCATTTTAAATGAGGTCCTCATAGCCGTGTACCAGTACAAATTTGTATGTAGACATAGGTACAAAATACTAATTATATAAAGTTTTAATGCATTTCTTTCAAAAAAATTGTTAAATATCTTTTGTTTAATGTTTCATTTCGATAATAATTGTATTAAATACGTTCCGGCAGTGTAGTTTTGAAAATATTTACTCATTTTAAATGAGGTCCTCAAAGCCGTGTACCAGTGCAATTTGTATGATGTTTTACTTAAATAAATACATAATAACATACGAAAAATACCACATCAATAAAAAGATTTTGTTTCATTTCAAGTGGCTTTATTTTATATATATATATATTGTTTATACGTATATATATTTGAGAAAAATGGAGCCACTTTCGTTGGAGTTTTCATCCTTTGGAATGTGGAAAACCCCAACTTTTTATCTTTGGGTTTATGGGAATCTGCGCAATTTAACACTGCGCACTTCATTTTTATTAATGAAATAAGCAAATATTATTTTTTTTACAAGAATTCACACAGAATAAACAAAACAAATACTGTATTGGGCCAATACATGAACACCGCATACGTCACAGAAAGTCAGCTGTTTTATTCACAATATGGCGGCAAAGTTGATGGCTTAATCTTGTATAATTGATTCATGTGTATTACCTGTACAGTTGCAGGAAGGGCGTTGAAAAATTTGCGCGACGTGTATGTGTAAAAACTTCTAAAGTGTGACGTTCTAGTATACGGGATATGTATCTACGAGCGGAAGTAGATTTCTTCGTAAGTTGTAGAAAGCTTTCTAGGTAGCCACACCTTATAAAGAATATCTTTAAAACTTTGTATAGATACAGATGTCGACACGGAAATACATCTAGTTTTCTAAAAAATTACAGAGTGAGACCTATAGTTTGCACTACAGATGCGCCTTATAACCCCCTTTTGGATTGTTACAATGGCCGACAGCTTATTAGTCGAAGCGCCGCCCCAGCATGTTATACCATATTGCAGTTTGGATTGAAATATACCGTAGTAAACTGTTTTTAGAGTTGACACAGAACATAACTTTTTCCGACGATAAAAGTGGCGAGTAGTGTAAAGAAAGTATTTTTTTACAGTATTAATGTGCTCAGACCAACTCAAGCGGTTGTAATATCTAGGTCTTTGTAAAGCTCTACAAGTAAGTTATCAATCAGCTGTTCGACTAACAGCTGTGCTCACCTGACTGGGAGCTCCGAATTCAAAGGCGAAATCATTGTAAAGCTCTACAAGTAAGTTATCAATCAGCTGTTCGACTAACAGCTGTGCTCACCTGACTGGGAGCTCCGAATTCAGAGGCGAAATACGCAGGGTCTCATTCTTGCGGACTGAAAAAAAAGTACGACTACCTATTGAAAAATGTATGATAACTATGTAAATATGAGAAATTAGTTCTTGAAAACTATTTATTGTTGCAGGTAATTTAGTTAAGAGTAGTTTGTACAAAAGTTGTCTCTGTTTTAAGACCTTTTATGAAATCTTAAACTTTGTAAAACTTTCCTGTGGTACTCGCAGAAGCAACCGTGTAGTTGATGTTGCCATGGGAATTCTCTTGTTCTTCCTTGTTTACACTAAAATACCACGTGCTAATTTGGTCAATTTCAGTAAATACTTGAACGAAATACTAACTTCTCTTATTTATTTCGTATCTAAATGAAGTTCCCCACCATTTTAAAGTGTTTACAAGCAAAACGCACGCTCAAATATCTTTTTGCATATATGCGCAAAAATGTTCAACTAAAGGTGCATTCACATAGTACTCGCAAGTTTCTTAGGCATCGCTTTATTACAACGCACTTTAAATGTTTGCATAATGTCAAAAGCCAGAAAACTCATTCATTGCTATCTATTTCTAGCAGGTGTTAAGCTCAATCATGTATTTAACCAATTATACCAGTAAAAGCAGTAACTATATAATATTTGTTGAATTTGTCTTCAGTACGGTATGGAACCAATTTTCCTGTTTTAATTAGTTTTAGCACATTGTGTCACGAGGTACATATATAAATTTTTAGATATTACGTGCAAAATTCATATTAACAGCTGCTTACACTTCGGTATCCTCACTAAAGCGGTAAAGAATTAATGTCTTATGTCGCTTGCCGTATAACAATTCTGGTCGTTAGTCGTGCAAGCGCTTAGAAGATGGTGAAAAATAGTGGTTGATGTGGCTCTGCTTAGCTCAAACACGACAATAGCTTAGTAAATTACTTATTTTGTTGGTAAATTTGTATAAGAAAACATATTGGACTCGACGAAATCTGTTCAATTGGGGGAAAGTTAGTAGTAAATAATATTTGTTCGAACGGTTAACTCCTACCAAACGGTGAACTCCTACCGAACGGTTAACTACTCCCGAGTTTTTGACCATATTGAAAAGAAATCTTAGTATTGAACGGCTGAAGGACTGAACGAAGTGAACGATCCACTTCACTTTCAAACAAATTTAGTCTTTAAAATGCGTAGCTCTAGCACAAACGATATTTTAAAAACAACAAATATGTGAATAATAAAAACTGCCGCAAAAATTTTTTACTCGACTATTTATTTTAGCTTCAACATTCTACTAGAAGCAAAGAAAACCAAAGGTTAATTGCGAAAAAGTGGTCTTGTCGTCGATATGTTTTTCTTCATTAAGTGGATTAGCTTCTCCATAACCTTTTCAGTACTTAAAGCAACATTTTATTCCATTATAAATGCCAAATAGTATTATTTTCTGCAATGTTAAGTTAGAACTTGTCCCTTGACACATTTCGGATCATATTTCCATACTAAATATGCCTCAAAAGCTAACCTACACAGCAACCCTACTCTGGAATTTTGCTCCATTTTTGAATGAAAATTACATCCCTGCTGCGATAGGGGTTGCTGTACTCGCTTTTTTTTGACATTTTTCTCAGTGTCAACCGCTGATTTGACGTTTTTCTCAGTGTCAAAAGCCTGTGTGTTAGAAAGAGAAAGGAACAAAGATAACTTACTTGTAGAATTTTACAATGGGCGAAATACACAGGGTCTCATTCATGCGGACTGAAAAAAAAGTACGACTAGCTATTGAAAAATGTATGATAACTACATATGAAAATATGAGAAACTAGTTGTTGAAATATATTTATTGTTGCAGGTAATTTAGTTTAGAGTAGTTCGTACAAAAGTTTTCACTGTTTAAAGATCATTTTATGATATCTTCCCTGCTAAAACGCTCCACGTCATTTGACTAGTCATTTTACGGTCATCGTGACCACCGGCCAGCGGTCATTTCTTTGGTAAAATTTGTTCGGGCAGACGAACTTTTGTGACCAGTATTTTCGTTTCGTTCCTATTTATGTTATTGTGCACACCGCTCCCACTTATGAGCTATGAGCATAACACTGTCCCGCTCGCACACGTTGAATCCCGGTCTTTTGACGTAAACTTTCTGGTCATTTTCCCAACATTTTTATCATACTTTTACGTCATCATGGCCGTATATTTACTATTCTTATGACCGTCATTTTGACCGTTGTTTTACTTAAATCTTACCTGTGAATTTACCGAAGCTGCCACATTAAAAAACATAGTAATTAAATTCAATTTCATTTATTTAATTTGATATAACAGGTTGCTTTTTCGTTTAACAAATTGTTTAATACTTTTAGTTGCTATTTATCGTCGCGTTCTTAAAGGAAATATATACAGTATTGGACGATACTATAGCACCCCCTATATAACATCGAGCTATAACAACAACGTCTTTCATATGCGATTTCGATTTATTTTATTTTCAAACATCGTTTATGTTGTAATGAATACCACCAAAGCCATTCTTGATCATTTTGTACAAAATTCAGAATAACTCTGCAAATTTTGACCTAATTTTTCAACTTTTTTCCTCGGCACTTTAGAAAAATTCTGAGTACGCAGTTTTGTAGCCCATTCAATTTGACTCTGACAAAGTGCAAGTATTAAGTAGCTCCGAAAGCGCCTTGATTTTTAGTCAAATTGAATGGGCTACAAAACTGCGTACTCAGAATTTTTCTAAAGTGCCGAGGAAAAAAGTTGAAAAATTAGGTCAAAATTTGCTAAATTATTTTGAATTTGGTGCAATGCTTTTAGTAAAACCTTGAACGAAGTTTGCTACAACATAAGTCAAACTTTTATACGAAATTATCTGAAACTTTATTTGTAGAACGTCTTTGTTTTAGTTCGATGACAAAAAGGGGGTGCGATTGTATTGTCCAATACTGTACATACATTTACATATGTAAAACCTATCTAACAGGTTGCTTTTTCGTTTAACAAATTGTTTAATACTTTTAGTTGCTATTTATCGTCGCGTTCTTAAAGGCAATATATACATACATTTACATATCGCACACTAAATCAAAAACAGTCACAACTCACAACTCAAAATCCGAGTAACTTTAAAGAGTAACGATAATAGTCAAAAAGAAAAATATTGTATGCATTGGCTGCACTACTTTTTATTAGGCAATCTATGCCAAGAAAGCGACCTAAAAAAATTTTGAGTTGTGACTGTTTTTGATTTAGGGTGCGATATGTAAAACCTATCTAACAGGTTGCTTTTTCGTTCAACAAATTGTTTAATACTTTTAGTTGCTATTTTTCTGATCCCATTGAATAACGAAATCCTTACTAAATAAAGCATACTTCACCACTTTTAGCTCGGAGAGTGCTCTTTTGCCATTGGTGCCACCATAATTGAAGAAATCCATCACTTCGTCGGTGAAAACACATCTAACCACGCTGGCTAGATTTCCAGATGAGCCCTTTAGAGCGAAAAGATATGTAATCTGTAAATATTTTAAATATCTGAAACTAGGCACAAATAAAAAAAGTCACACACTCACTACTGCGTCTTTGAAATCTGTGCCTGACAACTTCTCCTCAAAATCAATAATAGCATCAAGGGACGCAGCGGCATAATTGTGGCTAGATCTGAGTGGAGATCGCTTCCAGTTTCACCACATATGCGACACATCATTTTGTGAACGCTCTTTATAAGAACCTTTGATTCCCGCTACACCAAGCACGTGCACGATCGACAAAACGTCCATCGGAGGCAGTAGCTTGATCAACAAGCAAATTACCTAAGAAAAAATATTTTAGAGAAGACAGTTACTCTATAGTTAGCACAAAGAGAAACAGCGTGTTTTGATACTAACCAATTGTTGAAATACCATATGCTAGTTTCGCAGTATCCCATATGCTTTCCGGGCGGAATACATCAATATCTTTTAGTGCAGTTACTGGTATAAGGCCAGTGCCCAAAGACACTACAACTGCCAATAAAGCATTGTTCTTTCATATTCAAATATAAGCCCATACATTGACGCATCGTTTTACCACAACCAAGGCCGAGTGCCAATATACCACCTGTGCTGGTACCAGCGATCCAATCAAACATGTGTACAATTGGTGTTTGAGATATTTTTTCTATTTCTAGTAGCATTTGTACAAGCACAAGCCCACGGATACCACCGCCATCTAAACACAATAAGCGGCCACGTCCATAGGGTTTTTCGTCTTTATTACTAGATTCACTTGTCGCAGAACCTGGTGTTTTCGGTGTTGCTGTACCACTGCCAGCACCAGCATCTCCACTGCCACCTTCACGCTCCACGGTATCGATAATTACTGTCGGTCTGTAATATATAAATTATAAAATATGATAATTTATATTGTATACGAATGATTGGGATTTTCCTCAAGTAAGTTTTTCAAAATCGGCAGTCAGTATTTTCCAATGTTTGACCACAGGGATCCCCGCTCTCAGTTACACTTTTTCAAATTGCGTTCAACCGTCTCAGTACAATAATTTACCAGCACAAATCGCTTGACCACTGCATCTACGCCGATGACCTATACATCCTGGCAAAAAGGAATTCAAACGACGACAACAGGTTGCTGTCCTCAGTTATAAATGACATCTATGAATGGGCCCAAGTAGCCGGTGCAAAAATCAGTCTACCAAAAACATCAATTCTGCACATCTGCAGGAGACACGGGTGCTCCCCATCAAATCTAACTTTTAACAATACAGAAATAAAATACGTGGATAACCTAAAAATTCTGGGTATTACTTTTACCAAAAACTACAAATGGAACACCCATATTTCTAACTTAAAGAAATCCATAAACACCAGATCCAACATAATCCGCTACCTATCAGGTAAAGGGTATGCACATACAAATACCCTCACATACCTCACAAGGACCATCATCCTAAGCAAAATTGATTATGGACTATTTTTATATGGTAACTCCCCAAAAACAACTTTAAATATACTAAAACCAACATATCATCAAGCAATTCGGAAAAGCATCTACTCATTCCCAACTACACCTATTGCTAACATCCTAATTGAATCTGGGCTGCCAAGCTTGGAAGATCGATACACTTCATCGATCCATAGACTACTACCAAAATTACTCTACAAACACAACTCCGTCATCGATGCTGACATCAGAAAAGCTAAGGCTGGAAAAAGACCTCCAAAAATCGCGTCTACCATCCACCGCACTTTAACCACACCGGCCCATAACATCATTGATAGGCCCCAACTCAGCTTACAACAAAAAACGCCTCCGTGGATGTTCAGTCCAACATCAGTCTCAATCGATCTCGCCAAACTTCCGAAAGACAAAACATCAACAGAAGCTTATCGTCAGGCATTCAACGAATTAATATCTACATATCATAACCAAAATTACGAGATTCTGTTCACGGATGCATCAAAAACATCATATAACTCGGCTTTTGCCGTAGTGGACTCCAAAGGGCGAACACTACGACAACACCTCTTCAACGATGTATCCTCAATCTTTTCTACAGAAGCCGCGGCCATACTCGAGGCTATTCGCATAAACCAAGGAAAACCAAAAAAACCGTCATATGCACCGACAGTCTGTCAGTACTAAAAGCGATACGTAACCAGTTCAATTTCGACTGGGGAATAATTAATTCAATTCGTGACCACCTGTTCAACAACAAAAAGCTACAACTAATATGGTGCCCTGGACACGCTGGAATATCTGGAAATGAATTCGCCGATAAAGCAGCCAAACTAGCCTGCACATCACCTACCACATTGAACCCTTTCGTTGAAAAACTCGACTTAACACGGTTTATCCGTCATGAATCCTACGCACATTGTACAGCAGTAACGCGCATCAACGCACATTATAAAAATATTAACCCTAAACTTATTCCAGCTACCTATTCGACCACTATCGAAAAACACAAAATAATAATTTTTTCGCGCCTGCGGCTCGGACATACCAGCTTTACCCATTTACATCTTCTTGATAAAAACATCAACAACACCTGCAAGTACTGTAATACTACTCTAAACTCAGTTATACATATTCTCACCGAATGTTCAGCCACATTTTTCATACGTCGCAGAATACTTGGGAACATAAACCCCATGATACTACTTCAAACCCCAACAGTGGAGAACATCGATTCAATCTTCAAATACATAAAGGCAATAAAAATCAACATATAGCCATGCATCAACGCATCATCATATACACACTAACTAATCATCCATTCGAATAAGTTTTACTTTTGACCACCTAGCCGATAGCCACAGCAGCTAGTGCTAAATATGCTTTAGATTTATAATTACAATTATAAGTTTAATCGAATCAAATAAATAAATAAATAAAACTTACTCTGGTGGTAATTGGCCATTATTAAATGAAGTTCCAAAAAGCCCATCCATAGCTTGTCGACTAGTTGCTGCCAGCATGTTTTCGATATGTTCCCTCTTCTCCACCGGTTCAGGCGATTCTGGTGGTATACCATTAAATGAGCCTTTTGCATTACATCCATCTGGACAGCTTGTATTTGTTTCAGGACAACTATACATTTATGGAATTAAAAAAAATGCATAAGGGAAAGTTTGCATCGTATATGAACATTTAGTTCACTAACCGTTTAGCTCCAACTGAAATGTATAAAATTTCACTTTCTTTGCCGCTATTTGAATCATTACCAACCATATGACGCGGTGTTTTGCCTTCTTTATTTTTGATATTTAAATCGCAACCAAAAACAGCCAGACATTGCACAATTGGTACCGATTTTTTTCCAATAGCTATATGTAATGCTGTACTTCCATCTTTATCAAAAACATCTAAATCCGAATCATGAGCCAACAGTGTAACAACACATTCAAAGCGATTTCGAGCAACCTTTTAAATATATTAAGGAATTAGATTTAAATAAGGAAAACCAATTAGTAAGTCCTCTCACCATGACATGCAAAGCGGTGCGTCCGTCAAAATTTGTAGCATTTATGTACATCACATCCTTGCATAATTAGCGCATATAAAGTTTCCCGCGATGAGCACCAATGCAACGGAGTGCCACCAAATTTCATGTCCTGGGCATAAAGTTTATTGGCATTGGTTTTAAGAAATTCAGCTACTGAAGTTGGTGTACGTGTTCCACAAACTTTACTCATATTTTTGGCATTTAAATTAACATCTGCGCCTGCTAACAATAAAGCTTTGACACAGTCCGGTTTATCAGACAAACAGGCTAAATGTAATGTGATTGAGATTTGCGGTACTTTTTGAAGCTAACAACTGTAAAGAAAGCAAGAAATGGGCCATATGTGTTTAAAAATAATAACAATTTGGAGCGGTATATGTACATTCAAAAAATAACCCTGGGCTACGCCATTCCAACTCCGGGTGGTTGCCATAGCCGTGGCTACCGCCACGGTGATGTCCTTCCGCGTGCCACTCTTTTCTCACAGGGTAATGTGATTACAACAACCACATGAAAATGACTTTAACTGCAAATATCTCGCAAACTACTAAAAATATTGGTTCAGCGGAGTTGTATTCATGCTCCTGGGACCAAAGCGCGTCTCCTGATACATATCTCAACATTTTTGGTTATGTATTAGCGCTCGGTACCCCACGTAAACGATTACCATGAAATTTTATAACCAAAGCGCGTCTCCTGATACAAATAAGTGGTAATTGTTTCCGACCGGGGCCGAGTGCTAATACGCGTCCAAAAATGTTGAGATATGTATCAGGAGACGCGCTTTGGTCCCAGGAGCATGAATATAACTCCGCTGAACAAATTCCACAACTGTAAACTACTTGTGGTTGATCAATTTTCAACTTACCAATAGTCCAAACTTTTTAATTGCCAATTGCTTCTTATTTTGTAAAAAATTTTATTTTGGTTTGTCCAAATGGCGAACTCAATTCGCAAAATTCCGCGCTTCACAAATGAAGCGCTGCCATATCGACAAAAGAGATGATTTCGTATGGAAATTTTTTTCGATTTCATCTGTTTTACCAATATGATAGCATTATTTGGTTTCATTATATCCATTTCATTCCGAATTCTCACATGTACAATGGATGTGTTCGTAAACGTCAAGAATTCGTTTGAAAGTATGCGAGTTTCGGTCATTCCATTTTGGCAGGGTTCTTAAACTTTGTAAAACTTTCCTGTGGTACTCGCAAAAGCAACCATGTAGTTGATGTTGCCATGGGAATTCTCTTGTTCTTCCTTGTTTACACTAAAATACCACGTGCTAATTTGGTAAATTTCAGTAAATACCTGAACTAATGAGTAACTTCTCTTATTTATTTGGTATCTAAGTGAAGTTCCCCACCATTTTAAAATGTTTACAAACAAAACGCAGGCTCAAATATCATTTTTTCATATATGCGCAATAGTGTTCAACTAAAGGTGCATCCACATGGTACTCGCAAGTTTCTTAGGCGTCGCTTTATTATAACGCGCTTTAAATGTTTGCATAATGTCAAAAGCCAGAAAACTCGTTCAATGCTATCTATTTTTAGCTGATGTTAGGCTCAAACATGTATTTAACCAATTATACCAAAAAAAGCAGAACAATATAATATTTGTTGAATTTCTCTTCAGTTCGGTATGGAACTAATTTTCCTGTTTTAATTCATTTTAGCACATTGTGTCACGAGGTACATATATAAATTTTTAGATATTTCGTGCAAAATTCATATGAAAAGCTCCTTAAACATCGGTATCCTCACTAAAGCGGTAAGGCCGCTTTCATAAAAGCCGGTAACCGCTAACCAGAGTTTAATTGACGTATTTTGTATGGTTAGCTGTCAAATTAATCGCCGATTAGGCTTAACCGGCTTTTATGAAAGTGGCCCTAAAGCATGAATGTCTTATGCCGCTTACCGTATAACAATTCTGGTTGTGAAAAATAGTGGATGATGTGCCTCTTCTTAGTTCAAACACGACAATAGTTTAGTAAATTAGTTATTTTGTTAGTAAATTTTTATAAAAAAACATTTTGGACTCGACGAAATCTGTCCAATTGGATTACTAATATTATTGGTTTAACTATCTAATATTGTTGGATATTTCAAGCAGGCTAATGTCTGTTTTATTCATTCAGTCCTTCACGTACCTGTATTTGAATGCGTATAATAATATTTTTTCGAACAGTTAACTCCTACCGAAGGGTTAACTTCCCCGGGTTTTTGTCCATATTGAAAAGAATACTCAGTATTGAACGGCTGAAGAACTGAACGAAGTGATCGATCCACTTCACTTTTGAAAAAAATCTAGTTGCCTAATGCCTAGCTGTTGCACAAACGATATTTTGACAACAGCAAATATGTGAATCAAATATTTTAGCTTCAAGATTTTACTAGAAACTAGTAAGGAAGTCTAAGTTCGGGTGTAACCGAACATTAAATACCTAGTAGTGATCTGTTTTGGTATCCCAATTTACTCAGGTCTATTTTAATAACGGAAAAGTTGTTATTAAGGCAACTGATTGTTTTCGATTAAAAACACTTCTTTTGTGAGTGGTAAATTCAATTATCACTAAATAACAAAATATAAATAGCTTTCCTCATGTTCATGAAAGGTATGAAAATAAAAAAAATTTAAAAAAAAAAGGCAGTAGGGTGTTAACTACTTGCCCGTAAATCTTGCTTGTTTGTTATTCGATTTGCGTAATTTTTGGCAGGAGTATACTACATACTATTGGGAACCCTCTCACAAAATTTCATTGAAATACATTCTTGAAATTCCAAGCAATCGCTTTTGAAAATAGCAGAGCTTTTATGCTAAAAAGTGGGCGGCGCCACGCCTACTTCACCAAAATCCACAAAATTTGTTTACAGTTTAGTTTTGTTTAAAAAGGCTATTATGTGTGTAAAATCTTATTTATATAACTTATACAATTATGGAAATATCGCGATTTTAATTTTACGAAGAAATTTTTTAGAACTATGTTCAAAAAGTGGGCGTGTCCGTTCACCGATTTTGTTTATTTTTTCAGCAAAGAGTTAGCTTTATATGTTGAACACTTTCTTCAAATATCGTTTCAATAAGTCAATTTTTACCGGAGTTATGGCATGGAAAGTTTTGTGGAATAATCCCCCATAAAGGGGCGGGGCCACGCCCATTTTCCAAAAATTTTGTGCTTTCGACTTTCTTTGCCCGCGAACACTTTAGAGGTGAAATAGAAATGATATACAGCTAGTTTAAGCAAAGTTATAGCATATTCAATATATCCATGATCCTTTTCGAAATCTTTCGTATAAAATTGGGCATGGACCTAATCCGATTTTGCTAATTTTTTTTCGAAATATTGCCTGTATTAATAGAAATATGTGTGCTGAATTTTATTTTGCTATCTTGAGCGGTGTTTGATTTATGATTAATAATATTTCCAAATTTGACTTAATCAAAAGTGGGCGGTGCCACGCCCTTTTTTAAAAATTTCTTAAGAAATTTATTTTTTGCCTTAACGCTAAGGTACACTCCAAATTTTATCCTTATAGGTGTATTATGTACTGAATAATCACTCTCTTTGTATTTTCGAAAATATTATATATATAGAAAGTGGGCGTGGCTTTTAACCGATTTTGCCTATTTTCAATAGCGTTCAGAGATAAGTAAAAAGGAACCTGCATACAAAGTTTCATTGAGATATCTCAAGATTTACTCAAGTTATCGTGTTCACAGACGGACGGACGGACGGACGGACATGGCTCAATCAATTTCTCTTTTCCTCCTGAACATTTTGATATACATAAGTCAATATCTATCTCGATTCGTTTATGCCGTTACATACTACCGTTAGGCGAATGAAGTTAATATACCTTGTGTGCGAAGCACTACTAGGTATAACAAAGAAAACCGAAATGTTTTCCTTCATTAAGTGGATTAAGCAACATTTTATTCAATTATAAATGCGATATAGTACTATTTTCTACAATGTAAAGATAGAACTTGTACTTTGACACATTTCGGCTTATATTTCCATACTAAATATGCTTCAAAAGTTAACCTACACAGCAACCCTACACTGGAATTTTGCTCCATTTTTGATTGAAAATTACATCCCTGCTGCGATAGGGGTTGCTGTACTAGCTTTTTTTTGACGTTTTTCTCAGTGTCAAAACCCCGTGTGTTAGAAAGAGAAAGGAACAAAGATAACTTACTTGTAGGATTTTACAATGACCTAGGTATTTGAAATTTTCAACGACTTCAACCCTGAAGCAGCTCTCACTACAGATTCTATTGCAATCAAAAGACCTCATCGCGACATTTTGTGCACACGCCGCATGATGCATGCTAAAACGAGAGCATGCCGCGGAATGAAATATGACATCACAGCTTGGTTGTCCTTTGCACGGCGTTCTGGAATGAAGAAAAAGATGACCTAGAATGACGCAAAAAACTAATGATGCCATCTTTTTTCTGACGTCTCTGATGTACCGATAATGATAGTCGGAGAGTCTGAGTTGCTCGGCTTTTCATTTTATCCTTAAATATCCTTTTTTTTGGATAATATATATAGCGTAGTAAACTATAATTACACTGTTGATTTGAAATTTACTGAAACCAAACATAATTGATGTCATTAGATGCCAATATTACACGACTTTTAGTTTTTTTCGATTTAAGCTCAAATGAACAGAAAAATCCTTCATAGAGTCCTTGAATATCCTTTATAGTATAATTTATCGAATAAAACTTTTTTAAATACCAATTTATGGGTTTTTGGGTACGAGGAACTCATTTCTGAGGTCCATTAAATGCTATTTCTACGCTAGATGGCTCACAGATTGAGCCACAGAGATTGAACACAGTGTTCAGTTTGGGTAAGTAATCTCATTTTCGAGTGCAAAAATTCTTTTTGGAACTTCGGTAGAGCCATCTGGACCTCAGAAATGAGTTCCTCGTACCCAAAAACCCATAAATTGGTATTTAAAAAAGTTTTATTCGATAAATTATACTATAAAGGATATTCAAGGGCTCTATGAAGGATTTTTCTGTTCATTTGAGCTTAAATCGAAAAAAACTAAAAGTCGTGTACTATTTGCATCTAATGCCATCAATTTTCTTTGGTTTCAGTAAATTCCAAATCAACAGTGTTATTATAGTTTACTACGCTATTTGTATTATCCTTAACAAAGGATATTTAAAGATAAAATGAAAAGCCGAACAACTCAGACTCTGCGACTATCATTTTCGGTACATCAGAGACCTCAGAAAAAAGATGGCATCATTAGTTTTTTGCGTCGTTCCAGCTCATCTTTTTTTTCATTCCAGAACGCCGTGTTTGATAGCATGGTTGAAATACATAAGTCTAGTTTTACTACTTACAATCAATTTGTGTGAGGCGAACCAGGTTCGTAGCAAATGTATATCATGATTAACATCACATATTAACTCAAAGTAATTCGATGTACTGTAAGCAATAGCGAGGTCGTCTGTAAAGGCAGTGGAAAGGAAGCTTAAATAAGGAATTAATGTAGATCAGGAACAGTATTGGACCTAGAACTGAGCCTTGGGGAACGCCCAGATTTACACACTGTAAGCTACTGTAGCTACATTCCACTTTAACTTTTTGCATTCTGCCTATAAGGTACGATTCAAGCCACTTATGCATAGCACCGCGGAATCCAGCACTATATAGTTTGTCCAAAAGCACACCTCTATCAACCATATCAAAAGCTTTGGTTATGTCAACAAAGAGACCAGCGCAACTTCTTTTCACATCTAGAGCTTGGTAGACGTTAGTGCAAAAATCCAGCAGAGCGTCTTCTGTCGATAGCCCAGAACGAACGCCAAACTGCATGGCGCTAAAGAAGCTCGCATTATTTAAAAAATTTACCATTCTTCTTTTAACGGCCTTTTCAAAAACCTTGGATACGGACGAGAACAGTGATATGGGTCTGTAGTTATTTACATCTTTATTATCACCTTTTTTCAAAAGCGGAATTACAATAGCACATTTCAGAGCATCAGGAAAATTCCCTGTGAAATGCTAGTGTTAAATAAGTGTAAAAGAATATCAACTATATTAAAAGATATATTTTTTAAAATTAAATTGGAAATACCATTTTAGAGTTTTAATAATATTTATAATTTCGAAACCTGTAATAGGCTCAAAAAAGAAGCTATTTCGAGAATTATGGCTCAAGGGTAGATCGTTCGAAAACTGACAGTTGCAGTTAGACAAAACTGTGTTCCCAATCGTTGTGAAGTGTGTGTTAAATTTATTAGCTACATCCACAGCATCTGTAATCAACTGACTCTCATCTTGCAATACTATATGCTCATTATAATTTACGCAGTTTCGATTAAGTAGACTATCGACAACTCCCCATTCTTGTTTAATATTACCAAGTGCTGAATTAAACTTGTTTCGAAAAAAGTTTTCCAGCGCCAGTCGTATGGCCTTATTGGTGCTATTACTTATTTTATTACATCTAACGCGAAGCCTTCTATTACTAGGATGCTTAGCGCATTTTTTCCTTAATTGGTTTTTGAGTTTTATTTTCCGGAGGAGATCGAGATTAATCCAAGGCTTAAGTCTCACATTTTTCTTACGGTTATTTACAGTATATGAACAGTTTTGAATGTGTGCTTTTAAAGTGTCTAAAAATATGCAAAAAGCTATTGATATGTCATTTTCCGCGAGGACGTTCGACCAATTTTCGAAACAAAGCTTATGGTTTAGCATGGGAAAATTAACCTTTGTATATGATGACTGAACACGGTTACCGGTTGGTTTGTCGAGAACAATTCCATTAATTTGCAAACCCGTCATCGTGTGATCAGTTACTTGCAAGTCAATGTTCAAGCTTGTGCAATGTATATATGGTACGGCATTAAAGCGACAAAAAATATGATCAATACACGTACCAGAACTTAAGCGCGTCGGCTCGTTAATGTAGGAAGTTAAGCCATTTCCAGCCATTAATGCTAAATAATCGTCAGTTGTATTACATTGATGCAGAAGGTCTAAATTAAAATCACCTAAAATAAAAAAGTTCGTCGATTTCTCACACAATATGAAACTGGAGTATTCTTGAATAAATAAAGATTGAGGAACAGATTGTAGTCTGTATACCCCTAAGAAATCAAATTGTTCACCTTTTATATTAAGAGAAAGCTGTAACATATCAGCACTATTTAGGTTTCTACTTACTGCGGTACACTCATAAGTATCGCGCACAAAGGCTCCAACACCTCCTGCACTGTATCTATCATTCGCATTGGAAAAAAAATTATAATTAGGTATGATGGAATCACTTATTTCATAAGTATTGTTAGGGATTACGATCTGGCATTACCAGCATGCAGGCAACCCTACGGTCCAGGTTATGTACATAAGTACATACTTACATACATATGTACATACATTGCTACGTTAGAGCAACCAGTATACAGTTGATCGATCATACGATTGTACCGTATAAACCAACAACTATGTTATTTTGCTATCCTCTTTAAATACTTGTACGCTAAATAAATGAACAGTCAATTTTTTAACTCGAACCAATAAAGATTCTGTTAGCCGAAATAAATCGCTTATTGCATATAATTACTTCTGAGTGTTTAGTGCAATTTTAACTAAACATTTTTGGTGCCTCCTGTGAGGACTGAGTTATTCGCGATCGGAATTATTTTATAATTAACAAAAAATGGCATCGTTAAATCTGCGCTCGTCATCACGCACTTCCATTATGCGAATTTGGATGCAAATTCAGGCGGACACTTACGATCCTGACAGCGTTGAAGGTGAGCAGCTATTGTCAAGTGCACGGCAACATTTTTCTCGCTTCCTTGATAATCACATGGCGTTGGTAGCCGCTGCCCAAGCAGATGAAATTGCTGCCCATGACGAGCTATTCGCCACTACGGAGGACGTTTTTAATAAAATATGCATCAAGTTGAAGCGGAAAATAATTCAGCCGTAAAATATGACCCACTCTGGGTATAGCCACGCCCCTGATATGAGGTTGGATCCCGTCAAGATCCCCAGTTTCGATGGTGAACACACAAATTGGCTTGTGTTTAAGGATATGTTCGAAACGCTTGTTCACAATCGGACAGACTTGGATCCCACCTATAAGCTTGGTAAACTGCGGCAGTATGTGAATGCGGAGAAGGTGCCGCTCATTGGTGGGCTGTACACCGGCGGTTACGACGAAGTGTGGAGTGAACTAAACCGACGATACAATAATCCACGTGTTCTGTCAGAAACCCATGTCCAGCGGATACTAGATTTACCAACACAACCACAAGAATCTCGTGCAGCACTTCTTAAAATCCTAGATTGCGTTCGGAATTCCTTTAGGGCACTCGAAGTAATGAGTGTGCCCGTAAAGCACTGGGATGCAATCGCGGTACCAATATTATTACCAAAACTCCCAACAGTAACGCGTACTGAATGGGGTATGAGTTTAAAGAGCAACGATATTCCGAAACTAGAGGATCTCATGGGGTTTATTGAGCGTCGAGCTGCTAACTTACCAGAGCTTGCAACAATTAGCACGCTTGGACCAAAGGGACGAGCTCCATCACATTCAGTTAAAACACATTTGGGTACAACGTCAACTAATGTCAACGCTACATCGGCATCTCCGGGCAGTTGTCCAGTGTGTTCGGAGGCCCACCGCATTGTGAAATGCCGCTCATTTCGCACCATGTCAGTGGACAAACGATGGGAGCTAGCAAAGCAATCCGCCTTATGCTTTAACTGTCTTCGGAGCGGACACAGTACTAGGGAGTGTCCATCGGGTACATGCACCAATTGCCAACAGAAGCACAACACATTGTTATGTAAAAGGTCACCGCAACCCACGTCGACTTCACCCAACAATACTTCCGTTGAAGCAGCAAGTTCTTCGAGCGCAGCATCGACCTCTTCTACAGGTGCTCCTCAAATTGTTCCTCGTAAACAATGACAAACGTACTCTGTCCAGTCGTTATTCACAGAGAGCGACCGGACAGTTCTTTTAGCAACGGCGAAGGTACTTATTCGTGATCGTGATGGAGATATGCACGAATGCCGTGCCCTTTGTGACACCGGATCTCAGGTGAGCTTTATGAGCGAATCTTTACTAATGACATTGAATCTTCCCAGAATTCCCTGTGCATATCGAGTTCATGGCATTGATCAAAGCTTGTCAACCAGTACAACCGGCGCCGTAGAGGTCACAATGTTCTCATGTTTGGATGAAGGTTTCCATATAGAGTTCACCAGCTATGTGATTAAATCTATAACCACAGATACTCCGACTACTGCTATTGATGTACAGGCCTGCCAACATTTGCATGATATTCCATTAGCCGATCCCACATTTGGGATTCCCAGCACCGTGGATTTACTCATTGGAGCGGATATCTGGCCGTCAATCATTTTGAATGATGTAATCGTCGGAGCTGAAAACGAACCATGTGCATTGAATACGAGGTTAGGTTGGATCGTACTTGGCCCAGCAGCATCCAGTACATCTACTGTAACTCCTCGATCGTTCTTGGTTGAAGCATGCGAAAGCGATAGTCCCACAGATCAGCTGTTGAAACGATTTTGGGAAATCGATGAACCCACCTGTGAGATAATATCCGAAACCGATGTTTGTGAGAATATTTTCAATACCACGTTTACACGATGCGCAGATGGGCGGTACTGCGTACAAATACCGTTTCGTTCAGATGCACCTGCACTTGGGCGGTCTCATCCAGCCGCTTTGCGACAATTTCTCCAACTCGAACGAAAACTGGCAAGCAACTCGACTATGAGGGAAAATTATATTCGATTTATGCGCGAGTACGAAGATCTGGGGCATATGGAGGCTCTCCAGACTGATGAGGGTGATCCGGACCAGTGCTATTTTATACCACACCACGCAGTTATGACGAAATTTAGAGTGGTATTCAACGCCTCGGCGAAAACCTCAAATGGTATATCTTTAAACGATACACAACATTCTGGGCCACCACTTCAGGATAATTTGATTGATATCATCCTTCGATTCCGACGCTATGCGGTAGCTATTACTGCTGATATCAAGAAAATGTTCCGGCAGGTACTGGTGGACCCAAGACATCGAAGATGGCAGCTAATTCTATGGAGAGAATCATCTAGCGAGCACTTGCGCACCTTCCAGCTCAAAACTGTTACATATGGGATGGCTAGCGGGCCTTTTAATGCCATCCGTGCATTGAAGCAGTGTGCATACGATAACTGGAACATTATTGCTGACGCCAGCCGGGGAGCCGCTGCACGAGATAGCATACTCCAAAGTTTTTATGTAGACGATTACTTAGACAGCGTTCACACCACAGAACTGGCCATCAATCGCGCACGTGACATTGATGACATTCTTCGTCAGGGCAAATTTGAGTTAGTCAAATGGAACTCGAACTGTACACAAACAATCATGGCCCTTAGCGGCAACGAATCTACGAATATGGAACGAACCTTAGGCGATTCCGACACAACGGTATTGGGCCTGAATTGGAATCCCATCACGGACCTTTTGTTCTTCAAGGTTAAGGTAGGTGAAGTTGATAACATACCTACAAAGCGTACGGTCTTAAGTGACATTGCCCGCATATATGATCCACTGGGGCTGTTAGCACCGGTCGTAGTAACAGCGAAAATCATTGTCCAACAACTTTGGGTAGCCAAATTAAGTTGGGATACCCCTTTGCCATCGGAGTTATCGGAAGTCTGGCTGAAATATAGAGAAAGTCTAGCTACACTCCAAAGAGTTCGAATCCCCCGCTGGCTAGGCATGCGAGAAAAATCCACCCCCGTATTGCATGGGTTTTGTGACGCCAGTATGAAAGCTTATGCCGCCGTCGTCTACATAGCGTGTACAAATCAAGACAGCGATCCTCAATTCAATATAGTTGCAGCTAAAACCAAGGTCGCTCCACTAAAGGGAACCACCATCCCTCGCCTAGAGCTATCAGCAGCGCAACTTTTAGTCAAGCTCATGGATAATGTACGCCGTGCTCTTCGCTTAGAAGATACTGACGTCAACTTTTGGACCGACTCTATGATTGTCCTTCATTGGATACGCCATCAGCCATCCACTTTGAAACAATTCGTGGCTAACAGAGTTGCGTATATCCAATCGAAATCCGACAGTGCCAATTGGCGTCATATTAGATCCGAATTAAATCCGGCTGACTGTGCTAGTCGCGGAGTTCCAGCAGCTGCCATTCAAGTAAATCACCTTTGGTGGGGTGGTCCAACCCTACTTCATAACGTCGGAAGGGCGTTATCTGAACAGCCTGTCTTAACAAGCGACGAACAACAAATCGTTAATAGTGAAGGTCGTCCTATTACTACACTTCTTAACGTTGGTCCGGAGCCACAATTACTCATGACGAGATTCGACACACAGAAATTACCCTTAGTCGAGAGGTTCAGCCGACTGGAAGCGTTACTCAATACTACCGCACGAATCAGACGCTTTATGCCGGAATTTAGGGGAAATCGTTCAAATGAAGTAGTCACGGCGGAGGAGAAGGAATGGGCATTGAGCATTCATATACGTCAAAGTCAAGGTAATGTATTTAACACTGAAATAACTACACTTCAGAATCACTCCAGGGTTAATGCATCGAGCAAACTACTTCCATTGGATCCCATCTTGGACGAAGGGGGCATCCTTCGAGTGGGTGGGCGTTTAACCCGTTCGGAGCTACCTTATGACATGAAGCATCCTATCATTTTGCCTCCAAAATGCGCGCTCGCAAGGTTACTGGTCATGGACGCGCACAGGTGGTGTATGCATGGTGGTATACAGGCAATGGTGCACCATCTTCGATCAAAATTTTGGATTATACATATACGGCGGCTTGTAAAGTCGTGCATTAACCAATGTGCTATATGTCGCAGACATTCTCGGGCAACAGAGCAGCAACAGATGGCTTCGCTACCTAGGTCGCGTGTAACGGTAGCTCCTCCTTTCACTCACACTGGTTTGGACTACTGTGGACCATTTAACGTTCGACTGGGTGGACGGAGATCCATCTCTTCAACAAAAACATATGGTACGATATTTGTTTGTATGGCCACGAAGGCTGTACATATTGAGCTTGCTGAGAGTTTATCCACACAATCATTCATCGATGTATTCGATCGATTCATAAGCAGACGAGGTATATGTTCGGTTTTATATAGTGACAATGGGACACAATTTGTTGGTGCCAGCAGGCAAATGCGCGACGATATCCACGAATGGGAGAGCATTTATGCAAAGCAGCATGTAGCATCAATAGGCACGCACTGGAAATTTATTACCCCAGCGGCGCCGCATAATGGAGGTCTATGGGAGGCCGCTGTGCGCTCAGAAAAAAAGCACCTCTACCGGACCATTGGCAAACAGACTCTTCGCTTTAATCAACTAAGCACCTTGCTCACTAAGATCGAAGACTGTTTGAATTCGAGGCCACTCGTCCCTCTTTATGATGACCCAGGTGGGAGCTTTGCGCTCTCCCCGGGCGATTTCTTGATTGGTCGACCGCTGAACGCTCGACCAGAGCCACCGATTAGCCATATTCCCGAAAACCGCCTGATATATGCGCAACAGCTACAAAAAATGTACGAACACTTCTGGAATCGCTGGCAGCGGGAATATTTGACAACATTACAAGCCCGGTACAAATGGGAAGGCCGCAGACCGAATCTGCAGCTGGGAGACGTAGTGGTAATTTTAAATGAGAATCTACCTCCCACACATTGGCGCATTGGTCGCATAGTGGATGTTCATCCTGGTAATGATGGTTTGGTACGCATAGTCACTATCGAGTACAATAGTGAAAGGAAGACCCCACAAGGGACGTTTGTGAAGCATAGGTGCCAACGACCAGTCCAGAAGGTTTGTCGTATAATTGACCCTCCGCATGAAATCCTGAACCATGAAGGTTCAGCCGGGGAGAAATGTTAGGGATTACGATCTGGCATTACCAGCATGCAGGCAACCCTACGGTCCAGGTTATGTACATAAGTACATACTTACATACATATGTACATACATTGCTACGTTAGAGCAACCAGTATACAGTTGATCGATCATACGATTGTACCGTATAAAGCTGCAAACAGCCACCGACGGAAAAACGGACGACGTGTCAGCTGACACGATCTACCTTATGGGAATTGCATGTAAGCGATTTTTCACCGACGTTCGTGACGTACGTTTTACGCACGTCGCTACGTCAAAACCAAAAAATTTCTGATTTTTACGTAGGAAACGTGTCAGCTGATCGCTCTTCGACACACAGTGTTGCCTATTCAACTATTTGCATGTTGAGTTTGGACCGTTTGCAATTATTTTACAAAAATACCCAAAAAAGTTTTAAATATTGTCGAAATATCTTAAAATTTTTAACTTATGTTAAAGTTTATAAATAAATATACTATATGTAGTTATTTAATATTACTTTCGACATTTTACAAAATGAAAAATTACAAATACAAAAGTAGAGGTTTGGGTAAGCATACATGCAAACTGAGGAATGGTAACACTGTATTGAATGTTTCTACGTAAGCCCAACGTTCATAAAAAATCGCACATTTGCTCGTGTACGTCCACCGCCACCGTCCGTTAGACACGTCGGTGGCTGTTTGCAACTTAAACCAACAACTATGTTATTTTGCTATCCTCTTTAAATACTTGTACGCTAAATAAATGAACAGTCAATTTTTTAACTCGAACCAATAAAGATTCTGTTAGCCGAAATAAATCGCTTATTGCATATAATTACTTCTGAGTGTTTAGTGCAATTTTAACTAAACAAGTATAAATCCAGATTTCAGTTAAGAAGACAATATCTGGTAGGCAACCTAATGCATCGATATGACTTATGAATAAATCAAAATTCTGCTGCGTATATTCTGATGTATTACTTTTATATCGTTTAAATATACTGAGGGCGATTCATGAATAAAATTTTTGCTAGCGATGATTGGGTTATCATCAATCAGAACGTCAACAAGCATCGGTAAAAATTAATAAAGGAAAGAAAGAAAAAATATTGCTACTAAGTAGCTAATCAACAATAGATTTTATATCATCAAAAGTTCTGATGTTGATAACCCTCTCATTTTCAGCTCTTTTTAATAGGAAGCTCGATTTCCCTAACCACAAGTATTTACATATGTTTCTCTTTTTTAAATGTATATGCCGCTGTAAACAAAGCTCGATTAACACCAGTATCATTTATATATATATTATTATTGCTGGATCCATCAAACATTCGTGCTGTCAGCTTACGTGCTTTTGTTTTTCTCGCTGCCATAATTCTCTTCTTCGTCACATTAGAAGAGAAATGCACGCATACCACATTGCGTGTGGGCGAAGAGACATTTTTTTGCTTTATGCTTCTTACCACGCATTTGTCAATCTCAGATGGTGATATTGAGATGTCCAAAGAATTCGCGATTTTTGGAAACATTCTTCCGCATTGTTGCTGTGTTCAAGTGGAATGCCAGTAATTTCAATAGCATTAGTAAGGTCTCTCTGATCTCTCCAGTTAAGTTTGCTCTCTAACGAAGTTACTTTTTCTTTTAATGCTTTATTTTCATTAGCAAGTGCTAAGCATTTCAGTGTTCACACCTCTGAGCGCGACCAGCTCTTCATATAGCAACTGAAGAGTAATTGGCTTTGTGCTGTTATCCGCTAATCCGCAAGTTTGTTGACCCGTAGATTTGATTGTCTGAGTTTGCGATTTCAATAAGTTGTGGCTTTTGTTTGCCATCGTATTACCATGTTGTTTTTGTTGTTCTGCACCTGCTGTAGCCAAATTCTTGACTAGAGCAGTGGGAGTTGCGGAGGCGATGAGAAGCTCGGAACAACTTCCATTGGTGGCACGGACTGTATCTGCATAGATTTGCGACGGATATTGGAACATCTATCACATCTAAACTTAATATTATTGGCTTTCATATAGTCCACATCAGCCTTGTCCATTTTGGCGCACAAACAATGAAAAATGCACTTACAATCTGCACAGGTGACTTTGGCCGTATCTGCGCGGTCAACTGTTTATCGCGCAGAAAAGGATAATAATAAGAGCTTCACATTTGAGAGCTTTGTACTCATCTCAGAGTGTAACATCCATGATACCACGGCTGTTTATTTATTTCAAAAGAAAATGATCAATTGGCTTGTATCAAAATATAATAACGACAATGTTAAAAAAATTTACTACTTTTCAGATGACGCAGTTTCGCAATATAAAAATAAATACAATTTTATTAATTTAATGTATCACTTTTAGGATTTTAATATAAAAGCGGAATGGCACTTTTTTGCGACATCGCATGGTAAAAACGCTTGTGATGGAATCGGTGGTACTGTTAAAAGATTTATTCGACGAGAAAGTTTACGCCGTCCTGTCTCCACGCCAATTACTACCCCAATTGAATTTTTTAATACTGTCAAAAATGAATTTAAAACAATGCAATTTGGTTTCTGTTCCAAAGCTGATTACCAAAAAGAAACAGATTTCCTAAAGGATCGTTTCGCTACAGCTGTTCGAATCAATGGCACTCGGTCATTCCACAGCTATATACCCTTTTCAAGCAACGAAATTAAATGTAAAGTAGTATCGACTTGTAATGAGAGCGAATGTAAAATTTTTTAAGTAATAAAAAAACTGACCTAATTTAAAATATAAAACTACATTTTCATAATATTTATGCCATTTCGAAGTGTTATATGGTGTAAAAATTTTTGTATCACAAACTTACTGTGCGTAAAAATCATAGATTTATTCAACATACAATTTTAATTTTTTTTCTCGAAAACAAAAAAAACCATTCTTTTAAATTTGAAGGGTAGGTTAAGAACATATTCAAGTTTCTTTCAGATTTTTTTAAAAGAGAATCGGTGCTATCCTTCATTACTTTACACCAAAGTATATTAAACAAAGTAGAAGCGAACTTGACAGTTCTCTCTTTTCTGTAGGAGTTTTAACGTCAAATGAAAAAAAATGTTAACCCGTTCGATTTTAAAATGTCTTATTTTTATCAGTTTGTTATTTTTATTAAAGAAATAATAAATCGTGGTAATTATTTTTGACTGCAACCGAGTGCTGAAACACGTTCAAGAATTATCAAGAGACGCGCATAGTACCCAGAAATAATAATCCGACGCCGAAAACAATTTTTTTGTGTAATAGGTGGGAGTTGACAAATATTGTCAAGGTCTTTAAAGAGGTAGACTTATGGAGATAGTTTACAAAGAACTATATTAACAATTTTTTGACTTTTGCAAATGCGGTTTAACTTTTTAATACAAAAATTGAATGGGTCCCAAATATTGTACGTGGGCCAGTAAGGGTAAATACGTTGGTTTGTACTTTTTTGAAGTAAGAATTCCTACAAAAACAAAATATTTTGGTTGTCAATTCTGCCTTGTTTAATTTACACTGAAAAAAAAATTTTATTTTATTTTTCAATCATATTATTTTTCAAAATTTTGAGAACATGAAATTTTTTTTATAAACTTCAATAATTTTAAAGACTTTTTGTAGCAAAAGATTTTTTTCTAAAATTAATTAAAAGATATTTTAACTCAAAGAAAAGCTTCCAAAAATTTTCAACTGTCAATAAAATCCAAAATATTCAAAATTTTAAAGAAATATTTTGACACACTATTCTAGACGTCAAATACTACATGTCTTCCGAATTTGAAGAAAAGAGGAGAGGTCAACCTATCTTTTCATATGGAATGCATCACTTGCAAATTTGCCCGGCAATACCCGCTCTGCTTGCATCCCAACAAATAAGTCAAGCAAACGCAGGATTGTGTAAAACAAAATAAGCAGTAACTGAAATTAAAGAAGAGAATAAAGAAATTGAAGGAAAAATATTAATTACTCACATATAAACATAGCTCATTGCTTTACTTCCCTATTTATCCCAACAAAATATTAACAAACAGATTTACATATTCGAACAAAGTCCCAAAAGTTCGATCACCGATAAAGCTGCACTCAAAATATAAGAAAACAATTGAGTTCCCTAATCCCGTACCTGCTAACTTAAGCAAAGAAAAGTAAATCAAAACAAGGAATAGAAAATTTGATCCGTTGCTTCTATTGTTTGCATAGAAACAAATATACATACACACAAACGTATACATAGCATAGCCGGTGACAGGTAATAGTGTCACTGGTAATAGTCCAATTTACCACGGAAATAGTGTCAATTGACACTATTGGGCTTGTAACGTAACATCGCCCTTAGGAAATAGAACAAAATACAGCCCTGTCGATAGTTGGCACTATTGTCAGCTTTTGCTGAACCGCAGCCAACCGTAGACAGGGACACGAGCGATTGAAGCGTGGGCGCAAACACGAAGTCGATTGCCCACACTCAAACGCGCCGGTTCTATTTCGCGACAAGAAAAATTGTGAAGTTTAACTAAGTAAAAAGAAAAGTGTAAGCTAACTAATAAAGTTGTGAACCAAATATAAACGAACTAAATAAACTAAACTAATTGTTAATAAATAAACAACCAGGACGTTTTTGTGTGAAGTTTTTCCTTTTTGAGTGAACTACTCGTCGATGCACCTGCGTGCAAGAAGTGGTACACGCCGCGCCATCATGGCCGGCAACACCACGCCACATGGCGACCGTGACCGTGGGCCGGAGCCCTGCGTAAATGCATAAAAATTGCATAAATTATACTCGGAAAAATTACAAAATAATACAAAAATTACAAAATATCAAAAAACCAAAAAAATTATAAAAGTTTCCAAAAAATTACAAAAAAAATTATAAAAAGTTTTCAAAAATACAAAAAAAATTATAAAATTTTCCACAAATACAAAAAAAATTATAAAATTTTTCAAAAATTATATAAGTTTCAAAAAAATGCAAAAAAAAGAAAATTTATAAAGGTTTTCAAAAATACAAAAAAAAATTATAAAACCCACAAAATCCAACAAAAAAAAATTTTTAATTAAAGTTTTTCAAACATAAAACCAAAACTTGAACGATGGTGAAATGTTAACAAATTAAATTACACAAAAAAAATTTGATTTACAACAAATATTTACAAATTTCCAAAAAGACAAAAAAATGGTAAAATTTACAAAAATACACACAAAAAAATTATAAAACCAAGAAAAATACAAAAAAAGTATAAAATCTACAAAAATACAAAAAAATTACAAACTTTACAAAATTATCAAA
The DNA here is from genome assembly GCA_951509765.1 of Sphenella marginata. Classification (NCBI taxonomy): domain Eukaryota; kingdom Metazoa; phylum Arthropoda; class Insecta; order Diptera; family Tephritidae; genus Sphenella; species Sphenella marginata. The sequence continues at coordinate 84,986,015 of OX608080.1, read as the reverse complement.
AAAAAAAAAAATGTACAAAATTATCAACTTTACAAAAATACATAAAATGTTTTTTCACAAAAATTATCAAAAAATACAACAAATTATAAAATTTACTAAAATACGAAAACTATACAAAATAAAATTACAGTTTTAAAACAAAATTTTCAAAATTAAAATACAAAAATACCGAAATAAGACATTTAAACAAAAGAAAATCATTTTACCAACATATAGTTAAAATACAACAAAAAAAATGAACTGAACTTAAAATAAATATACATAAAAAAAAAAAAAAGTTGGTACAGTTGCAAAAAAAAAACTCATTAATATAACAAAAAAATGGACTTCAAATAAAATACATAAATATATATACATATATGCGTGGAGTGGTGGGTGGTAAAGTTGTCGAAAAGTACAGTAACCAGCGTGAACAAACAGACAATTTTACATATAAAATGAATATCAAATAACACGTAAAATTAAAATTACTAAATCAAATCAGAAATAATAACAAAAACTAATAATAGACACTTTCGGAAAATAATCTAAACGGAGATAATAAGAAACTTAATAGAAACAAACTAAATAAAACGGAGATAATTTTAAACAAAACTGTACCAAAACCACACCACTTCAAAACTTACTTATAGACCGCGAAATAACGGTCCATGATACCACGCCACATATAACACCAACGGCACATTTTAGTCACGCCAAGCCGGCGGCAGCGCATTGGAATAGAAGAGCACCACAGCCAACAACGGCATAAGCAACGGCAGAGCGGGACAACAACATCTCATCGGAATTGCAATGGCGGTAAAATGGACAGGCGAGTTATGTATATAATGTATGTATAAGTATAATAGGTATATAATATATGTATAAATATCACATTGTAAAACACGTAATGCCTTTTTGAGTGAAACGGTGCGGCCGACACGTTAAATATATATACATTTTTGAGTGAAACGGTGCGGCCGTCACGTAAAACAAATAAATACAATTTTGAGTGCAACGGTGCGGCCGTCACGTAAAACATATATACATTTTTGAGTGCAACGGTGCGGCCGTCACGGTAAACAGTTATAACTTTAAAACATTTACAGCTTTCGTACATTTATATTTTTCAAACATCAATAACTTTACAACATTTACAATTGTCAAACATTTATTTTTGCAAACATCCGTAACTTTGAAACATTTGCTATTGTCAAACACCTACATTTTTCCAAACATTCATAACTTCAAACATTACAAAATTTCAAACATTTATATTTTAAAACATTTATATCTTTAAAAAATTCACAAATTATAAACATTACATTTCAAACATTTACTACATTTCAACATACAATAAATATAAACTTGCAACAAACAATATCATCTCTTTGTACGACACATGGTAGCACACTCTGCAATTCAGGAACTTTTTCTTCAGTTTTTCAAATTATCAACCAAAATTTATTAGATTTTCAAAACTTTGCCTTCAATTTAGACCGACTCATTTTCAACTTAACTTATTTTATTCCATTTTATTAAATTTCCAAATTTTTCCATTCAATCTAAACTGGTTAGTTTTCATTCAGACTGTTCTACTGCTAGCTAATATTTATCGAATTTTTTTTGCTAATGTCAGATTTTGAGACTAAATTCAAAGAATTGAGAAAAAATTTCGATAAAATCAAAAAACGCGTTCTAAATACTGGGCGTCCATTATCGACAAAGCAAGAAAAGTTAGATGAATACAAAAATTCCTTGATAGAAGCATATAATAAAATTTTAGTAGAGGCTAATGTGCATTTTGAGAATCGGGTTAAGCCAGTCGTTGTAAATCGGATCCTATCACGTTGTAGAGAACAATTAGCTAAATGTTTTGCAAAACTGAAATGTAAAGTTAAAATACCAAATAATTGCAGCGATTTAGTAGAAGATAATATTTTTACATCTGATAGCGAGTGGTTAGAAGAAGAATCCTACGACGATTCCGAAGAAGAAGAATTTTCTGACTCGTCACAACTAGGCACATCCGAAAAGCATAGCGTCAATCAAAGTTGTTCATTGCCAACATTCGAAAATATTTCATTGCAGGAAAACCTGTTAGGTTTCGACAACTCAGTTTGTACATTAGACCGCTCCACAGAAAATTCAATTCAATTCATTTTCAAAAATCATCAATTTTTTCAAATTTAAACAATAAAGATAGTAATTCAGTAAAATCCATAGAAATGGCTACCACAGAGCAAAAGAAAAGTTTTATCTCGATGTGTGCTCCTATAATTAGGGAAAACTACAATGGTGATCCATTAGAGCTAGACTCCCTCATAGATAAAATAGACCTAGTTGAAAGCTTAACAGATTCGAATCTTATGCCGACTCTCATTGCATTTGTTAAATCAAAACTAGAAGGGAAAGCAAGAGAGGCAATTCCGACTAACATAACATCCATCGAAGAGATTGAAGACGCGCTTAGATTCAGAATAAAACCAGATAATTCTAAAGTAGTTGCAGGAAAAATAGCTTCATTAAAAGTTTCCAATAATAACCTGACCGAATTTGCTAAACGAGTAGAGGAACTATCTGATGCATTAGAGCGATCTCTAATCATTGAAGGTATGTCAAAAGCTAAAGCTCACGAAATGGCAGTCGAGCAATCAGTGAATGTTTGTAGGCTTAATACGCGCTCAGACTTAGTAAAATCCATTTGGCTTCAACCAATTTTAGTGACGCAAAAGATGTAGTAGCAAAGATGATAGTCGAACAAAATACTCAAGCTACCGAGAGACAGGTATTAGCATTTCGTTCCAGATTTAATAATCCAAATAATTTTCGAAACAACAATAGAGGTAATAGTTCTTACAACAATAACGGTATATATAATAACAATAGTAACTTTAATAGGTACAACAACAATAATTTCAATAGGTACAATAGCAGCAACAATTTCAATAGGTACAGCAACAATACCAATAGATACAATAATAGCAACCAGAGTAAACAAAGCAACAATTATAGGCAAAATAACGACAATCGAACAATAGCAATCAGTACAGGTCAGAAAACAGGTCGAACAATAGCAGCGGTAATTCAAATACGCGAAATAATGCAAACGTACGAGCTTTAAACTCCGAAGCCCCGCAGGCGCGAACACTGAGGGACGGGGAGTTAAGCGAATAAATATTAAAAACGTTTTTTGTCTAAACCTAAATTATTCAGATTTTGTCAAAATTAACATAACCGGATCTAAAAAACTATGCACATTTTTATTAGACACACAGGCTGATATTTCACTGATTAAAATTTCAAGTTTAAGTAACCAAATTCCCATTTGTAGCGACGATATTGTTAATATCACTGGCGTAACTTCAAACTCTGTTTCTACCTTAGGTAAAATTAATATAGACTTACATTTTTCAAACATTCTAGTTGAACATAACTTACACGTGGTGAATGACGATTTTAATATACCATCAGATGGTATACTGCGTAAAGACTTTCTCAAACACAACAAATGTATAATAAATTATTGAAATAATAGCATCTCTTTCTGGGCAAATGGTGAAAAAGTCAATATGCCAATCCTTCACCGAACAGAATGTGACATGTGTATAATACCTCCTAGATGCGAAGGTTTTCGAATTTTTGACTTAGGTCACTCAACAACTCCACTTTTCGTTGAATCTCAAGAATTGCAAAAAGGTGTATTTACAGCAAGATGCATTACAACTTCTAAAAACCCTGTTTTAAAAATAATAAATACCACAAATGACATTCAATTCATAAAGAAAAACTCTATTTGGACAGAAAAACTTTCAGATTACCACGTATATGAGATTAACAAAACTAAATCAGACGATAAACGTATTAACGAAGTAGCTTCGATTTTAAAAAATCAAATTCCAAAAAATGATCCATCCGAACTTTTAGAACTTTGCATACAATGCGCTTGATAACGACAAAATGACATTAAATAATTTTTATGAGCAAACATTACGAATAACAGGCAATGAACCAGTGTATATTGAAAATTATCGTTTACCATATTCTCAGCGGGAAGAAATAAACAAACAAGTTACGAAATTATTAGAAAACGATTTAATCGAAGGGAGTTATTCAAACTACAACAGCCCACTTATTTTAGTGCCTAAAAAGAAAAGTAATGGTGGAAAAGCTTACAGAATGTGTGTTGATTTTCGCGCGGTTAATAAAAAACTAATAGCTGATAAATTCCCATTAGCACGAATCGACGATATATTAGACAATCTCGGCAGAGCCAAATTTTTCTCAACGTTAGACCTTTTTTCTGGATTTCACCAAATACCCCTACATGTTGATTCACGCGATATAACCTCATTTTCTACTGATCGCGGAGCGTATAGATGGAAAGTAATGGCTTAAGTATTGCACCAAACTCATTCTCAAGAATGATGACAATTGCGTTTTCAGGGATTCCGCCTAACGTAGCTTTTTTGTATGTAGATGACATAATTGTCATTGGCTGTAACGAATCACATTACATTAAAAATTTATCCAAAGTATTCGACACTTGTAGATCGTTCAATCTAAAACTCAATCCAAACAAATGTAATTTTCTCAGACCCGAAGTGACATTCCTAGGTCATAAATGTTCATCCGAGGGTTTAGCGCCAGACGATTCAAAAATAGATGCAATTAGAAAATATACCAAACCGACAGATAAGGACGCGGTAAGACGCTTCGTTGCTTTTGCGAACTACTATAGACGTTTCATTCCAAATTTCGCATCTCTGGCAGCACCTCTTAATAGATTGAATAGGAAAAAAGTCGAATTTACGTGGGATAAAACATGCGATGAAGCTTTTGATGCACTGAAAACATCACTAATGTCACCAATATCCTTATTTTTCCAAACAGTTTATCATTACAGTAGACGCTTCCAAAACCGGTTGTGGAGCTATACTCAGCCAGGAACAACAAGGCAACGATTTGCCAATATGTTATGCTTCAAAATCTTTTAATAACGCAGAACAGAAAAAAGCGATAATAGAGCTAGAATTATTAGCGATATATTTTGCGATAAAACAGTTTAGACCATACGTTTATGGAAATCATTTCATTGTAAAATCAGATCACAGGCCTTTAGTTTATTTGTTCAATATTAAAGACCCATCTTCAAAACTTTCGAGAATTAGACTTGAATTGGCAGAATACAACTTTACAATAGAATACGTAAAGGCAGGCCCGTGCGCACGGGGGGGGTTTTGGGGGTTAAAACCCCCCCCATGGCCAAATCTAAGTTGCAATGATTTTACAAAAATTTTCAAAATACACTTTATAAATCTTGTATTGAATCTTGACTAATAATTTTTGACAAAATTAGTTAAAATAATTTTACGGAAGAAGAAATTGGTGAAAGTTGCAAAGAATAAGGTTGGCCAATACATACATAAGTCCGGCACTTTGAACTGCACTTGGAGCTTTCCGAAATTACAAAGTTGTGTAGCGTATGGGCATTTTTTGTTCTTAAATTTTACCGATGAAAACAGTGAGCAGTTTCAATTAACAGAGCGAATGAACTGCAAGGCTCAATTATATGAAAGATTTCTAGTGTTTTCTGACCCTTTTTGTTGTAGGCGTAAAGAGAATTGTGAGGAAATGAACGTTGGAAAGCAGATGAGCGACAACGTTCAATTATTTGAATGTTTTCAAACATTTTCTGAGGTTTTTTTTATTTTACCTAACAGAAGATAAAGATCGCATTTTTCATGGACGTTTATCAATAGTCTGTGGAAAATAAACATAGCATATTTCATATTTTCCGAATAGTGTCAATAAAACTTCATAAACCTTATTTTTTATTATTTATTATAATAATAATTCCCAACGGATTATCCGCCATATCCCGCCCGACCGGCGCGAGGGGCGCATCCGCAATACGCGCGAATTGTTCTTTCGTGCCGAGTCTTTGAAAGGCTTTGGTTTGTCAATCGTCGAGATCTGAAACTGCTCAGCTACAGAGAAAACCTCATCAGCCAAGTAAGGTAGATACAAAATAGATGACACAATTAATAAATAATTAGTTGACAGCGAATAGTTATTGTAAAGAATAAAGATAAGAATCAAAGGATATGAAAGCAAATTGTTGCTATGTATTTAGGATAGAAATAATTGACATTTTTATTCTGCATAGTGAGTCTGAAATATCAAACGTACCAGATTGAGAGTTATTATCTTGACACAAACAACGAAAAGGCTGATTTAATTCCAAATTAGTTCGGCACTGTTTCAAGATAAGTGGTTTAAAATGTCTTGATGGACGAGAAGGTACATTGAAGTTCACTTCGCTCAAAAGAAACGGGCTTACGATTGAACCATTTAGTAATTTAATCATGAAAACAATTCCAAGCATTTCCCTCCCACTAGAAAGGCTGTGAAGATTAATTAGTTTTAAGCGACTCGTATACGTGCCAAATTATGCAAGGGATCCCAGTGAAGATCTCTTAAGGCAAATATTAAAAATTGTTCTTGAACTGATTCTAAGCGATCCACGTGGACCTGGTAACGTGGATTCCAAATTATAGAACCGTATTCAAGTATCAGCCTGACTAATGTAGTAAAGAGTTTTAGTTACATAAGGGTCGCTAAATTCTTTAGACCATCGTTTAACAAATGCTAGAACGCCTCCAGCTTTATTGACTGTTACGTTAATATGGCAGTTAAAACTGAGTTTTAAGTCCATAGTAACCCCAAGGTCAACAAAATCATACATTTGCTCAAGACTATAACTGTTAATTGTATAGGAAGCTGCCTGTGATTTTCCTCTCGAAAAACGCATGTATTTACATTTCTTTAGATTAAGCGGCATATAATTTAAATCGCACCAAGCAACAAGTATATTTAGATCTGATTGAAGCTTCTTCGAATGACATAAAAAGCTTTACATCGTCGGCATACATTAAAATTTTCGAAAATTATATTACTGTAGAAATATCATTTAAAAACAACAAGAACAGAATCGGACCAAGATGGCTTCCTTGAGGAACTCCTGGAAACCCAACTGATCCAGTTTATGAATAAGTAAAGAGTGACACACTTTATCGAAAGCTTTGCTGAAATCAAAGTAAATTCAAGTAAGTTTGTAACGGTGGACTTTCCCTTACAGAACCCGTGTTGACAGTCGGAAATCAAGGTAGAGATAGGATTCGTAAGCTGATTGGTAACAATAGCTACACACTCTTTTGGGATGGCAGAAAGCTTTGCTATGCCACGATAGTTCTCTATAGAAGCCTTGCTTCCGCTTTTATGAAGCGGTAGAAGAAACGACTCTTTCCATGCTGTTGGAAAAACACCACACTTTAGTGACAGATTGAACAAATTGGTAAGGGGTTGGTAAATATTGTTAGCACACTTCTTCAAGAAGCATGTAGGAAACCTATCAGGACCGCATTTAAAAGGTTCCTTCAAGGTTTTCAGATAAATAAGAACATCATTGGCGCATATAGTTGGACAATTAATTAAATTGTTCCCATGTAGCTCATAGGGATAATTTAGAAAGTCAGAGTTGGTGACGGCAGAATAGTTAGGAGTGAATAATTGCGCAAAGAAATTATGACCCAAAAGAAATAAAAAACGACCCCAAATAAGCTTCAGGAAAACACCAATAAAAGGCTCCGACAAGTGTTCAAAAACCCTCTGAATGGATGAATGAAAGAAAAGCACTAATTAGAGGGCTCCGAAAGTCGTCTGAGAAGGCTCCAGAAACCCTCAGAATGGAGGAATAAAAGTCTCCGAAAAAGGTTCAGAAAAGCACCAATAAAAGGCTCCGCAGTTCATTTAAAAAGAGTCAAAAAACGCTTCAAATTCATCGAAATTGGACTCATTTCGGACTCTTTTTTATGACTTCGTTGGAGTGCCCGCGTAGAGCGATTTTTCGCTCCATTTGGGCTCTGAAAGAAGCTCATTTTGGAGAGTAAAGTTCTGAGAAATGAGCGTTTTATGGCTCCGAAAGGAGTCTTTTTTTGCACTTTTAGTTAGCTGGGATATGCCATCATATCACCAATTCTCTATCAAATACAGAAAAATGTGTAGAACCAAAAAAATAGTAGTTTTAGACATCAGAGTATGCAAATTCAGGACAGTTAAAGAACATTTAAATTTGTGATATATGGGTCTAGGTATCTGTTTCAGCAAATATGTTTAACTTAGTGAAAAATGTATGCGAATGCAAATCTAAATTAAAACCCCCCCCAAGGCCAATTCCTGCGCACGGCCCTGCGTAAAGGGAAAATCAAACGTAGGCGCTGATGCACTTTCGCGCATAACTATTAACGAATTAAAAGAAAAATCCAAAAATATATTTACGGTTCAAACGCGTTCCATGAGTAGAAAGAAAGAAATACGCGGTTCTAGCGAAAATATACATTCACGCGAAAATTTACAAGCTTTTCACGTTTATGACAAATATTCACACAATTTTTCAAAAACAATTCCTCGTATCAGATCCGAAATATTTAATGATGAAAACAGTAAACAATTTTTAAGAATACGCGCGCATATAAAGCATAAAATAATAATTTTACTAGATTTTGAATTTTCAAACGAAATAAAGAATTTCGAGGCTAGAAATAGAAGCCGGAAAACTAAATATTAAGCAGATAGAATGGCCAAAGGACTATTTAATTTTCAAATATTATACAATTACAAATTTTAAAGAGAGAGGAAATAAGATTTTGAAAGATTTAACTATTATTTTACTGGATCCAATTATAACAATTAATGATGAGGAACAAAAATTAAAATTATTAACAATATATCACAATGATCCTATCTCGGGAGGTCACTGTGGAATGAAAAAACTATATGCGAAATTAAGAAACAAATGTTTTTGGAAAAATATGACAAAAGACATAGCAAATTACGTTAAAAACTGCGAAAAATGCCTGTTAAATAAAGTAAAAGTAAAGAATAAAGAAGAGTTAGTTTTAACACCCACTCCTAGTAAGCCATTTGACATTGTCGTAATCGAAACGATAGGTCCTTTACCAGAATCCACACACGGTAACAAGTTCGCGGTTACCATGATTTGTGATATGTCAAAATATCTTGTAACAGTTGCAGTACCAGACAAGTCAGCAAAAACAGTAGCTTCAGCAGTTTTTGAGAGTTTTATTTTAACCTACGGGGTTATGAATAGCATAAAATAGGATTTAGGAACTGAATATAAAAATGAATTATTTGCAGAATTATCAGAACTTCTTAAAATAAAACATAATTTCTCAACTGCGTATCACCATGAAACCGTCGGTACAATAGAGCGTAACCATAGAGTATTTAACGAATACCTAAGAGCATATTTGAACGAGACAATCTCAGATTGGGATGTTTATTTAAAGTACTTTACATTCTTGCACAATACAACAACAAATACCGTTTTTGACAATAAGTTCACCCCATTCGAATTAGTATTTGGTAAAAAGGCAATTCTGCCAAATGAATTAACAAAAGAAACAATTGATCCAATTTACAACATAGAAAACTATGCAAAGGAAATAAAGTATAGAATGCAAAAAAGTCATGAATTAGCAAAAATATGAATAAACAAACACAAAATACAAAATAAGAAATTTTACGACAAAACAGCAAAACCACTGATTATACATGTAAATGACAAAATCCTCATACAAAAGGAACCAAGAAACAAACACGAAACCATTTATCAAGGGCCTTACGCCGTAACAAAAATTGATGGAAAAAATTTAACAATATACGATACGGAAAAAAGTAAAGAAAGAACAATACACAAGAATAGAACCATTAAGGTATGAAAATTTTTATTAATAATTAACATAACTAATGTTAACAAACATATATATATATATATAAGCATGCCATTGGCAAATATGTAAACAATCAAAAAAAAAAAACGTTAAAATATTATATTTACACAACTTATATTTACTCATGCCATTGTGCAAAAAGTCCAAAGCAAGAATGCTGATATATTACAAAAAAAAAAAAAAAAAAATAGCAAATTTTTTCTAAACTTATAATTATACACTACCATTTTTATATACTACCATTCCAATTACTACCTAACCAATTCACTAATTATAACAAAAAAATGTCTAAAGCATGAAATAATACAAATAATGAAAAGCAAATAACGCTAACATATGTACAAATTTTCATTTATGTATAGCATTTATATTTATACTTAACCAACTAACTATTACAAAAAATTTTTATAAACATTAGTAATATGCACATAAAATATTAAATGCATAGGTATATATTAATATATAAGTTATTAAAAGTATAAAGTTTTAAAAATAAAATTGCTATGAGTGGACGATTGCTTGAAAAGGGAAGGTACACCCTAATTAGTAAACACTCGTCCACTCAAAACAATTTAAAATATTGTACAAGAAGAATCCGGCAAAACTGACGCATTCTTCTTTTCCCGCAGAAGGGTGGTGTAAAGTAACATCGCCCTTAGGCGATATTTTGTAATAGAACAAAATACAGCCCTGTCGATAGTTGGCACTATTGTCAGCTTTTGCTGAACCGCAGCCAACCGTAGACAGGGACACGAGCGATTGAAGCGTGGGCGCAAACACGAAGTCGATTGCCCACACTCAAACGCGCCGGTTCTATTTCGCGAGAAGAAAAATTGTGAAGTTTAACTAAGTAAAAAGAATAGTGTAAGCTAACTAATAAAGTAGTGAACTAAATATAAACGAACTAAATAAACTAAACTAATTGTTAATAAATAAACAACCAGGACGTTTTTGAGTGAAGTTTTTCCTTTTTGAGTGAACTACTCGTCGATGCACCTGCGTGCAAGAAGTGGTACACCCCGCGCCATCATGGCCGGCAACACCATGGAAAATAAGTCATTGACACTATTTCCAAACTGAAATGGAATTAGTGCCAAAAGTGCTAAAAACGGGTCTACCACATTATCCCCAAAATCAAAATCCCCAAAGGAAAACTCCCTAAAATCAGAATCCCCAACACGAAATCCCCATTTTATGTGTGAAATAAATTCAAATTATGTATTGGATAGGTATAAACAAAAAACCGAAAATTGACTTAGGTCAGATCCCCAATTCGGGGCGTGATCCATGGCAACATGCCACCGTTCCCACTCTATGGGCGGGATCCATGGTATTTTTGTGCAGAACACCTTTCTGAATTGGCAATAGAGATAACATAAAGGGATTAAAAATACAGTATACATGCATATATGTAAATAGCTAATAACATAAGATGAAAATTTGAAATAAAAAATAGCGCGATATAATAATCATTACTTTCAGGTGATAATAAAAATTAAAAAAATACCATGGATCCCGCCCATAGATTGGGAACGGTGGGATGTTGCCACCGTTCAAGGCAACCACCCGAAGTTGGAATGGCGTAGCCCAGGGTTATTTTTTGAAGCGCGGCCGAAAGCCGCAAAAAAGGTGTTCTGCACATAAAAAACATGGATCGGAAGTTATAGTTTAATTGTGAAATAAGTCCCAAATATTGGGACTTGTATCAATTTCTTCTAAGAATTTTAATTCGGGTTGTTAGGCCTTCAAATGTTCAAAATTTTAAATTTAATTTAAAAAACAACCCAAACAACCTACCAAATTCGAATGACCAAAATAGAAGCTTATTTAAACCCCAAGCCAGTAGTCATAATTCCCGGAATAAAAAATGCAATAGAAATCAATCGTTCACCTCTGAACAACAAAGATATTGGTCATGCGAACTGTGTAACGAAGACCATTCAATAAGATCTTGCGAGAAATTTAAAAAATGATCAATAAATGAACGGAATAACTTAGTCAGAACTAAGAATCTCTGCACAAACTGTTTGTCAAATAGTCACAAAATACAGGGATGTCAGAGTAAATATAACCCAGCTAGAACACTATGCCTTAAATGAACACTTATTTCTGCTATAGCGCTAAAGGAAAGTATACCTCACAAATTTGACAACTTTCCATTATATCTGCGCCCTTTTAACACAACAACTTAAGTCGACTGAAAAAATTAGACCAATCAAAACTTTTTCTGTCGTCTAAAATAACCAAAATGCTTCACAACTTAGCCGCGCCAGTTAGATTAAATCGTTTATAAACAAAATAACATAAGACCGATAAAAGTATTGGAAACTTGCACGATTTTTTTATCCAAAATCGCCAGAAGATTTTTAGATTGGTCTAATTTCTTAAATCGACTTAAGTTTTATAATAAAACGACACAGATATAAGGGGTTGCTATATGAATTATATGAGCCATTATATAAGGGAAAATAAAAGGAATTCAATAAGCCATTATATAAGGTAATAAAATAAGGGATTTTATCATATGTTACATATGTAGCATATATCAGTGCATTTTTGAAAAAAAAGTAAATCATATATCATAACATTTGAAGTATTAAGAAAAGTTAAGGAAAATTTATTAAGTGAATATGGCTGATGCAATTGCGGATGAGTTGTGAAGTGAAGTGTTTGTGAAGTGCTCTTCTGGAGTCATATGTGTGTGTGCATGCATGTGACCTGACGCATGAGTGTTAATGCAATAATATATTGCGGACAAAAAAACAATTAAAAATAAAAACTATAAAAAAACAACAGTGAAGCGAAATGGACGCTATTAATTATTATGCTCCCTTAGGGGAAGCTAATCAAAAGAATATGTCCATAAAAAGAAAAATACCAACAGTGAGAAAATAAAACAATCAAAACAAGAAAAGAAAAAAGAGAAAAAAGCCAGAAAAAGGGCTCGTCGCAATCAAGAACAGTGCGACAATGAATCTATTGATTCAAGTTCTGATTACATTGCAAAAATATTTGAGTGCAACAAAAAACTAGTGGCACAAGTTGCAGAGCTAACAAAAAAATGCAACGACTTCGAAAAGCAACTAAAAATGAACAACCAAATGAGTAAAACTGATGCTATAATAACAAATGAAAAAACTGCTGAAGATTCTTATGAGGAATTTGAACGGATACTAAATAACGAGATTCGGGAAATGAGCCAAATGGAAGCTGAAATAAAGCAGAATGCTGAACAGGACGCAACAACAACAATAACAATTAAAGCTACAAACACCAACATTAAGGCTGCTGCAGGCTTAAATGTAAGTAAACTAAAACAGGTAAAAAATAAAAGGAGCAAGCCTCCAATATTTGTTTGCTATAATATTAATTTGAAAGAAATTGCGTCAAGGCTTGGTGGGCTAATGGGCCACAAGAACTTCTCGTTTAATATCTCTACATATAATAAAATTGTAAAAGGCCGATGTCTGTACATGGCAGATATCAACAAAAAATTGATTGGGGGAAGCATTATTAAACGAGTAGAATCCAAATCAACCATTTTTTTAATTTTTGTGTGTCTGTCTGTCTGTCTGTCTGTCTGTCCGTATGTTTGTGGCCGTATCACTCTGAAAGTACTGAATGGAAATGAATGAAACTTTTTTCGTTGGATTGCTAGATACTCAACTTAAAGTTTAAGATATTACTTTTTTCGATATCTCAACCGGTTTTGGAGTTATCGCCCAATATGTGGACCAGGAGTGACCAAAAATGTCTTAGTACAATATGGATGTCAAACGAAAGGTGTCAATGAGTGCTGTAACATGCGATGTGATCAATTGAAATATCCCAAATGGTTTCGGAGATATCTTGAAGTTATCGACGAATATTTGCAAAAAAATGTGTTAGTACAATGTGGGTATCAAACGAATGGTGCCAATGGGTTCTGTTATATGCGATGCGCTTAATTTAAATATCTAAAATTTTTTCAATTATATATCTTCAAAAATTACGGATGGAAAAAGAGAAAAAAAAAATTATAAATTATACGCATACGAAGTCGCGGGCACCAGCTATCTCTACATATAACAAAATTGTAACAGGTCGACGTCTGTACATTGAAGATATTCAAGAAAAACTGATAGGAGAGGTCGTTGTTGGATCAACGGAACCTAAATCTCCAATTTTCAGAATTTTGTCTGTCTGTCTGTATGATTGTCCGGGCATCAGTCAACAACTACTGAATAGAATTTAATGATCCAGTTCCAGTTATTGACCAAAATGTGGGCCCAGCGTCACCAAAAATGTGTTTTTTACCATTATGCACACAACACACAAAAACTTCTCCACTGAATTGAAAGAAACTTGCACCATTGTATTACTAGAAGTCTATCCTAAAATTTAAGACATCTTCCATCAGGATATCTTATCCGGTTTCAGAGATTATGACCCAAATTGAAACAATTGAATAAACATTATTAACCAAACCGATCGGAAATATCCATTTATGAAACAAAATTAGTTTTTCAACATGTGTGTCAAACTAAAGGTAGAAATGAGTACTACATTGTGAGATTTATTTCAATATCTTAAATGATTTCAGAGATTTCACACGAAATGTAAAGAGGGACAATCGTAAGATTTGTTTTTTTTTTCAAGCTGCTTAACTCTAAAAGAGTTCAAGGTAGGTAGCTGAAAATAGAGCTAGATTATATCAAAGCCCTTCCCACGAAGTAAAGTGGGGGTTATGAGAACAGGGAACGTGGCATCTCCCATGCATATTTAATGTTGAAAGCTGAATGTCTATGAAAGGGCTTCCTTAACAATTTGAATTTTTCATGCTGATTATCTATAAAAGAGTATCAGGTAGGGCCCTGGAAATTGGTATGGAGACAAACAATATCAATTCAATAGTAACGGGAAAAAGTTGGGGTTATTCGAATAGGGGGCGTGGCATATCCCATACATACTTAATGTTGAAAGCTGAATATCTATGAAAGGGCTTAAGGTAGGGACATAGAAATCACTATGGCGATATACGATATCAATAAAATGTTAAAAGAAACTAAATTTTATAATAAAAGGGGCGTGGCACCTCCCATACGTACTAAGCTTTTTGGACTGAATATGTATAATAGGGTTGGTGGTATGGGCCCGAAAACCATTGTGGGATATACTACACCAATACCCTCACTTACCTTTTTGAAATAGCCATCTAACCGCCTAGGCGATTTTGGCCTTTCAATACTTAGTGAAAGTAAATTGGGGCGTAGTAGGCGGTCATTCCATTTGGCAGCTTACAGTATTATTTCTAATTTAATAATTGAAGCGGTGGCGGTAGCTTTTCGTGTTAAATAGTTTAGATTTACGAAATGAACAGTTGGGAATGTGTAGATTATCAATACTTGAAGAATTCGGCAAAAGTGATTTAGTGTGTCGGCGAATATCAACTTACATTCAAATAGATACATGAACTTAACAATAAAAACTATTTTCGGCAGAACAAAGTTTGCCGGGTCAGCTAGTCATTAATAAAAATGTTACGCACATAAGCGCTCCAACTATGGGGGATTATAACACAGTAAAGAAGTTTCTTGCCAGTAGCAATATTAGCCACTATACCTTCACGCCAGAGCAGACTAAACCATATACATTAATTACTAAAAAGCTATCGAATATTTATGAAGAAAGTGAGGTAGAAGACTACCTTAATAATTTGGAAATTAATGTTAATATATTAAAAATTAGGAAGATTTATATTGGAACGATTTTCCGTCATCCCTTGTCAATTTTTGTTTGTTTACAAACCGGTTTCGGCGATCCGCCATCTTCAGTGTAAGTTTTCGTTCGGAAGCTAAAATATAACTGGTTAGTGCAGATCTCGAGGGACTCCAATCTAACAGAATTAAAAAAAAATTAGTATATCTTAAACTGTAGAGTTAGTTTTGAGGGAACGACTCCCCAATACAGTGTAAAAATTGCCAAAGGTTCTCACATGTCGCAAGTAACTGCATTAGGTGTGTTAAGTGCGGCGGGTCGCACGATCCCTGCGGGTTGGGGATTAGAATATGCCCGCGGTAGGCATACCGGTCGTAAGAGGCGACCAATATGCACAAAGGTAATGATGTGCAACTCGATGGTTGATCTACCGATATGATGCCTCGCACCTCTCATTACCCATCTTCTCTTTCCTTTCGGAAGGAGGAATGACATGGCCTAGAATTTGGCACTGGTCATACCAAATCGCTCCCACGACAGTAGGGCAGTACCTCAAGGGAGTACCGGAGCGTACCGGATTCATATCCGGCCAAGGACTGTTATTTCGACAACACTCCCCAAAACCTTCGGGGAGTGATTTTGTTGTTAAAACAACAACAACAACAACAAATTCGATATCCCCCCAGGAATCTTAATACATCTGAATACGTCTACACTGGGTCAGTCGGGTCAAATAGTGAAACGCATAGGGCTTCCCTTGAAATGTGCCAATTGCCTGGGTGAGGGGAATACGGCTAATGACAAAAAATGTCCAAAAAGAATTACAATTTTAAATAGATTAACAAAATAAAGCAGCAAATAAAATAAGAAAACCATTAAGCGTAACAGCGAGACCGGCTGCAGCTTCTTATGTTAATAAAGGTGTGTCGTACTCGCTAAAATTTAGCACTCCGATTCAACCAAATAGAGCAGCATCCTTTGATAGGAAATTTAGTGCAATAAATGAGGATTGCAAAAGAATTTGGGTAAAGATTTCATTGGGTGTCTAACCAAAATAGAAAGCTTCTCCGAAAGCTACGAAGCATTGAGGATTGACGAACAAAAGTCACAAGCACTCTTCAATCTTTTTTTAACGTTGCGTCTAGTCTCTCGATAGGTTTGAGAAGGTTCATCATCAAAACATGCATATGGGCTGACCGGATCATGCGACACATTTGCATAATGAAATTTCCAGCATTAGAAGCTATGCCCCTTTTTTTAACTTTAGTCACTCCTTCGCAGAAAATGGCCTGCGGCGATGGTAAAGACGGGGAGCTAGAAAACTACAAAGAATTTATTTCGCATAGGGAAATTTAGTTCTTATTGTGGAGGAAGAACAATAAAAAAAGTAGTGGTTAGGTTGGAGTACCAAATTTTATCTTGAGCAAAACTGGTCCATCCTTTTGGAATTTCGTGGCACTTTTATCAATCATTGCTACAATATTGCCTACTTTCCCTCAAAGTGGAAATGTGCAAAATTGATCCCGGCATTAAAGCCAAACTCAAGTTCAAGTAATGTGAAAAGCTACAGGCCCATTTCGATACTGTCAAATATTAGCAAGTTAGTAGAAGGGTTGCTCCTAGATAAAATAAAAGAGCACATTTAGGAAAACAAAGTACTGAAAGATTTTCAGTTTGGTTTTAGAAGTGGGCTAGGTACTAATGAAGCACTCACTGTATTGTCAGATAAATTGGTAACAAATCTAGAAAAGAAAAAGGCTACGATATTGGTAAGCTTGGATTTGGAAAAGGCATTTGACACAACGTGGATAGAAGGGGTGATATTTAAAATGTACATAAATTATGTTTTTAAAAAGAATATGTGTCGCATAATCTATGACTACTTAGTTCTTCGTCCACAACAAGAACAAAAATTCCATAGAAAAAGATAAAGTTACAGGAGTACCGCAAGGATCCATTTTAGGTCCAATGTTATTCAATATATTCATGGCTGACTTGCCTGAACCCTCAAAGGAGCTAACCGTAATCACCTTTTCCGATGATGTTCTGGTAGTGTCATAATAGAATATCTAAATACTGTATCTGACTATTTTAAACGATGGAACCTAAACCTAAATGCTAGCAAATGCGTCTTCACAGTAGTAAAGCGGGTAAAGAAAAGATTGTATCGCTCTGCGCGGAGCTACATCCCGAACATAATTATTGGCAATGCGACACTGAAGCAAGAAGGAAGTATAAAGTATTTAGGGGTGATAGTGGACGAAAAGATGCAGTTCATTCGGCATGTCGACTACACTTTGGCAAAGGCGAAAAAGATATACTTTATGTATATTACGATCCTCAGAAAAGCTAAGGACATGGAAAATAAAATCAAACTTAACTGCTATAAGCAGCCAAATAGAGAGATTACGTAAATTTGAAAGGAAAATACTTCGAATCTGCACTAACGCGAGTTACGCGCCATACAAAAATGGCAGAATTATATCGTGTTCATGATGAATTTAAAATTCAACATTTTGCATTTTCGGAAGGCGTTCATGCTTGCATTTTGTAAATGCAAATTTATCAAAGCTCGAATCATATGTATGTTTTTTGTTAACATTGTAATTAATTCAAAATGCGGAGTTTGAAATATATTTTATTTATTGTTAAAATATATATATCGATGACATCCAACATTATCAGAATAGCGGAAATGCATAACTCGATTCAGGACCTGCTGAAAAGGCGTACCAACATGATGACAATGTTGATTTTATATAAAAAGGTCCAAATCATGATTTTGGAGTACGTTTAGATGGAACTTTCTGGCAATGAGAGCTCCTGTGCCAGAGAAGAGGTATGTATGTTACAGGTCACATCCATCTTAAGGACAAATACTTTGGTCTAGGTCAGTGAACTAGAAGCTTGTTTTTATGACCATCGTTGTGGGGTTATACAGTCCAACAGGTGAAATTCATATTTCCTTGCATTTCATTGCCGAACAAGCACGTTTTGGGAAGTCGACTGCCAATCTCTTGGTGATGACTTCTTCAAGAGAAACTTTAGAATGAGCAGAAGCTCCTTCACGAAATTGTGCAGCGTCTTGTAGAATTTAAAACGAAAGGAAACTAGCTTCAAAAATTCTATTTCACTCGAGAACCGAGTTGCAATTTCACTTTATGCACTTGGGTTTTCCTCGGAGTAGTATTGCGAATCGCGAATTTGTTTGGAGTTGGGAAATCTACTGTATGTACACTTCTTTTGGAATTTTGTAATGAAGAGTGGCAGGTATTGCAACCTACATATTTAAACGACCTACCGCTGACTACAGAAACTATTCAAGGGTGTGTTGACGGATTCAGTCGCCTTGGATTCCCACAGATGGATGCCACATAGAGATACACCCTAGGCAAGAGGATGCCGTGGATTATATTAATTACAAAGGGTGGTATTCTACAGTTCTCTTAGGACTAGTTGATGCAAGGTATGCCCAAAGCGAAATGCTTTATTCGAAATTTCACTGTATGTTTATATACATACATTAGTATTAAAGATGCTACTTTTCTTTTTAAGGTATCGCTTTTTGTACATAAACGTGGGAAGCCCATAGCGGTGTAATGACTCCCAAATTTTTGAAAAATCGAGCCTAAAAACAGAACTGGAGAATTGATCCCTTTTAAGCTTGATGAGCTCAACTTTGGCGGATTTCGAAGTCCGAGTTGTTATACTTAGAGACTCCGCTTTCCGTTCTTCAAAGTTTTTAATGAAGCCCTATTTTTTTAGCTTGGACAAAACCCCAGCACAAAAAGCGTACAATTATCAGCATGCCAAATGCAGAAGAGCTGTTGAAAATGCTTTTGGTCAGTATAAAGCAAGGTAATTGGATAGACCACAATCAGCAAGCTTGCATCAAACCGGAGCAGAAGCAATAGGAGTGCTTTCTGTACATAAGTACAGTAAGTAAGTTATACTTTTTTACTCGCTGACCTATCCGTGTCCCTATCAATATTCCCATTACTTTGGACAAAATTTTGACCAATAACTATCGGGAAGTTTTCGCACACGTATTACTTTTATTCATTCATATTTATTACATTTTACATTTATTAATTCATTTCTAATTGTATAAAATTCAACGTTATGGTTTGATCACCGCACTTGCGCTAAAAAATGTCCAATAGTGGATCCTTATTCTCAGATTAAACCACACTTTAATTTTTTGTTGAGGCATATATAATTTGAGCTTCAATTTTATTTAATTTATTATTAAGTTTTAAGCTAAGTATAGAATGTGTATAAGACCGCGCGCTCAACGCATTGTTTACCTCGATGCAGTGATATAACGCCCAAGGAAATAACTCCCTTCGAAAAAGGAAATAACACCCATCAGCAAAAGGTGATAACACCCATGGGCTTTATTGCCTTTTTAAAAAGGAAATGAAGCCCATGGGCATTTTTTCTCTTTTGAGTGGGAAATAACGTCCATGGGCGTTTTTTCCTTGGGCGTTATTTCACTGCACCGTTTACCTCTACTAGTTTGGCATCTTTTTTTTGCGAATCGGAGTGTAAGGCAGTGGATGATGGTACCCCGACAAAGTGGAATGGAGGAAATAACGTTCAGAGTTGCTTGACAGTAAAAATTGCCGCCGATGACCGTCCGCTAAGCTATGCAGTGAGTATACATACATATCTGTGCCCTTTTAACATAAGAACTTAAGTCGACTGAAAAAATTAGACCAATCAAAACTTTTTCTGTAGTCTCAAATAACCAAAATGCTTCACAACTTAGCCGTGCCAGTTAGATTAAATCGTTTCTAAACAAAATAATATAAGACCGATAAAAGTATTAGAAACTTGCACGTACAAACGAACTTAAACCGGAGCGATCGGAAACTATATCTATGGTCCGATTCAGAAATCGTGCTTGCGTGGTTAGAAAGACCACCATATACATGGAAAACATACGTGTCTAACCGCACCGCTCAAATCATTGACTTGGTTGGGCCAACAACTTGGCGCGACGTAGCTAGGGCGGATAACCCAGCGGATCTTGACAGTCGAAGAATAGAAGCCTTTCATACAACTTTGGAGGACACAGACATCCTAGAGCGATTTTCGTCGTTCCCCCGAGCCTTAAGAGTAATATTTAGCGTATATGTTTCAATTTGTAAATCGCTTAAAGAACGCATCAATACTTCCAACGGGCAAAAATAGCCCTAATCGGGTCCACGCAGACTCGCTATTACAGTAGTGAACAAACACTTTTAAGGGCGTCGAAGCCCATCGACAAAAAAGCACACTCTTAGTACTTAACCCCTTTGTACACTCTAAGGGACTGCTTCGTGCCAATGGCGGGCTTGCGAACTCCAGTCTGAGCTACAATGAGCGGCCATCAATCACAATACCGGAAAAATCCGCATTTGCCACAATATTTATAAATTATCTCCACCTCTTAAAGCTACACGCCGAGCACAGGCTAATGCAACAAATGAGCCGACAAGAGTTTTATATTCCTCGATTAAAGCCTCTGATCAAAAAATCCATGTTTATGTGTAAAGTCTGCATTCTACACAAGCAAAATATGAGCACGCAGATCATGACAGTTCTACCACCCGAACGCTGAAATTTTTCTATGCCTTTCGCCATCACTGGTGTAGATTTTGCCGGACCTTTCCAGCTAAAGGCCTCTATGTTAAAGTCTTCTACCCCAATGAAAGGTTACGTGGCTGTTTTTGTATGCTTCACGACAAAAGCCGTACATTTAGAATTATGTTCAGATCTGACAACGGCAGCTTTTCTCGCGGCATTCGCACGCTTTGGCGGACGGCGAGGGTTTCCCTAGAAAATCATGAGCGACAATGTCAAAACCTTTATCGGCGCCCAACGAGCTACCGAAAAGGAGTTCATACAGTTCGCCAAAGAAGTGTCGCCGCACATCATTGAAAAATACGCACCTCAAGGCATTAATTGGCAATTTATCCCTCCAAGTGCCCCACATATAGGTCAGCGGTTCAAAGCTTTAAATCGTATTTCAAAAAAACGGCTGGCAACAATAAATTTACATTTGACGAGTTCACTACGTTACTCATTCGAGTTGAAGCCGTTTTAAACTCACAGCCACTATCATCACTCTCGCAAGATTCCTCCGATTTTACAGCCCTAATCCCTGGGCATTTTCTAAGAGGAGCTCCACTTTCGGCCATTCCCGAGCCCGAAACGGACTCCCTTTCACTAATTAACCGATGGGAACGAATTAAAATTCTCCATCATTAATTTGGCCGCCGATGGAAGGAGGAATATCTCAAAGACCTCCATAAACGTTATCGGTGGAAAAACACCCAAGAACATCCAAATTTGGAGAATGCGTCCTTATGCATGACGACTGCCTTCATCCTACGGAATGGCGCCTCGGTAGAATAGAAAAGGTGCATTATGGCTCCGCCGGTCACATCCGAGTAGTTGACCTGCGTACTCAAACCGGCATACTACCTCGACCGCTCGTAAAGCTATGTTTCTCCCAACTAATAGCAATACCGATAGCTTAATAATAATAGCTCCACAGAGTCAAAAACCTTCAATAACAATGCGCTATCGAAAACCACGTAAACATTACCATACAAAAGCAAACTAGCTCACTATAATATGCTTATATCAATTAAGTGCTTAACCGAAGCACCCCACATCACATTATGAGATACTTAGGTCAATTCTCTTCTCCATATAGATAACAATGAATATGGAAGTTGATACAGTCACCCCGACTCCAGCCATCCGCTGGGCGGTCACGGTTTCCCGAGCTAGGGCATTACCAATAGCAACACCTCGTTCTGCCAATCCCCGGGCAGAAACAACGCAAGCGCCAACGCCTCGTACGGCAACGCGAAGGTCAGCTGCAGCAGCCACCTACGAACCGCCTGCAAGGGATCCTGTAGCACATAGCGTTCGATGCCATGCAACCCCTCCAAAGGCAGCAAGTGGCACAGACGCATTGCTACTCCCTGAATTGCTTGGCACTGTGGCATCCCACCGACGCGTGCACGTCCAGTTTTCTGTGCCAGCTATGTGGACGACCTCACCACATCCTCTTGCATCGGACCTCTCGAAGTAGCGCCCCGGCGGCACCACTCCCTCGCACCCACGTGCGACCTCGAGCGCGACCAACTAACGTCTCGCCACCTCGACGGCCAACCATCCCACCGACGCGTGCACGTCCAGTTTTCTGTGCCAGCTATGTGGACGACCTCACCACATCCTCTTGCATCGGACCTCTCGAAGTAGCGCCCCGGCGGCACCACTCCCTCGCACCCACGTGCGACCTCGAGCGCGACCAACTAACGTCTCGCCACCTCGACGGCCAACCAGCAACAACATCCTTGGACTCACCCTGGGGCTCGATACCGCATCAGCACAGGTCGCGCAACCGCCGCCCAAACGGACTCAGCAATGTGGTCCGCACCGTCCAGCAGCTGCAACGTCTTCTAGGCTGATTCGCCCAGGGGGCCGGGATGACTACAAGAGCCTGACCTGCCACATCACTGACGGTAGCAACATGCCGCCAGCATCAATTTCACCACATACCATACACCAATACATACACAATTACACGCACGAATTGTCAAACACACTTATAAACAAACAAAACTCAGTTCAAAATAATACTTATGCGAACTACCCGACTTTTTTATGCGCCAAACCTTGTTTTATTTAAGAAATAAAATTTGTAATCTATACTAGATATAATAAATCTCTAGAAAAGTCGTGTCTGTACATTGAAAATAACTTTGAAAAAATTACTGGGGATGACTTGGGGAATGCTATAGAGTTCATCTGATCCATTCTTTAAATTATTGTCTGTCTGTTTGAAACTAAGAAATGGATTTTGATGAGAGTTTCTTAAATATACTGCTTAAAGCTTAGAAAGGGATCTGCACTTTGTTTTATCAAAATCGGATGACAAACAAAAAATATATACTAAATTTTAGGGAGGAACCTATGCAATTTTTTATATGAAGAAAAATTCACTTAGTTTGTCAAAAAAAAAAAACTAGGCGTGCCTCTCTAAAATTTTTGTTTACTTTTTTTTCAATGTCAGCTTAATCAAAAGTCAATTGCATAGGCACACTGACGCCCTATGTGGGTATCAGCATTGTTGAATTATACAAGGTTTGCTAGTCTTTGACAGATCAGAATTGAAGCTCCCTAATTGGCACCTAGCACAGTTGCATTTACGACATGTACAAAAAAGGGAAATAACAGATCCCCTTTCGAATAAAAGTAGTAGTAAATTCCGGAATGTATTTTTTAAATTCGAATGTATTTTCAGAAGTAGGACATTTTAAAACACGTTCTTTGTTAAACTATAGGAAGTAAATTGCCTTAATTGCCATTTGTTGAATGGAAAATGGTTTTAAAATATAAATAACGTGTAAAGTTTTTGAGGTTTGGGAAGCATTTCAAAACAACTTTATTTCCCGTAAAATTTGGTTCTGTACAGTCAAAGTTTGTAAGATATCTTAAATTACACGAGATTACCTTCAAGGACGAATGAGAAGGTTTTTGAAGTTTAAAATAAATATACTCATTTCCAAACCAACTAAGATAGATTTTTTGGCAGTTTCCACCTTTTAAGATTTTGGGGAGGTGCATCCAATCCGACTGAACGTTACGGCAAAATATCCATCGCCTTTGGCGATAAAGTTTAGGTGGAACACAAGAGATGAGCGAGCTCTTTTTGACGCCGATTTGTGGTGCCCCCTTTGTTGGGCGAAGAAATCCGACTAGCCATCAGGGAAGCGTATAAATAAATAGGATAATGATGAATGGACGGGGTACGTATCGGCAAAATCCGGGTAACGCTATTCTTATAAAAGGCTGTGAAAGAGTTAAATTGTTATAATTTTGTTGTTAATAAAAGTATAACAGAAGCCAGCGATGCTACCATTTTTTTGGTATTAAGATTTTATGTTTTTCGTACCATTTTCAAATGTTACTGAAAAGAAGCAACACAGTCTGTGAATGGCAATCCGATGACAATTAATAAGGGAGCTTGAACTCGTCGACTGTCATAAACGTCAATGGCTGGCAAACCTTCTATAATTGAATCATGGGTATCAGCATATCATACTAATATGAGCCCTCTAAAGCACAAGTGGTATAACTCCACTTTTTCTTCTATCGAGATATTAAAGGGTTTGCTAAAAGTTGTATATAAAAATCAGTATTGAACTTTTGGACTACTTTTTTCAATAAAACTTCAGAAAAAGGTCTTCTTTAACTTAAATTGATGTTTTTCAAACTTTTTGTCCATTAACTCTTGTTTTATCGAGCGCCGAAAATTAATTATACCACTTGTGCTGTAAACGATTTTAAGATTTCATTTAACTTAAACATAGTTTGAAATCTGTTTCGTTTTCTAATTGCAAACCTTTCTACCGATTTTAATGAAATTTTGAAACATTAACTCTCTAGATGCTCGGCATGATTCTAGGTTAAAAAGTTTAAAAATTATACGAGATTTCGAGATATCGGTCAAAATGTGAGACGGGGTTACCTTAGAAGGTCTTTATGCGATATGGGTATCAAATTAAAGGGGTTGCTTGGGGTTTTAAAAAGGAGGGGTTTTCAGGTACATAGGTGAGTCCGCTCCGAAAATATTGACCAAAACGTGGACCAGGAGTGACCCCAAATGTAATTTCTGCTTTTTATGAGGATGCTATGGGAACTAGAAGCTACCACGTTATTGCATTAAATATAATACATTTTTCTCCCTACAGTACCATGCCTAACTAAAAAAAAAAAAAAAGTGGAGTTATACCACTTGTGCTTTAAAGGGCTCATATATAAATGTGAAAGTAACCCTACAAACCACTGCTAACCACACTTTCCAAAAATACCAATACATACACATTTTTTTTTTGAAAAATTTCCCAAAAACTGGAAATACGACAGCTGTCATCATAAAATAATTTTTATTTGTCAAATGCTTTTTCTGAAAAATGAAAAATAAAAAAGGTAAGCGCAAAATAATTTTAATTTTTTTAATATCACTGGTTTACAGCCAAAATGCACCAGAGACGCCATAGTGAAATTCCTATGTAAAATCACCTCCTAATTCCGAAAATCAAGGTTATTTTTACTTGAATGGTACCGTTTTTGAGATATTTACCGTTATTTCAAAAAACAAAAAAGAAGGCTCCACTTAATCGTGTATATCTCAAGAACAAACTGAGCTCTTCCAAAACGGTTTGAAAAATTTGAAAGCTTATAAAATTTGAAAGCTTATAATCAGTACATACAACACTTTTTGCTAGGTCCTGCAGATTCAAACATATTGAACAATCATTACGGATTTTTTAAATTTTTTTTTGTAAAAATATAAAAAAATTTGTACTTTGCGAGGAAGCATCTCGAAAACTTTTTGTTTTTTTGCAGATATTTTTTCCCCCTCTAAGCTCTGTTTTATTACAAAAAAAACAAGCTATCAGTGAACAAAATCGATGTACTAATACAAAAGTTATAAGCATTCAAGTAAATATATCCATTTAATACTTAAGTACCCTACAAATAATAGCATATGTACATATGGTTCTGTCTTAACTCTATGATCTTATTTTATAATTGAAAAAGTTATGTGTCTTGTTTTGACGCTTATTTAGATTAGGATCGGTTTCTCTTATGAGAAACCAACAGTAGTCGCCCATCATAGCGACATCCCAGAATCCTTGATACCGACTTTCAATCACTTTCATTTGCTGGTGAAACCTTTCGCCATGCTCGTCACTTTCGTCGCCAAGATTTTGCGGGAAAACATTTAAGTGGGAGTGTAAGAAATGAATTTTTAAAGACATATTTACTCCTGAAAGAAAATAAAAAAGTAAATTAGATAAATACATAAGTGACACATTAGTATATAATTTTCTTAGGCTGGATTTATCTTTCAATTCAGAACAAATTTTTTGTTTATATTTTTCCCGTTCTTGTTTGTTCGGAACTGGACGATGAATTCAGATTTATGGCTATATATTCTCATGTAAATTTATGTAATATATAATTTATTATAATATGTTTTTTTATTTACCCTTTTCCGCATAGTTTTTGATTAAGTCGTTCACTATCATCTCGTAGTTAGGACTTTTGTGTTTGCGTAAAAAAGAAGTAACGACCTTTTCAAAAGAATCCCACGCTGCTGCCTCCACTGGTGACAATAGTTCTTTGAAATGGTTATTGGTCATCATTTTCCTTATTTGAGGTCCCACAAAAATGCCTTCCTTTATTTTTGCTTCTGAAATCTCTGGGAAGATTGTCTTCAAATGATGAAAAGTTTCGCCTTCTTTGTCCAAAGCCTTCACAAAGTGTTTGATAAGGCCGAGCTTGATGTGGAGCGGAGGTAGAATTATTTTTTCCTTCTTTATAAGTGGAGAGTATTTTATGTTATCTACCCCAACTTGAAACTCGATTCGTTCTGGCCAATCCTTTATGATGTAGTAGTCTTGACGAGCTCGGCTATCCCATTTGCATAGAAAGCAACAGTATTTTGTGTATCCACTTTGTAGACCACATAGCATTCCAACGACTTTAGGATCGGCACATATTTTCCAATCATGTTCTTCGTATTTGATTAACTTGAACAATTTTTGCATTATCTCATATGTTTCCTTCGTATTTACTGCATGCGCGATCGGGATAGATGGCTTTTGGTTGCCAATATGCAATAATACGGCCTTTAAACTTAATTTATTGCCGTCTATGAACAATCGCCACTCTTTTGAATCATATGGTTCACCAAATTGTTTGAATAGACCAGCAATGTCTTTGCAGTAACAAACACTGTCCTCCTTCGTATAGTACTTGGAAAATTCTTCGTGACGAGTTCTATAATATGTTACCTTAACATCGGATGAAACAAATTTAAATTGCTGCATTCGAGAGGCGTGTAGTTCGGCCTTTTCCTTTGACAATTCCAAATCCCTTATCCAATCATTGAGTTGTGCTTGTGACAAAGAATTTCTTTCGTTTTCCGTTTGAAATTCAGTACAACATGATGCCGCGTAATCAGATACTACTGTTGACAATGAAACTGGAGCCGGAACTAAAGTTAAATTTGATTCTGGCAATGTCGCTTCTGTTGAAATTAGTTCTGGTAATGACACTGTAGATACGCTCGCATAGGTTACTTTTCTGGACTTTCCAACCCCAAGTACTTTTGTAGTACAAATATAGCAGTCCGTTGAATGGCAAGTTGGTTCCCTCCACTTCATTGGTGTAATAAATTTCACACGTCGCCTAAATAGATAGTTTCAGAAATTAGTCAGCTATGCATTAAAAGGGAACAAATTCCTAATTTTTACAACGTACCTTTTTGTTCCGGTTTCCGAAGAAATCAATTCGACTCGGCATGTGGTGCACACAGTGTTCGGTGTCCATGGTTTTTAGGCTCAATTCCAAAACACTTATAGTATGTAACTTTCAAAGGATTTGAAAACACACGTCACATACTTTTAACAATAAATTGACCGCAGATGAAACAGAACATATCTGGATCATTTGTACACTCAAACTCTCGCGCCCTTTTACTCATTTTTTATTTTTAAGTAAATGACGGGTTATAAACTGCAATTATAAACTGAACAGTATCCGGCGAGCCTTGCAGATATTATGAAGGAACAAGGCGCATGTACTCTTATTTATACTTAGATCCAGTAAAAATTCAAGCCTACCTAAACAAAAAGGTTCCCTAGTTCTACAAAGAAAACACTACCTGCCTCAAAAATATGCTCTTGTTTAAAATGTACCTAGGTTTGAGAAAACGACCCTAACAGCTTTTTGTATCTAATAACTTTTCGAAAATCGACCTGCTAACTAACTGATATACGAATACTAACACATATGTACCAGTAGGGTACTTAAGCATTAAATGGATATATTTACTTGAATGCTTATAACTTTTGTATTAGTTCATCGATTTTGTTGACTGATAGCTTGTTTTTTTTTGTAATAAAACAGACCTTAGAGGCGGAAAAAATATCTGGAAAAAAACAAAAAGTTTTCGAGATGCTTCCCCGCAAATTACAAATTTTTTTATATTTTTACAAAAAAAATTTAAAAAATCCGTAATGATTGTTCACTATGTTTAAATCTGCAGGACCTAGCAAAAAGTGTTGTAACGGTAAATCGTAAATATCTCAAAAACGGTACCATTCAAGTAAAAATAACTTTGATTTTCGGAATTAGGAGGTGACTTTACATAGGAATTTCACTATGGCGTCTCTGGTGCAGAAAAAAAGTTGGAATTTGTGATCCAGTGTATTTTATAGAATTTGTGGTTTATTTAGAAGCATATCATCGGCCACCAAAGAAGAAAGAGATACAGCTGCAACGGGAAGTGAAATAAATGAAAGGTAAGAGTTCATTTAATATATTATAGTACCCCAATTATGATAGTGCTATTCTTCTTGCAGAACTTTGAACGGACGGAACAGACGTCTCAATTTTGCTGTAAGAGGAGTCTGGTTGCTGAAAGGTAAAGGCCCACGGACCAGTTTTATGTATGTATTTATGAATTTTGTAGTAGTTTTTAAGATGTTTCATTGTAGCTACCAAATTTGTTAAGGAATGCATTGTTTTCGGAATAATTATTCTTTGGATTGCAGACATTTCGTTTGCAGCCTTTTTATCATTTTTTGGAATATGGAATGAAAATTTGCAGTCCTTATTCCTTTCATTATTTCCTAATAATCGTTCCTCTTGTTATTTCTTTGTTTTTATTCGCTGTATTTCATGCCTCGGATTGCAAATGTAAGGAATGCATTCCGCATTTCTTTGTTATTTATATATCAACGTAGGCATAGCTGTGTATGTCTGGATTGTGCTTTTAGCAATCCTGTCCGAGAGCGCCCGAGCAATAACATCATTTTTAAACGATTGTTACTTGCGTGAGTAAATTTTTTCCGAATTTTCTGCAACGCAAAAG
This sequence comes from Sphenella marginata, assembly GCA_951509765.1. NCBI lineage: Eukaryota > Metazoa > Arthropoda > Insecta > Diptera > Tephritidae > Sphenella > Sphenella marginata. Next base: position 84,956,573 of record OX608080.1, on the reverse strand, counting down.
GCAGGATTGGCAATATTCTGCAGGTGCAGTAGATCGAGCTCTATCTCAATCTCGGACAGGATTGCTAAAAGCTCAATCCAGACATACACAACGATGCCTACGTTGATACATAAGGGTCGTTCCATATCATTTTTACAACTGAAAAATTTAATTGACCTGAAACAATTTTTTTTATAAACTTTATGCAAAATAAATCGACCCGTATTTTTTTATTTTTTCATAATGTTCGAAATTCGCAAGTAATAATTTTCCAAACTTTCGAAGTACGGAAAAATACGAAAATTTGGAGATATTTTAAAGCATTTTAGTTTCTCAACGGATGCTTATAAAAAAACCAAACTAACAAGTTAGGTTAATAATCCTTTATACTCTTAAGGTAGAAAAAAAAAATTTTTTTTGCTAAATTTTTTTTAGAATAAATAACTTAAAAAAAAAGTTTATAAACAAATGTTAATATCTAAAAAAAAGAACTCTTCAATTTTCTTTATACTTATACTAAATGAGCTCTACAGTTTGAAGAATATATCCTGAAAATTTCAGAGTGGTGAATTCAGTAGTTTCTGTCCCACAGCGAATTGTTTATAGCCGTCTCAGCATTCACATAATATTTAGAACTTATATGTAAATGTAACTTAGTTTAGAACTTTTATTTACATATTTGTAATACACCTTTTTTTGACATCGCTAACTGAGCTTACACATACAAAAAAAAAGTCGGTAAATTAAAAAAGGTTCATGAAATTATAATATTAATTAATGTAGTTGAATTTTTAAATTTGTTTTAATGGGTATTTACGCAAGTTAACAATTTCAAATTTTTCACAGCTGGAGTATCTTTTTACTCTTAATTGATAGTTGTGTTCTGCTGCAATAAAATGAAGCTTTTGGGTGCCTGGTATGGTTTTTAAACCATCGAAACGTAACTTCAAGAATGTAGCTGCACTTTCATAATCACTTTCACTACAAAACGCTGGTTTGATGTTGGAAAAAGTCCCATCTTGCATAGCCCACTCATATAGTTCAAATGCTGTGGTAATTTGTTTGCTTTTCTTTTCAAAGCCCCACCTGCTCCGTCGCATGGACCTTTTCCATGGGCTGTAGCATGAAAATGCCATTCAGCAGGTCGCCCAAAGTCTGTTTCATGATGGTATAATGTTGTGAAATGTTTCACATTTTTAAATTGTTGCGGTGCTCCGTCGGAAAAGTAAATGCATTTGCGAATATTAGAATGGAAACGTGATAAGAAGTCATTAAACGATTTCAAAAACACATATACGGCTACTGAGTCATGTTTTTTGCAATCGGAAATAAAAATAAGTGTTTGATGTTTAATATTTCCCCTATCGTTATAGTAAAACACAATTGGAAAAATTGTCGCCTGGTCATTATTCCAATAGAAGCCAGTAACAACGTTTTGAACAATAAAAGCATAGTTTTCAGAGAAATCACAATTAACTAAACCTTGGTCGGTCTGCAAGTTTTTTTTTAAAGTTTTGTAATAACTTGCTTGCTCCTTTGCTACAAATGAATGCATAAGAAATATTTTGCTAGCTGAACAATAATTTTGGATGAACTTTTCGGTACAAATACGCATCGGTTTCAACGTTGTCCTAGGTTGTGAGGTCCAATTTTTGTAACTTATTTCGTTCACATCGTGTTTTTGAAATAATGCACTAAGAAGGCCCTTTAGCGTTGCTGAAGGTGAGCACTCCTTGCACATATTAAAAAAGCATTCTTCCTGCGTATTGGAACACATCGAAAGCATTATCACGTCTTCGTAATTAACGACTGGATATTTTTCCTTTTTCATTAGTGATAACAAATTGCTGCCTACAAAATCATGTAGAATGTAACTAATATTTCTTAAAACTAATTTTTTCAAAGAATTTCCTACCTAGTGTCATAAGCTTCAAGTTTTCATGGATAGGACACGTGCATACGTTATGAGTGCCTCCAGAACTTGCTAAAATGCAATGTGGTGGTCTAAGAGAACAAAATTTGGAAATACCAATTTTCACTCTTGGATTATCTTACATAAATTTGAAATAAATTTCTTTGAGATTTCCTAGCACAAGACAAGAAATAACAACAGGAATGATTATTAGGGAATAATGAAAGGAATAAGGACTGCAAATTTGCATTCCATATTCCAAAAAATTAGAAAAAGGCTGCAATCCAAAGTTGTTATTCAGTTGATGGTAATGCATGGATTTAATTGCTACATGAGTGCATTCCTTAACAGCTCTGGTGGCTACTTGAGTTTAGTATGTATTTACTGTTTTGTATTAAGAATTAACATCTAAATAAAAGATAATGTCCATAAAACCAATCTTTTTATTTGGAAAAATTGATAGTTTTCATCCATTTGACAATAACCAGTATAACTGGTATTTCATTAACCAATTCAGCTAATAAAATTAACCACATGTTAGCCAAAACAATAACCAACTGAACGAATATTTTTCACCACAGTTTATCCAAAACACAAACCATTTCATAGCATATTGTGAACTACTTGTTAGCCAAAACAATAGCCAGTTTTTGAAAGGGAAATTTTTGAAGGCTGGAAATTTGGAAAACAGTTGTGGTTAAAATCTTCACACGGCCTGAACAAAATTAGTCACTTTTTTCACCGTTTGAAAAATGTATGAAACCAAGTTTTTAGCTACATAGCTGACCGGTATCTGGTTTGTAGGGAACAATGTTTGTTACGTTTGCACGCCAAAACTAATACACCTAGCTGTATGAAACTTTGTACACATATTCACAGAGATGATATTTTTTTCATAAATGAATCGATAACAGAGTTATCGGCGAAAATAAAATTGCCCTAAAACCTCAAAATTTCCCTACAATATGAGTATCAACCTAAAGAGGAACTCCCCAGTTTGTATTTAAACTTAATCAAAATTCAATAAATTTATCGATAACTTAATTATACGTCAAAAAATCCAATAATCGTAAAATTTTCCTACAGTACGGGTATCAAAAAAAGGGGAGGTCCAAAGGTTTCATTTATACTTCGATATATTTCGATAAACTTATCGATAACTGAGCTATCGGTCAAAATATGATTGCACAAAAACCTTAAAATTGTCGTATAATATGGGTATCAACGAAAGGGGCAGCTTTCATTCTAACTTTTCGATGTTTCGACATACATATTTATCGATAAATTAGTTAATGGTAAAAATAGTTTTCCAATAAAGCATTACAATTTTTGTTTACTTTCACCAAAAATTGCTATTTTGAAAGTGGGAGTTATTTTGTTTTTAAAAGTAGGACTTATTTCGTTACGCGTTTTTATTTTATATTTTTAGAATCAATGGATGCAAAAGGTACAATACTCCCTTTTGCAGAATATTTACAAAAGGATGTTATCAATTCATTATTACAGATCGGCTACATAACTTTTCAGTTTTCGATTCTGAAATCCGCACTACGTCTGCAATAAAAGCTTACAATAGCGTCATAGGAAAAAGCATTCCAAAGAAGGCTACTTTTTTCAAACTTGTAGCACTTTTTTTTATGCAAAAAGTTATATATTGGACATTTCGTAAAAGGGACAACCATAATTTTCTGTCCTTATGTCATGGCTCTCTTTTTTTTGTTATTAATTACTTTATACTTACAATAATAAAAAAAACTTTAAAGAAATGTGTACAAATAGGTACCGAACTTAACTACTGGAAAAACAATATTAAAAAAAAATGTTTACGTAATTACGTTTGTAGGTGTTTTATTATATTTTTAGTAGGAATTTGGAATTCGTGTGCCATGATTTCTAATATCACCATTACAAAATACAACTAATCCCAATGCCACGTTAAAACTATAATACCGTCTACCATGCACTGGATCTTCAAGCCATTTATAAAGGTCGATAATTTTAATCTGATGGTCCTTCCGAAACGGTTTCCATCTTAATAATAAGAACAATTGATCTGTACTTAATACATTTACGAATCCAAACGTTGTTACTAGCAGGCGTTCTCTATACGTTCCTTGACCGAAAAAAGAATTAATAATAAATTCTGGAACTCTATCAAAATTCGTAATATCCATTCCATTAAAAAGTCTTATGCAAGCTTGCATACGATTTTTCTGTATTATTTCTCTGCTTTGATTATTCATATTATTCGACGTGTGTTTTATTTCGAAGAGCCAAATACTTCTTATTTGAAATCGCATTAAACAGTGAAAAAGTGGGACTTATTTCGTTTATGTAAGTAGGACTTATTTCATTTAAGAAATATATTATTCAAGGCGGAGTTATTTCATTTTGAGTGGGAGTTATTTCATTTCAAGTAAATTTTTAAATCATTTAATTTTGGTGGGACTTATTTCGTTTTCAAAAGTGGGACTTATTTCGTGGGAGTTATTTCATAGACCCATATTTCATTCAGGTAAATCAAAAATCATTTGCATAGGTACACTGCCGCCCTATGTGGGTATCAGCATATCTTTAATAAATCTCTCTGTATATTGGAAATTTCGTTGAAAAAATGACTGGGGATGACTTGGGGAATGTTAAGGCACAGCTAAAGAATAAAATGGGGAGATGACAAAATGTTAAAGTTATTACTATTATTCATGGCTATTCCCATATCCGACGGATGCCATTCGCGGGGAGTGCGGATCGATACGCGAAAAATCAGTTGCGGATCTGAGTTAAAAAATTAAAAAAATCAACTTTATTGATTTCCTTTAAATCTACCAGCCTATTCAACATAAGAAATAGAAGAAAATGTCTTGACAATGTCCTTTTTTTAGTTTTAAAGGTTAAATCCGCAACTGTTTTCTCGCGAATCGATACCCACTCCCTCCGGAAAGCATCCGTCGGATACCGTAATAGGCGTGAATAGCCGTGTTTTTTTTATCTGCGTCTGCGTCTGCGTTTGTGCTTAATATTTGTATGGACCGCTAAGCGCACAACTTTATCTGCAACTAAGAAATAGTGGCTGATAAAATCATTACTTCCAAGAAGTTTCCATTCATTTTTCAAACTGCCTTACCAACTTCCAGCAATTTGTTTATCATCAATTAATAACAACCGCAATGTCAACAGAGGAAATGTATGTATGTATGCGCGTTGATAATGGAATAAACGCAATTGCAGATGGCCGTTTTATTTCAGTCGCAGACGCAGATGTATATGCGTGTAAAAAAAAACAGGCGCAGTGTTGTAAGAGATGGATTTTTATTATATGATTATTTACAAAATTATGGTTTCTCCTTTTACGAAATGTGCACTATTAGTGATTGGGGTCTACCACATTATCCCCAAAATCAAAATCCCCAAAACAAAACGCCCAAATCAAAATCCCCAAAATCAAAATCCCCAAGGAAAAATCCCCAAAGTCAGAGTCCCCAACACGAAATCCACATTTTATGTGTGAAATAAATTCAAATTATTTCTGGATAGGTAATTGTGCTACCTTTTATTTTAGGTACCACTGTTGTGGGTGCAAACCCGCGTATGTGCAAATTTTTAAATCTAATTTAAAAAACAACCCTGGGATACATTATTCCAAGTCCTGCTACGCCATGTCAACTCCGGGTGGTTGCCTGAACTGTGGCAACCTACCAAATTCGAATGACCAAAATAGAAGCTTATTTAAACCCCAAGCCAGTAGTCATAAATCCCGCAATAAAATATGCAATAGAAATCAATCGTTCACCTCTGAACAACAAAGATATTGGTCATACGAACTGTGTAACGAAGACCATTCAATAAGATCTTGCGAGAAATTTAAAAAATGATCAATAAATGAGCGGAATAACTTAGTCAGAACTAAGAATCTCTGCACAAACTGTTTGTCAAATAGTCACAAAATACAGGGATCTCAGAGTAAATACAACCCAGCTAGAACACTATGCCTTAAATGAAAATTTTTTTCGGCTATAGCACTAAAGGAAAGTATACCTCACAAATTTGACAACTTTCCATAATATCTGTGCCCTTTTAACATAACAACTTAAGTCGACTGAAAAAATTAGACCAATCAAAACTTTTTCTGTCGTCTAAAATAACCAAAATGCTTCACAACTTAGCCGCGCCAGTTCGATTAAATCGTTCATAAACAAAATAATATAAGACCGATAAAAGTATTGGAAACTTGCACGATTTTTTTTATCCAAAATCGACAGAAAATTTTTAGATTGGTTTAATTTCTTAAATCGACTTAAGTTTTATAATAAAACGACACAGATATAAGGGATTGCTATATGAATTATATGAGCCATTATATAAGGGAAAATAAAAGGAATTCAATAAGGCATTATATAATCCATTATATAAGGTAATAAAATAAGGGATTTTATCATATGTTACATATGTAGCATATATCAGTGCATTTTTGAAAAAAAAGTAAATCATATATCATAACATTTGAAGTATTAAGAAAAGTTAAGGAAAATTTATTAAGTGAATATGGCTGATACAATTGTGGATGAGTTGTGAAGTGAAGTGTTTGTGAAGTGCTCTTCTGGAGTCATATGTGTGTGGGCATGCATGTGCCTTGACGCATGAGTGTTAATGCAATAATATATTGCGGACAAAAAAACAATTAAAAATAAAAACTATAAAAAAACATCAGTGAAGCGAAATGGACGCTATGAATTATTATGCTCCCTTAGGGGAAGCTAATCAAAAGAATATGTCCATAAAAAGAAAAATACCAACAGTGAGAAAATAAAACAATCAAAACAAGAAAAGAAAAAAGAGAAAAAAGCCAGAAAAAGGGCTCGTCGCAATCAAGAACAGTGCGACAATGAATCTATTGATTCAAGTTCTGATTACATTGCAAAAATATTTGAGTGCAACAAAAAACTAGTGGCACAAGGGTGGCGCGAACTAACGTCAGTGGAATTAACGTCAGTGACGTTAATTCGCACCCAAAAAGCGAAATAACGTCAGTGACATTAAGACGCATGACCAAAAACGAATTAAAGTCAGTGCCGTTAATTCGTATAGTATTTTGACTTTAGTTCGCTTTGGACATGCGAATTAATGTCATTGAGGCATTTGGGTTTGAGATTCGACGAAGTAGCGCCGCAGGCGAAAATTTGACTTAGGTCAGATCCCCAATTCGGGGTGTGATCCATGGTATTTATGTGCAGAACTCCTTTCCGCATTGGCGGCCTTCGGCCGCGCCTCAAAAAATAACCCTGGGCTACGCCATTCCAACTCCGGGTGTGTGCCATAGCCGTGGCTACCGCCACGGTGATGTCCTTCCGCGTGCCACGTTTCCCACTTTTTCACTTTTTTGGCTCAGCCTAATGTGCCATTACAACAACCACATGAAAATGACACAACATTTTTAACATTAACTGCAAATAACTTTTGAACGGTTGAAAGAAATCTCATTTCAGATTCTAAATCTAGACGTGGGTAATCGTTTACGTGGGGTACCGAGCGCTAATACATGATATATGTATCAGGAGACGCGCTTTGGTCCCAGGAGCATGAATATAAATCCGCTGAACCAATATTTTTAGTAGTTTCCGAGATATTTGCAGTTAAAGTTCAGAATTTTCTGTCATTTTCATGTGGTTGTTGTAATCACATTACCCTGTGAGAAAAGAGTGGCACGCGGAAGGACATCACCGTGGCGGTAGCCACGGCTATGGCAACCACCCGGAGTTGGAATGGCGTAGCCCAGGGTTATTTTTTGAAGCGCGGCCGAAGGCCGCCAATGCGGAAAGGAGTTCTGCACATAAATACCATGGATCACACCCCGAATTGGGGATCTGACCTAAGTCAATCCCAGATTCATGATATAATGATCATAAGTCGAAGGTGATAACGAAAAATGAAAATTTGGAATATAAAAAAAATGTACTGACTTTAGTTCGCTTTCTTAATGCGAATTAATGTCAATGACGTTAGTTCGCTAAAAATATTGACCTTAGTTCGCTTTTGGCATGCGTCTTAATGTCACTGACATTAATTCGCTTTTGGGGTGCGAATTAACGTCACTGACGTTAATTCCGTTGACTTTAGTTCGCGCCATCGGCACAAGTTGCAGAGCTAACAAAAAAATGCAACGACTTCGAAAAGCAACTAAAAATGAACAACCAAATGAGTAAAACTGATGCTATAATAACAGATGAAAAAACTGCTGAAGATTCTTATGAGGAATTTGAACGGATACTAAATAACGAGATTCAGGAAATGAGCCAAATGGAAGCTGAAATAAAGCAGAATGCTGAACAGGACGCAACAACAACAATAACAATTAAAGCTACAAACACCAACATTAAGGCTGCTGCAGGCTTAAATGTAAGTAAACTAAAACAGGTAAAAAATAAAAGGAGCAAGCCTCCAATATTTGTTTGCTATAATATTAATGTGAAAGAAATTGCGTCAAGGCTTGGTGGGCTAATGGGCCACAAGAACTTCTCGTTTAATATCATTAATAAAAATGTTACGCACATAAGCGCTCCAACTATGGGGGATTATAACACAGTAAAGAAGTTTCTTGCCAGTAGCAATATTAGCCACTATACCTTCACGCCAGAGCAGACTAAACCATATACATTAATTACTAAAAAGCTATCGAATATTTATGAAGAAAGTAAGGTAGAAGACTACCTTAATAATTTGGAAATTAATGTTAATATATTAAAAATTAGGAACAGAATTTAAAAAAATTTTATATCTTAAACTGTGGGATTAGTTTTGAGGGATTCAAGAACGACTCCCCAATACAGTGTAAAAATTGCCAAAGGTTCTCGCATATCGCAAGTAACTGTAACATGCCATTTAGGTGTGTTAAGTGCGGCGGGTCGCACGAGCCAGGGAAATGCGATATCCCCCCAGGAATCTGAATAAATCTGAAAACGTCTACACTGGGTCCGCCGGGTCAAATAGTGAAACGCATAGGGCTTCCCTTGAAATGCGCCAATTGCCTGGGTGAGGGGAATACGGCTAGTGACAAAAAATGTCCAAAAAGAATTAAAATTTTAAATAGATTAACAAAATAAAGCTGCAAATAAAATAAGAAAACCATTTAGCGCAACAGCGAGACCGGCTGCAGCTTCTTATGTTAATAAAGGTGTGTCGTACTCGGCAAAATTTAGCACTCCGGTTCAACCAAATAGAGCAGCATCCTTTGATAGGAAATTTAGTGCAATAAATGAGGATTGCAAAAGAATTTTGGGTAAAGATTTCATTGGGTGTCTAACCAAAATAGAAAGCTTCTCCAAAAGCTACGAAACATTGAGGAGTGACGAACAAAAGTCACAAGCACTCCTCAATCTTTTTTTAACGTTGCGTCTTGATGGTTAGACACAGACTAGCTGATAGGTTTGAGAAGGTTCATCATCAAAACATGCATATGGGCTCACCGGATCATGCGACACATTTGCATAATGAAATTTCCAGCATTAGAAGCTATGCCCCTTTTTTTAACTTTAGTCACTCCTTCGCAGAAAATGGCCTGTCCTCGGCTAGCGGAGATGTTAAAGACGAGGAGCTAGAAAACTACAAAGAGTTTATTTCGCATAGGGAAATTGAGTTCTTATTGTGGAGGAAGAACAATAAAAAAGTAGTAGTGAGGTTGGAGTACCAAATTTTATCTTGAGCAAAACTGGTCCATCCTTTTGGAATTTCGTGGCTCTTTTATTCAATCATTGCTACAGTATTGCCTACTTTCCCTCAAAGTGGAAATGTGCAAAATTGATCCCGACATTAAAGCCAAACTCAAGTTCAAGTAATGTGAAAAGCTACAGGCCAATTTCGATACTGTCAAATATTAGCAAGTTAGTAGAAGGGTTTCTTCTAGATAAAATAAAAGAGCACATTTAGGAAAACAAAGTACTGAAAGATTTTCAGTTTGGTGTTCGAAGTGGGCTAGGTACTAATGAAGCACTCACTGTATTGTCAAAAAAATTGGTAACAAATCTAGAAAAGAAAAAGGCTACGATATTGGTAAGCTTGGATTTGGAAAAGGCATTTGACACAACGTGGATAGAAGGGGTGATATCTAAAATGTACATAAATTAAGTTTTTAAAAAGAATATGTGTCGCATAATCTATGACTACTTAGTTCTTTGTCCACAACAAGAACGAAAATTCCACAGAAAAAGATAAAGTTACAGGAGTACCGCAGGGATCCATTTTAGGTCCAATGTTATTCAATATATTCATGGCTGACTTGCCTGAACCCTCAAAGGAGCTAACCGTAATCACCTATTCTGATGATGTTCTGGTAGTGTTATAATAGAATATCTAAATACTGTATCTGACTATTTTAAACGATGGAACCTGAACCTAAATGCTAGCAAATGCGTCTTCACAGTAGTAAAGCGGGTAAAGAAAAGATTGTATCGCTCTGCGCGGAGCTACATCCCGAACATAATTATTGGCAATGCGACACTGAAGCAAGAAGGAAGTATAAAGTATTTAGGGGTGATAGTGGACGAAAAGATGCAGTTCATTCGGCATGTCGACTACACTTTGGCAAAGGCGAAAAAGATATACTTTATGTATATTACGATCCTCAGAAAAGCTAAGGACATGGAAAATAAAATCAAACTTAACTGCTATAAGCAGATAATAAGACCAACCATATCCTATGCTTTACCTATTTGGTTGGGAATTTCTTCCAGCCAAATAGAGAGATTACGTAAATTTGAAAGGAAAATACTTCGAATCTGCACTAACGCGAGTTACGCGCCATACAAAAATGGCAGAATTATATCGTGTTCATGATGAATTTAAAATTCAACATTTTGCATTTTCGGACATGCATTTTCGGAAGGCGTTCATGCTTACATTTTGTAAATGCAAATTTATCAAGGCTCGATAATTAATTCAAAATGCGGAGTTTGAAATATATTTTATTTATTGTTAAAATATATATATCGATGACATCCAACATTATCAGAATAGCGGAAATGCATAACTCGATTCAGGATCTGCTGAGCGTACCAACATGATGCCAATGTTGATTTTATATAAAAATGTCCAAATCATGATTTTGGAGTACGTTTAGATGGAACTTTCTGGCAATGAGAGATCCTGTGCCAGAGAAGAGGTATGTATGTTACAGGTCACATCCATCTTAAGGACAAATACTTTGGTCTAGGTCAGTGAACTAGAAGCTTGATTTTATGACAATCGTTGTGGGGTTATGCAGTCCAACAGGTGATATTCATATTTCCTTGCATTTCAGGGCCGAACAAGCACGTTTTGGGAAGTCGACTGCCAATCTCTTGGTGATGTCTTCTTCAAGACAAACTTTAGAATGAGCAGAAGCTCCTTCACGAAATTGTGCAGCGTCTTGGAGAATTTAAAACGAAAGCAAACTAGCTTCAAAAATTCTATTTCACTCGAGAAACGAGTTGCAATTTCACTTTATGCACTTGGGTCTTCCTCGGAGTAGTATTGCGGATTCAGTCGCATTGGATTCCCACAGATGGATGTCCCATGGAGATACACACTAGGCAAGAGGATGCTGTGGATTATATTAATTACAAAGGGTGGTATTCTACAGTTCTCTTAGGACTAGTTGATGCAAGGTATGCCCAAAGCGAAATGCTTATTCGAAATTTCACTGTATGTTTATATACATAAATTAGTATTAAAGATGCTACTTTTCTTTTTAAGGTATCGCTTTTTGTACATAAACGTGGGAAGCCCAGAGAGGTGTAATGACTCCCAAATTTTTGAAAAATCGAGCCTAAAAACAGAACTGGAGAATTGATCCCTTTTAAGCTTGATGAGCTCAGCTTTGGCGGATTTCGAAGTCCGAGTTGTTATACTTAGAGACTCCGCTTTCCGTTCTTCAAAGTTTTTAATGAAGCCCTATTTTTTTAGCTTGGACAAAACCCCAGCACAAAAAGCGTACAATTATCAGCGAGCCAAATGCAGAAGAGCTGTTGAAAATGCTTTTGGTCAGTATAAAGCAAGGTAATTGGACAGACCACAATCAGCAAGCTTGCATCAAACCGAAGCAGAAGCAATAGGAGTGCTTTCTGTACATAAGTACAGTTATACTTTTTTACTCGCTGACCTATCCGTGTCCCTATCAATATTCCTATTACTTTGGACAAAATTTTGACCAATAACTATCGGGAAGGTTTCGCACACGTATTACTTTTATTCATTCATATTTATTACATTTTACATTTATTAATTAATTTCTAATTGTATAAAATTCAACGTTATGGTTTGATCACCGCACTTGCGCTAAAAAATGTCCAATAGTGGATCCTTATTCTCAGATTAAAACCACACTTTAATTTTTTGTTGAGGCATATATAATTTGAGCTTCAATTTTATTTAATTTATTATTAAGTTTTAAGCTAAGTATAGAATGTGTACAAGACCGCGCGCTCAACGCATTGTTTACCTCGATGCAGTGATATAACGCCCAAGGAAATAACGCCCTTCGAAAAAGGAAATAACAAACATCAGCAAAAGGTGATAACACCCATGGGCTTTATTGCCATTTTTTCTCTTTTGAGTGGGAAATAACGTCCATGGGCGCTTTTTCTCTTTTGAGTGGGAAATAACGTCCATGGGCGTTTTTTCCTCTACTAGTTTGGCATCTTTTTTTTGCGAATCGGAGTGTAAGGCAGTGGATGATGGTACTCCGACAAAGTGGAATGGAGGAAATAACGTTCACAGTTGCTTGACAGTAAAAATTGTCGCCGATGACCGCCCGCTAAGCTATGCAGTGAGTATACATACATATCTGTTCCCTTTTAACATAAGAACTTAAGTCGACTGAAAAAATTAGACCAATCAAAACTTTTTCTGTAGTCTCAAATAACCAAAATGCTTCACAACTTAGCCGTGCCAGTTAGATTAAATCGTTTCTAAACAAAATAATATAAGACCGATAAAAGTATTAGAAACTTGCATGTACAAACGAACTTAAACCGGAGCGATCGGAAACTATATCTATGGTCCGATTCAGAAATCGTGCTTGCGTGGTTAGAAAGACCACCATATACATGGAAAACATACGTGTCTAACCGCACCGCTCAAATCATTGACTGCGCCAACAACTTGGCGCGACGTAGCTAGGGCGGATAACCCAGCGGATCTTGACAGTCGAAGAATAGAAGCCTTTCATACAACTTTGGAGGACACAGACATCCTAGAGCGATTTTCGTCGTTCCCCCGAGCCTTAAGAGTAATAGCGTATATGTTTCAATTTGTAAATCGCTTAAAGAATAAGGTGAAAGGTGGGTATCCCGCAAGCTATGCACTCACGCATCAATACTTCCAACGGGCAAAAATAGCCCTAATCGGGTCCACGCAGACTCGCTATTACAGTAGTGAACAAACACTTTTAAGGGCGTCGAAGCCCAACCACAAAAAAAGCCACTCTTAGTACTTAACCCCTTTGTAGACTCTAAGGGACTGCTTCGTGCCAGTGGCGGGCTTGCGAACTCCAGTCTGAGCTACAATGAGCGGCCATCAATCACAATACCGGAAAAATCCGCATTTGCCACAATCTTTATAAATTTTCTCCACCTCTTAAAGCTACACGCCGAGCACAGGCTAATGCAACAAATGAGCCGACAAGAGTTTTATATTCCTCGATTAAAGCGTCTGATCAAAAAATCCGTGTTTATGTGTAAAGTCTGCATTCTACACAAGCAAAATATGAGCACGCAGATCATGGCAGTTCTACCACCCGAACGCTGAAATTTTTCTATGCCTTTCGCCATCACTGGTGTAGAGTTTGCTGGACCTTTCCAGCTAAAGGCCTCGATGTTAAAGTCTTCTACCCCAATGAAAGGTTACGTGGCTGTTTTTGTATGCTTCACGACAAAAGCCGTATATTTAGAATTATGTCCAGATCTGACAACGGCAGCTTTTCTCGCGGCATTCGCACGCTTTGGCGGACGGCGAGGGTTTCCCTAGAAAATCATGAGCGACAATGTCAAAACCTTTATCGGCGCCCAACGAGCTACGGAAAAGGAGTTCATACAGTTCGCCAAAGAAGTGTCGCCGCACATCATTGAAAAATACGCACCTCAAGGCATTAATTGGCAATTTATCCCTCCAAGTGCCCCACATATAGGTCAGCGGTTAAAAGCTTTAAATCGTATTTCAAAAAAACGGCTGGCAATAATAAATTTACATTTGACGAGTTCACTACGTTACTCATTCGAGTTGAAGCCGTTTGAAACTCACAGCCACTATCATCACTCTCGCAAGATTCCTCCGATTTTACAGCCCTAATCCCTGGACATTTTCTAAGAGGAGCTCCACTTTCGGCCATTCCCGAGCCCGAAACGGACTCCCTTTCACTAACTAACCGATGGGAACGAATTAAAATTCTCCATCATTAATTTGGCCGCCAATGGAAGGAGGAATATCTCAAAGACCTCCATAAACGTTATCGGTGGAAAAACACCCAAGAACATCCAAATTTGGAGAATGCGTCCTTATGCATGACGACTGCCTTCATCCTACGGAATGGCGCCTCGGTAGAATAGAAAAGGTGCATTATGGCTCCGCCGGTCACATCCGAGTAGTTGACCTGCGTACTCAAACCGGCATACTACCTCGACCGCTCGTAAAGCTATGTTTTCTCCCAACTAATAGCAATACCGATAGCTCAATAATAATAGCTCCACAGAGTCAAAAACCTTCAATAACAATGCGCTATCGAAAACCGCGTAAACATTACCATACAAAAGCAAACAAGCTCACTATAATATGCTTATATCAATTAAGTGCTTAACCGAAGCTCCCCACATCACATTATGAGATTCTTAGGTCAATTCTCTTCTCCATATAGATAACAATGAATATGGAAGTTGATACAGTCACCCCGACTCCAGCCATCCGCTGGGCGGTCACGGTTTCCCGAGCTAGGGCATTACCAATAGCAACACCTCGTTCTGCCAATCCCCGGGCAGAAACAACGCAAGCGCCAACGCCTCGTACGGCAACGCGAAGGTCAGCTGCAGCAGCCACCTACGAACCGCCTGCAAGGGATCCTGTAGCACATAGTGTTCGATGACATGCAACCCCTCCAAAGGCAGCAAGTGGCACAGACGCATTTCTACTCCCTGAATTGCTTGGCACTGTGGCATCCCACCGACGCGTGCACGTCCAGTTTTCTGTGCCAGCTATGTGGACGACCTCACCACATCCTCTTGCATCGGACCTCTCGAAGTAGCGTCCCGGTGGCACCACTTCCTCGCACCCACGTGCGACCTCGAGCGCGACCAACTAACGTCTCGCCACCTCGACGCCCAACCTGGCCGGCCAACCAGCAACAACATCCTTGGACTCACCCTGGGGCTCGATACCGCATCAGCACAGGTCGCGCAACCGCCGCCCAAACGGCTCAGCAATGTGGTTTAAACTCAATTAAAATTCAATAAATTTATCGATAACTTAATTATACGTCAAAAAATCCAATAATCGTAAAATTTTCCTATAGTACGGGTATCAAAAAAAGGGGAGGTCCAAAGGTTTCATTTATACTTCGATATATTTCGATAAACTTATCGATAACTGAGTTATCGGCCAAAATATGATTGCACAAAAACCTTAAAATTGTCGTATAATATGGGTATCAACGAAAGGGGCAGCTTTCATTCTATCTTTTCGATATTTCGACATACATATTTATCGATAAATTAGTTATCGGTAAAAATGGTTTTCCAATAAAGCATTACAATTTTTGTTTACTTATTTTTCAGGGTCTATGAAATAACTCCCACGAAATAAGTCCCACTTTTAAAAACGAAATAAGTCCCACCAAAAATTGCTATTTTGAAAGTGGGAGTTATTTCGTTTTTAAAAGTAGGACTTATTTCGTCAATTGGTGGACTTATTTCTTTCGCGTTTTTATTTTAAGTGGAACTTATTTCGTTTTGAATGGAAATAAATTCGTTCTGTAAAGTGGGAGTTATTTCATACCCCTAAATTTATGATTTCATTATTACAGATCGGTCCACATATTTTTCAGTTTTCGATTCTGAAATCCGCACTACGTCTGCAATAAAAGCTTACAATAGCGTCATAGGAAAAAGCATTCCAAAGAAGGCTACTTTTTTCAAACTTGTAGCACTTTTTTTTATGCAAAAAGTTATATATTGGACATTTCGTAAAAGAGACAACCATAATTTTCTGTCCTTATCTTTCATGGCTCTCCTTTTTTTATACCTAGTAGTGCTTCGCACACAAGGTATATTAACTTCATTCGCCTAACGGTAGTATGTAACGGCATAAACGAATCGAGATAGATATTGACTTATGTATATCAAAATGTTCAGGAGGAAAAGAGAAATTGATTGAGCCATGTCCGTCCGTCCGTCTGTGAACACGATAACTTGAGTAAATCTTGAGATATCTCAATGAAACTTTGTATGCAGGTTCCTTTTTACTTATCTCTGAACGCTATTGAAAATAGGCAAAATCGGTTAAAAGCCACGCCCACTTTCTATATATATAATATTTTCGAAAATACAAAAAGAGTGATTATTCAGTACATAATACACCTATAAGGATAAAATTTGGAGTGTACCTTAGCGTTAAGGCAAAAAATAAATTTCTTAAGAAATTTTTAAAAAAGGGCGTGGCACCGCCCACTTTTGATTAAGTCAAATTTGGAAATATTATTAATCATAAATCAAACACCGCTCAAGATAGCAAAATAAAATTTAGCACACATATTTCTATTAATACAGGCAATATTTCGAAAAAAAATTAGCAAAATCGGATTAGGTCCACGCCCAATTTTATACGAAAGATTTCGAAAAGGATCATGGATATATTGAATATGCTATAACTTTGCTTAAACTAGCTGTATATCATTTCTATTTCACCTCTAAAGTGTTCGCGGGCAAAGAAAGTCGAAAGCACAAAATTTTTGGAAAATGGGCGTGGCCCCGCCCCTTTATGGGGGATTATTCCACAAAACTTTCCATGCCATAACTCCGGTAAAAATTGACTTATTGAAACGATATTTGAAGAAAGTGTTCAACATATAAAGCTAACTCTTTGCTGAAAAAATAAACAAAATCGGTGAACGGACACGCCCACTTTTTGAACATAGTTCTAAAAAATTTCTTCGTAAAATTAAAATCGCGATATTTCCATAATTGTATAAGTTATATAAATAAGATTTTACACACATAATAGCCTTTTTAAACAAAACTAAACTGTAAACAAATTTTGTGGATTTTGGTGAAGTAGGCGTGGCGCCGCCCACTTTTTAGCATAAAAGCTCTGCTATTTTCAAAAGCGATTGCTTGGAATTTCAAGAATGTATTTCAATGAAATTTTGTGAGAGGGTTCCCAATAGTATGTAGTATACTCCTGCCAAAAATTACGCAAATCGAATAACAAACAAGCAAGATTTACGGGCAAGTAGTTAACACCCTACTGCCTTTTTTTATACCCAGCGTACTAGTACTAGTACAAGGGTATATTAATTTTGTCCACATAACGGTACTATGTAACGGCACAAAATAATCGAGTTAGATATAGAGTTCCATATATGAAAGTTCTTAGGTTGAAAAGAGGAATTGATTAAGGCATGTCCGTCCGTCTGTCCGTCTGTCCGTCTGTCCGTCTGTCCGTCTGTCCGTCTGTCCGTCTGTCCGTCCGTGTACACGATAACTTGAGTAAAAATTGAGATATTTGCATGAAATTTTGCATACAGGTTACTTTCTGGCCAAGGTAGGTTGCTATTGAAAATGGGCGAAATCGGATGATAACCACGCCCCCTTTTTCGATATCGAAAATTTCGAAAAACGTATAAAACGGGTTAATTCAATATCAGAAGCAGCTACAATGATAAAATTTGCAATATGTATTGATTTATATGTTCTTAGGCGGATTTTACCAAATTTTTTGAAAAGGGGCGTGGCACCGCCCCCATATATTTGAAGAAATTTTAAAATTTTGACTCCTAATAACTTGAGAACAGTTTATGCTAGTATAACGAAATTTTGTAGAGGGCATACTATTGTTGTGTTAAATTCAGATATAGAAAATAAACGAAATCGCTTGGCGACCACGCCTACTTTTTTATAAAAGTTATATTGAAAGGAGGTGGAAATATTGAAAAGTCCATATCTAATTAACTGATACCGCTATAATAATATAATTTTGTACATACATCAATTTTCATATTCTTTACATTATTTTTGCAAAATTTTGGAAAGTGGGCGTGGCACCGCCCACTTATGAATCAAGAAATTTTCAAATTCGACTGCTAATAACTTCAGAACGATCTGAGATAGGTTTACGAAACTAGGTTCCAGGTATGTTATGTTTATGTAGAGTACTACCACAGAAAATAAGAAAAATCGGTGAACGACCACGCCCCTTTTTGGACTAAAGTTCTCTAAACGAGAGTTAGGAAACCGGAATATGCAATATCTGTTTAACTGATACAGATATAATGCTAAAATTTAGTACACTCATTCACCTGATGATGTTATTTGTGATGTTTAAAGGTTTTTTGGTAATATTTTGGAAAATGGGCGTGGCACCGCCCACAAGTGAATAAACAAAATATCAACATTTCACTATTAACAAGCCACTGTGAAAGTATCATAAAGATCTGCAATGAAAACTGATCTTCAATAGGGACAAACAACATAATAAAATCCGTGGGCGTGCCACCACCCACTTTTTTAAAATTATGTAAATATTGATTAATGGACACATATATCCGTACATCGAAAAATTTCACAAAATACGTTAAAAGTTATGGGCATGGCACGCCTTCTTTTGCAAAGTTATATATAGGACATGGTATAACCCTTGAAAAGATCGATTCAGTACTTTTGGCTCATGTAAGCGGTTAAAGCTTTATAAGCAAGGAGCGTGGCCGCTCCCACCAAATTCGCTATTGTTTAGGCTCGGCATAGATTGGTTTTTAAAATGGGCGAAATCGGATGAAAACCACGCCCCCTTTTTCTAAAAACTAACGCTGGGTATTTAATGTTCGGTTCACCCGAACTTAGACTTCCTTACTTGTTTTAAATTTTTTTTATTTTCATACCTTTCATGAACATGAGGAAAGCTATTTATATTTTGTTATTTAGTGATAATTGAATTTACCACTCACAAAAGAAGTGTTTTTAATCGAAAACAATCAGTTGCCTTAATAACAACTTTTCCGTTATTAAAATAGACCTGAGTAAATTGGGATACCAAAACAGATCACTACTAGGTATTTAATGTTCGGTTACACCCGAACTTAGACTTCCTTACTAGTTTGTCTTAAAGCGCTTCTTGACAAGGGCGAACTTGTTGTTATTAATTACTTTATACTTACTATAATAAAAAAAACTTTAAAGAAATGTGTACAAATAGGTACCGAACTTAACTACTGGAAAAACAATATTAAAAAAAAATGTTTACGTAATTACGTTTGTAGGTGTTTTATTATATTTTTAGTAGGAATTTGGAATTCGTGTGCCATGATTTCTAATATCACCATTACAAAATACAACTAATCCCAATGCCACGTTAAAACTATAATACCGTCTACCATGGACTGGATCTTCAAGCCATTTATAAAGGCCGATAATTTTAATCTGATGGTCCTTCCGAAACGGTTTCCATCTTAATAATAAGAACAATTGATCTGTACTTAATACATTTACGAATCCAAATGTTGTTACTAGTAGGCGTTCTCTATACTTTCCTTGACCGAAAAAAGAATTAATAATAAATTCTGGAACTCTATCAAAATTCGTAATATCCATTCCATTAAAAAGCCTTATGCAAGCTTGCATACGATTTTTCTGTATTATTTCTCTGCTTTGATTATTCATATTATTCGACGTGTGTTTTATTTCGAAGAGCCAAATACTTCTTATTTGAAATCGCATTAAACAGTGAAAAAGTGGGACTTATTTCGTTTATGAAAGTGGGACTTATTTCATTTAAGAAATATATTATTCAAGGGAGAGTTATTTCATTTTGAGTGGGAGTTATTTCATTTCAAGTAAATTTTTAAATCATATCATTTTGGTGGGACTTATTTCGTTTTCAAAAGTGGGACTTATTTCGTGGGAGTTATTTCATTTTTTTAAGCAATTTTTGATGGGACCTATTTCGCTTTTAAAAGTGGGACTTATTTCGTGGGAGTTATTTCATAGACCCATTTTTCATTCAGCTAAATCAAAAATCATTTGCATAAGTACACTGCAGCCCTATGTGGGTATCAGCATATCTTTAATAAATCTCTCTGTTGACGACTACGTAACCACAGTGCAATCTGGCAGCGCCAAAATCTATCGAAAATCTATCATTACATCGTCATTTTCATTCTATCATTTCCACACAACCATTTTGTACAGCAAGCGAAGAAGACATACAATTTGTAATTTTTTCATGTATGTACATACTTTGCCAATGTAATTTATTTTACTAGTCGGCATTTGATCGTAACTTGTGTTACATTTGTTTCATTGTTAAAGTCATTTTGTATCGCCTATATACAGGCTTTGTATCAATTCAGTATTGTTCTAAATTAAACGTATTAAAATTTACAAGTGCGTTTTTCTATTTGCTGCCGCCGGGACGTCGTCCACATAGTTTTACAAATTGTCTTCTTCGCAAATCGCAGCAAATTGCCGGGCTATCGCCAAGCCGCCATTTTCGATCGCCAACTTTGCAATTGGACATCAGGCATCAGTTTTTACAAATTATCTGTTTTGCCAATCGCAGCAAATTGCCGGGCAATAGCCAAGCCGCCATATTCCATAGCCGAACTTTACAAATTACCTACAAAGCACGTTGCAAGTGCGTGGGACTTTAAAGCCAAAGCCGTATACTCCAAATATTTGACATTTATACATTGTATCTAACATACGCAATTTATTAATATACAGTTTTCAGCCATTTCGGTCTTACCAAATGTTGTTGTTTCGCTGCGCCACTTTGCGATTGGCGCCAAAGGGTACATAACCCCACTTTTAGCCGATTGATGATCACAAGATCCAAAAGCAAAATGACTCACGCTCAACAACCAGCCGAGGAAGAAATTAATCTCGACGAAACCATTATTGAGACAGGTGCAACGTCAGCACTACAACAACAACAACAACAACCACAAGACAACTTGAACGCTCTTGTGGCTTCAATTACAGCACTACGCGAATCTGTTATACAATTGCGCAATGAAACGAACACACAGCGAGCTGATTTGGTGCAACTACGCCAACGTATTGAAGCGGAAAGCACGGAAGATAGTCAACGGGAACGGCCGGCACAACAAGCAACAAATACACAACTAAATCAAATAGTAACTAGTCAGCAATCACAAGGGTCAACGACAACACCACAGCCAACAGCAATTATGATGCAGCCGCATCGTACGCCACCGTTTGTAGACAACCACGCCGGCAGGCTCTACCCTCTGCCCATATTTGAGGGGAGCCCCGAAGATTGGCCACTCTTTATTGCATGCTATAACGACAAGACTGCCGAATTCAACTATAGCAACAGGCAAAACCTTATACGGTTACAAAAGGCTTTGCGAGGTGAAGCGAAGCGAACGGTGACATCGCTACTTATACATCCAGAGAGCGTACCTAGTGTTTTGAATGAATTGAAATTTAATTTTGGCCGACCGGAATTGTTGGTTCGTTCACAGCTACAAAAAATACAAAGTTTTCCACACATTGCTGAAAATCGTCTTGACCAGATACTAGATCTTGCAGAACACCTTTCCGCGTAGGCGGCCTTCGGCCGCGCTTTAAAAAATAACCCTGGGCTACGCCATTCCAACTCCGGGTGTGTGCCATAGCCGTGGCTACCGCCACGGTGATGTCCTTCCGCGTGCCACGTTTCCCACTCTTTTCTCACAGGGTAATTTGTGATTACAACAACCACATGAAAAAGACAGAAAAATTGTGAACTTTAACTGCAAATATCTTGTCAAATTCTAAAAATATCGGATTTCCCCTCCATATTATTGTTACGGAGGTGAAGACGCGTCTATTGATACCTCTACCTAGATTTTTGGACGTGTATTAACACTTGACGTTGGATGGATAGCGCGGATGTGCGCGGACGCACGAACCGGCGGACGCGGATGGGAAGGGGGGGCGGACGCACAGCCGGAAATCAAATCTTCGTGATAACCCCAATCATATCAGTAGTTGGTTGTCACTTATGTTTCATAAAAAAAAAAATAAGGCTTTATTGCACAATTGGGTAAATTTTTATAAAGGCTTTATTTCTCTTTCGAAGTGTAATAAATCCTTTTTTGAAATAAAGGCCTTATTTCACTTTCAATAGTGTAGTAATGCCTAAAAGGGCTTATTTCACAAGGCATGGGCGGGGTGCAGCCCATTTGTAAACTTTTTGGAAATGTGGGCAGTTCCAAGACCACAAGCTAAGTAATATATCAATTCGTTATATCTATCCCTGAATGTATTTGCTTTAGTGAGATTTTCACGTTCTTAAATCTTAATCAAAGCATATAATTTTTCTTTTTTGTTATTGCCGTTTATACATATCCAGAGTATTATAGGATTTTCATAAAATCATAATAGTGGCGTTAAGTGGTAGATATAGGATATAATTAAATAAATACTAACTACACATCTGCTCAGCAGCGCATAATGGTTTTTGTCATACTCATTGAGTTCAAAAGATTCGTTTTTTGAGTTGGACATCCAAAAAATTTATTTGTTTATACCAAAGAAGCTAAATCCAGAAATATTGTATACCCTAAAGCACTGCAATAAATGAAATGTTAAAAATTAATTGAAAAATATTTGAAAATGTATTTCTAGGCAAGTCACTGGTCAGGCAGAACAACGTCTGCCGGGTCTGCTAGTACTATAATAAATCTCTAGAAAAGGCGTGTCTGTGCATTGAAAATTTCTTTGAAAAGATGACTGGGGATGACCTGTGGAATGCTATAGAGTTCATCTGATCCATTTTTAGAATTATTGTCTGTCTGTTTGTCTGTTTGAAATTAAGGATCTCGGAAATTAAGAAATGGATTTTGATGAGACTTTCACAAATATACTGCTTGAAGCTTAGAAAGGGATTTGCACTTTGTTTTATCAAAATCGGACCACAAACATCAATCAAATCCTCGGCATGTTTTGGAACACGACAACGGATGCACTTGAGTTCCACTTTAAGTTTTTCAAAATAGCCAAATACATTCTTGAAGGCAAGCGATCACCGACGAAGTGAGAACTTTTGGGGATAGTCATGTAGGTATACGATCCATTTGGTTTCCTTCAGTCGCTATGGAAACAAGCCGTAACATGGGATGAAGAGCTACCACCTGATTTGGCCGCACGATGGAGAAGTTGGTGGAAGCAGTTTCAGTCGGTGAGAGCAGTATCAATTTCACGTTGTTATTCCAGTCTAATACCAAACGCCGACAACATCCAGCTGCACATATTTGTCGACGCAAGTACACTCGCCTATGCAGCCGTTGCTTATTTGAGGGTGCAAAAGGGCAGTACAGTCGAAGTGTCGTTAGTTTTTGCTAAGTCTTCGTGTGCGCCACTCAAAGCAACAACAGGTCCACGTTTGGAATTACAAGCAGCTGTGATGGGATGCCGGTCGTAAGAGGCGACCAATATGCACAAAGGTAATGATGTGCAACTCGATGGTTGATCTACGGATATGATGCCTCCCACCTCTCATTACCCATCTTCTCTTTCCTTTCGGAAGGAGGGATGACATGACCTAGAAGGTTGCACTGGTCATACC
This sequence comes from Sphenella marginata, assembly GCA_951509765.1. Classification (NCBI taxonomy): domain Eukaryota; kingdom Metazoa; phylum Arthropoda; class Insecta; order Diptera; family Tephritidae; genus Sphenella; species Sphenella marginata. The sequence goes on along the minus strand of OX608080.1, from coordinate 84,932,884 downwards.
AAATCGCTCCCACGACAGTCGGGGAGTACCGGAGCGTACCGGATTCATATCCGGCCAAGGACTGTTATTTCGACCACACTCCCCAAAACCTTCGGGGAGTGATTTTGTTGTTAAAACAACAACAACAACATGGGATGCCGAATAAAAAACATAATTGAACAAAGCCTTGATGTCGAAGTCAACAGAACCGTTTTTTGGAGCGACTCACAGACCGTGATTCTATGGATACGCTCCCACACCCGGGCGTATAAACCGTTCGTCGCACATAGAATCGTTGAAATTTTGGCCAGCAGCACGATCGATCAGTGGCGTTGGGTGCCTACTACCCTGAACGTTGCCGATGAAGCTACACGCCCAAAATTGACGTCATCGCAAACACGATGGAACGAAGGACCAATATTTTTGTACCAGGACGAGGAACACTGGCCTCGAGAAAGCACGATGTCATCCACCCAATGTGCCAGCCTACTGTTTGCCGCTATCGGCACGCCGTCCGATCATTTTGCCACCGCACAATTACGTAACCAAGTTAATGGTAGCCGACCATCACAAGAAGAGGCACCACCAAAACGAGTGCTTGATCATCAATGAGATTCGACAACGCTACTGGGTGCCAGCGATACGCAACGTGTTAAAAGGCGTAAAGAAACACTGCACAGTTTGTATATACGACAGAGCAAGACCATGGGTCAGCTACCTAAAGACCGTCTTACACCCTACGTCCGCCCCTTCACGTACAGTGGACCGATGCGTTTATCATCTGTCTTCGAAATTTTGTCAATCGACGTGGGGTGCCTGTACCAATGCGCAGTGATAATGGGACCAATTTTGTGGGAGCACAGAGGGAGATGAAGGAGGCGGAGAGGCTGTTCGATTTTGGCGCCATCGCACGCGAAATGTCAAAAAACAAGATCGATTGGGTATTTAACTGTCCAGCAGATCCCAGCAGTGGAGGCTGCTGGGAATGCCTCATTCAATGCACCAAAAGACTGCTAGAGAAAGTGTTCAAAGAAGAAGCGCCAAGAATCGAAACGTTCCGCAGCGTAACAATTGAAATAGAAAACATAATTAACAGCCGTCCATTGACTGATTTACCGGTGTCACCAGGGGATGCCGAACCCCTTACCCCAAATCATTTTTTACTGGGTGGCTTGAACTCTACGCAAACGCCACATCCTGACGAAGAACGCCTATGTCTTCGGAAGCAATGGAGAATAGCACAGAACTTGAAAGATCGTGCCTGGAAGCGTTGGACATTCGAGTACCTGCCACGTCTCCTCTGTCGTGCTAAGTGAAGGGACGAGGCTGAGGCACTGAAGCCAGGGGCACTGGTGGTGATATGCGATCCTTCAGCCCCGCGAGGTCATTGGGAAAAGGGCAAGATAACGGAGGTATTCCCAGGCAATGACGGCAGAATTCGTAGCGCCAATGTGCGCACGTCACACGGCATTTTACACCAACCCGCGCGACAGCTAGCCGCTTTACGCTTTTGCGAATCCCTGGAAGATTCGCCAGGAGGTGGAATGTTGACGACTACGTAACCACAGTGCAATCTGGCAGCGCCAAAATCTATCGAAAATCTATCATTATCACCGTCATTTTCATTCTATCATTTTCACACAACCATTTTGTACAGCAAGCGAAGAAGACATACAATTTGTAATTTTTTCATGTACTTTGCCAATGTAATTTATTTTACTAGTCGTCATTTGATCATAACTTGTGTTACATTTGTTTCATTGTTAAAGTCATATTGTATCGCCTATATACAGACTTTGTTTCAATTCAGTATTGTTCTAAATTAAACGTATTAAAATTTACAAGTGCGTTTTTCTATTTGCTGCCGCCGGGACGTCGTCCACACTCTCTGTATATTGGAAATTTCGTTGAAAAAATGACTGGGGATGACTTGGGGAATGTTAAGGCACAGCTAAAGAGTAAAATGGGGAGATGACAAAATGTCAAAGTTATTACTATTACTCATGCCTATTCCCATATCCGACGGATGCCATTCGCGGGGAGTGCGGATCGATACGCGACGAAAAATCAGTTGCGGATCTGAGTTAAAAAATTTAAAAAATCAACTTTATTGATTTCCTTTAAATCTACCAGCCTATTCAACATAAGAAATAGAAGAAAATATCTTGACAATGTCCTTTTTTTAGTTTTAAAGGTTAAATCCGCAACTGTTTTCTCGCGAATCGATTCGCACTCCCTCCGCAAAGCATCCGTCGGATACCGTAATAGGCGTGATTATTAATAGCCGTGTTTTTTTTAACTGCGTCTGCGTTTGTACTTAATATTTGTATGGACCGCTAAGCGCACAACTTTATCTGCAACTAAGAAATAGTGGCTGATAAAATCAGTACTTCCAAGAAGTTTCCATTCATTTTTCAAACTGCCTTACCAACTTCCAGCAATTTGTTTATCATCAATTAATAGCCGTGTTTTTTTTTATCGGCGTCTGCGTTTGCGCTTAATATTTGTATGGACCGCTAAGCGCACAACTTTATCTGCAACTACGAAATAGTGGCTGATAAAATCAGTACTTCCAAGAAGTTTCCATTCATTTTGCAAACTGCCTTACCAACTTCCAGCAATCTGTTTATCATCCCTTAATAATAACCGGAATGTCAACAGAGGAAATGTATGTATGTATGTATGCGCGTTGATAATGGAATAAGCGCAATTGCAGATGGCCGTTTTATTTTAGTCGCAGACGCAGATGTATATGCGTGTAAAAAAAAACAGGCGCAGTGTTGTAAGAGATTGATTTTTATTATATGATTATTTACAAAATTATGGTTTCTCCTTTTACGAAATGTGCACTATTAGTGATTGGGGTCTACCACATTATCCCCAAAATCAAAATCCCCAAAACAAAACGCCCAAATCAAAATCCCCAAAATCAAAATCCCCAAGGAAAAATCCCCAAAATCAGAATCCCCAACACGAAAAGCACATTTTATGTGTGAAATAAATTCAAATTATTTATTGGATAGGTAATTGTGCTACCTTTCATTTTAGGTACCACTGTTGTGGGTGCAAAACCGCGTATGTGCAAATTTTTAAATCTAATTTAAAAAACAACCCTGGGCTACATTATTCAAAGTCCTGCTACGCCATGTCAACTCCGCGTGGTTGCCTAAACTGTGGCAACCTACCAAATTCGAATGACCAAAATAGAAGCTTATTTAAACCCCAAGCCAGTAGTCATAAATCCCGCAATAAAATATGCAATAGAAATCAATCGTTCACCTCTGAACAACAAAGATATTGGTCATACGAACTGTGTAACGAAGACCATTCAATAAGATCTTGCGAGAAATTTAAAAAATGATCAATAAATGAGCGGAATAACTTAGTCAGAACTAAGAATCTCTGCACAAACTGTTTGTCAAATAGTCACAAAATACAGGGATGTCAGAGTAAATACAACCCAGCTAGAACACTATGCCTTAAATGAAAATTTTTTTCGGCTATAGCACTAAAGGAAAGTATACCTCACAAATTTGACTACTTTCCATTATATCTGTGCCCTTTTAACATAACAACTTAAGTCGACTGAAAAAATTAGACCAATCAAAACTTTTTCTGTCGTCTAAAATAACCAAAATGCTTCAAAACTTAGCCGCGCCAGTTAGATTAAATCGTTCATAAACAAAATAATATAAGACCGATAAAAGTATTGGAAACTTGCACGATTTTTTTGTCCAAAATCGACAGAAAATTTTTAGATTGGTCTAATTTCTTAAATCGACTTAAGTTTTATAATAAAACGACACAGATATAAGGGATTGCTATATGAATTATATGAGCCATTATATAAGGGAAAATAAAAGGAATTCAATAAGGCATTATATAATCCATTATATAAGGTAATAAAATAAGGGATTTTATCATATGTTACATATATAGCATATATCAGTGCATTTTTGAAAAAAAAGTATATCATATATCAGTGCGTTTTTAGTGCTTTTTGTGAACATTTGAAGTATTAAGAAAAGTTAAGGAAAATTTATTAAGTGAATATGGCTGATACAATTGCGGATGAGTTGTGAAGTGAAGTGTTTGTGAAGTGCTCTTCTGGAGTCATATGTGTGTGTGCATGCATGTGCCTCGACGCATGAGTGTTAATGCAATAATATATTGCGGACAAAAAAACAATTAAAAATAAAAACTATAAAAAAAACAACAGTGAAGCGAAATGGACGCTATGAATTATTATGCTACCTTAGGGGAAGCTAATCAAAAGAATATGTCCATAAAAGGAAAAGTAAAATACCAACAGTGAGAAAATAAAACAATCAAAACAAGAAAAGAAAAAAGAGAAAAAAGCCAGAAAAAGGGCTCGTCGCAATCAAGAACAGTGCGACAATGAATATATTGATTCAAGTTCTGATTACATTGCAAAAATATTTGAGTGCAACAAAAAACTAGTGGCACAAGTTGCAGAGCTAACAAAAAAATGCAACGACTTCGAAGAGCAACTGAAAATGAACAACCAAATATATAAATAACAAATGAAAAAACTGCTGAAGATTCTTATGAGGAATTTGAACGGATACTAAATAACGAGATTCAGGAAATGAGCCAAATGGAAGCTGAAATAAAGCAGAATGCTGAACAGTAGGCAACAACAACAATAACAGTTAGAGCTACAAACACCAACATTAAGGCTGCTGCAGGCTTAAATGTAAGTAAACTAAAACAGGTAAAAAATAAAAGGAGCAAGCCTCCAATATTTGTTTGCTATAATATTAATGTGAAAGAAATTGCGTCAAGGCTTGGTGGGCTAATGGGCCACAAGAACTTCTCGTTTAATATCATTAATAAAAATGTTACGCACATAAGCGCTCCAACTATGGGGGATTATAACACAGTAAAGAAGTTTCTTGCCAGTAGCAATATTAGCCACTATACCTTCACGCCAGAGCAGACTAAACCATATACATTAATTACTAAAAAGCTATCGAATATTTATGAAGAAAGTGAGGTAGAAGACTACCTTAATAATTTGGAAATTAATGTTAATATATTAAAAATTAGGAAGTTAAAATATAACTGGTTAGTGCAGATCTCGAGGGACTCCAATCTAACAGAATTAAAAAAAAAATTTATATCTTAAACTGTGGAATTAGTTTTGAGGGATGCAAGAACGACTCCCCAATACAGTGTAAAAATTGCCAAAGGTTCTCGCATATCGCAAGTAACTGTAACATGCCATTTAGGTGTGTTAAGTGCGGCGGGTCGCACGAGCCAGGGAAATGCGATATCCCCCAGGAATCTTAATAAATCTGAAAACGTCTACACTGGGTCCGCCGGGTCAAATAGTGAAACGCATAGGGCTTCCCTTGAAATGCGCCAATTGCCTGGGTGAGGGGAATACGGCTAGTGACAAAAAATGTCCAAAAAGAATTAAAATTTTAAATAGATTAACAAAATAAAGCTGCAAATAAAATAAGAAAACCATTTAGCGCAACAGCGAGACCGGCTGCAGCTTCTTATGTTAATAAAGGTGTGTCGTACTCGGCAAAATTTAGCACTCCGGTTCAACCAAATAGAGCAGCATCCTTTGATAGGAAATTTAGTGCAATAAATGAGGATTGCAAAAGAATTTTGGGTAAAGATTTCATTGGGTGTCTAACCAAAATAGAAAGCTTCTCCAAAAGCTACGAAACATTGAGGAGTGGTTAGACACAGACTAGCTGATAGGTTTGAGAAGGTTCATCATCAAAACATGCATATGGGCTCACCGGATCATGCGACACATTTGCATAATGAAATTTCCAGCATTAGAAGCTATGCCCCTTTTTTTAACTTTAGTCACTCCTTCGCAGAAAATGGCCTGTCCTCGGCTAGCGGAGATGTTAAAGACGAGGAGCTAGAAAACTACAAAGAGTTTATTTCGCATAGGGAAATTGAGTTCTTATTGTGGAGGAAGAACAATAAAAAAGTAGTAGTGAGGTTGGAGTACCAAATTTTATCTTGAGCAAAACTGGTCCATCCTTTTGGAATTTCGTGGCTCTTTTATTCAATCATTGCTACAGTATTGCCTACTTTCCCTCAAAGTGGAAATGTGCAAAATTGATCCCGACATTAAAGCCAAACTCAAGTTCAAGTAATGTGAAAAGCTACAGGCCAATTTCGATACTGTCAAATATTAGCAAGTTAGTAGAAGGGTTTCTTCTAGATAAAATAAAAGAGCACATTTAGGAAAACAAAGTACTGAAAGATTTTCAGTTTGGTGTTCGAAGTGGGCTAGGTACTAATGAAGCACTCACTGTATTGTCAAAAAAATTGGTAACAAATCTAGAAAAGAAAAAGGCTACGATATTGGTAAGCTTGGATTTGGAAAAGGCATTTGACACAACGTGGATAGAAGGGGTGATATCTAAAATGTACATAAATTAAGTTTTTAAAAAGAATATGTGTCGCATAATCTATGACTACTTAGTTCTTTGTCCACAACAAGAACGAAAATTCCACAGAAAAAGATAAAGTTACAGGAGTACCGCAGGGATCCATTTTAGGTCCAATGTTATTCAATATATTCATGGCTGACTTGCCTGAACCCTCAAAGGAGCTAACCGTAATCACCTATTCTGATGATGTTCTGGTAGTGTTATAATAGAATATCTAAATACTGTATCTGACTATTTTAAACGATGGAACCTGAACCTAAATGCTAGCAAATGCGTCTTCACAGTAGTAAAGCGGGTAAAGAAAAGATTGTATCGCTCTGCGCGGAGCTACATCCCGAACATAATTATTGGCAATGCGACACTGAAGCAAGAAGGAAGTATAAAGTATTTAGGGGTGATAGTGGACGAAAAGATGCAGTTCATTCGGCATGTCGACTACACTTTGGCAAAGGCGAAAAAGATATACTTTATGTATATTACGATCCTCAGAAAAGCTAAGGACATGGAAAATAAAATCAAACTTAACTGCTATAAGCAGATAATAAGACCAACCATATCCTATGCTTTACCTATTTGGTTGGGAATTTCTTCCAGCCAAATAGAGAGATTACGTAAATTTGAAAGGAAAATACTTCGAATCTGCACTAACGCGAGTTACGCGCCATACAAAAATGGCAGAATTATATCGTGTTCATGATGAATTTAAAATTCAACATTTTGCATTTTCGGACATGCATTTTCGGAAGGCGTTCATGCTTACATTTTGTAAATGCAAATTTATCAAGGCTCGATAATTAATTCAAAATGCGGAGTTTGAAATATATTTTATTTATTGTTAAAATATATATATCGATGACATCCAACATTATCAGAATAGCGGAAATGCATAACTCGATTCAGGACCTGCTGAGCGTACCAACATGATGCCAATGTTGATTTTATATAAAAATGTCCAAATCATGATTTTGGAGTACGTTTAGATGGAACTTTCTGGCAATGAGAGATCCTGTGCCAGAGAAGAGGTATGTATGTTACAGGTCACATCCATCTTAAGGACAAATACTTTGGTCTAGGTCAGTGAACTAGAAGCTTGATTTTATGACAATCGTTGTGGGGTTATGCAGTCCAACAGGTGATATTCATATTTCCTTGCATTTCAGGGCCGAACAAGCACGTTTTGGGAAGTCGACTGCCAATCTCTTGGTGATGTCTTCTTCAAGACAAACTTTAGAATGAGCAGAAGCTCCTTCACGAAATTGTGCAGCGTCTTGGAGAATTTAAAACGAAAGCAAACTAGCTTCAAAAATTCTATTTCACTCGAGAAACGAGTTGCAATTTCACTTTATGCACTTGGGTCTTCCTCGGAGTAGTATTGCGGATTCAGTCGCATTGGATTCCCACAGATGGATGTCCCATGGAGATACACACTAGGCAAGAGGATGCTGTGGATTATATTAATTACAAAGGGTGGTATTCTACAGTTCTCTTAGGACTAGTTGATGCAAGGTATGCCCAAAGCGAAATGCTTATTCGAAATTTCACTGTATGTTTATATACATAAATTAGTATTAAAGATGCTACTTTTCTTTTTAAGGTATCGCTTTTTGTACATAAACGTGGGAAGCCCAGAGAGGTGTAATGACTCCCAAATTTTTGAAAAATCGAGCCTAAAAACAGAACTGGAGAATTGATCCCTTTTAAGCTTGATGAGCTCAGCTTTGGCGGATTTCGAAGTCCGAGTTGTTATACTTAGAGACTCCGCTTTCCGTTCTTCAAAGTTTTTAATGAAGCCCTATTTTTTTAGCTTGGACAAAACCCCAGCACAAAAAGCGTACAATTATCAGCGAGCCAAATGCAGAAGAGCTGTTGAAAATGCTTTTGGTCAGTATAAAGCAAGGTAATTGGACAGACCACAATCAGCAAGCTTGCATCAAACCGAAGCAGAAGCAATAGGAGTGCTTTCTGTACATAAGTACAGTTATACTTTTTTACTCGCTGACCTATCCGTGTCCCTATCAATATTCCTATTACTTTGGACAAAATTTTGACCACTAACTATCGGGAAGGTTTCGCACACGTATTACTTTTATTCATTCATATTTATTACATTTTACATTTATTAATTCATTTCTAATTGTATAAAATTCAACGTTATGGTTTGATCACCGCACTTGCGCTAAAAAATGTCCAATAGTGGATCCTTATTCTCAGATTAAACCACACTTTAATTTTTTGTTGAGGCATATATAATTTGAGCTTCAATTTTATTTAATTTATTATTAAGTTTTAAGCCAAGTATAGAATGTGTACAAGACCGCGCTCTCAACGCATTGTTTACCTCGATGCAGTGATATAACGCCCAAGGAAATAACGCCCTTCGAAAAAGGAAATAACAAACATCAGCAAAAGGTGATAACACCCATGGGCTTTATTGCCTTTTTAAAAAGGAGATGAAGCCCATGGGCATTTTTTCTCTTTTGAGTGGGAAATAGCGTCCATGGGCGTTTTTTCCTTGGGCGTTATTTCACTGCACCGTTTACCTCTACTAGTTTGGCATCTTTTTTTTGCGAATCGGAGTGTAAGGCAGTGGATGATGGTACTCCGACAAAGTGGAATGGAGGAAATAACGTTCAGAGTTGCTTGACAGTAAAAATTGCCGCCGATGACCGTCAGCTAAGCTATGCAGTGAGTATACATACATATCTGTGCCCTTTTAACATAAGAACTTAAGTCGACTGAAAAAATTAGACCAATCAAAACTTTTTCTGTAGTCTCAAATAACCAAAATGCTTCACAACTTAGCCGTGCCAGTTAGATTAAATCGTTTCTAAACAAAATAATATAAGACCGATAAAAGTATTAGAAACTTGCACGTACAAACGAACTTAAACCGGAGCGATCGGAAACTATATCTATGGTCCGATTCAGAAATCGTGCTTGCGTGGTTAGAAAGACCACCATATACATGGAAAACATACGTGTCTAACCGCACCGCTCAAATCATTGACTTGGTTGGGCCAACAACTTGGCGCGACGTAGCTAGGGCGGATAACCCAGCGGATCTTGACAGTCGAAGGATAGAAGCCTTTCATACAACTTTGGAGGACACAGACATCCTAGAGCGATTTTCGTCGTTCCCCCGAGCCTTAAGAGTAATAGCGTATATGTTTCAATTTGTAAATCGCTTAAAGAATAAGGTGAAAGGTGGGTATCCCGCAAGCTATGCACTCACGCATCAATACTTCCAACGGGCAAAAATAGCCCTAATCGGGTCCACGCAGACTCGCTATTACAGTAGTGAACAAACACTTTTAAGGGCGTCGAAGCCCATCGACAAAAAAAGCACACTCTTAGTACTTAACCCCTTTGTAGACTCTAAGGGACTGCTTCGTGCCAATGGCGGGCTTGCGAACTCCAGTCTGAGCTACAATGAGCGGCCATCAATCACAATACCGGAAAAATCCGCATTTGCCACAATCTTTATAAATTATCTCCACCTCTTAAAGCTACACGCCGAGCACAGGCTAATGCAACAAATGAGCCGACAAGAGTTTTATATTCCTCGATTAAAGCCTCTGATCAAAAAATCCATGTTTATGTGTAAAGTCTGCATTCTACACAAGCAAAATATGAGCACGCAGATCATGGCAATTCTACCACCCGAACGCTGAAATTTTTCTATGCCTTTCGCCATCACTGGTGTAGATTTTGCCGGACCTTTCCAGCTAAAGGCCTCTATGTTAAAGTCTTCTACCCCAATGAAAGGTTACGTGGCTGTTTTTGTATGCTTCACGACAAAAGCCGTACATTTAGAATTATGTTCAGATCTGACAACGGCAGCTTTTCTCGCGGCATTCGCACGCTTTGGCGGACGGCGAGGGTTTCCCTAGAAAATCATGAGCGACAATGTCAAAACCTTTATCGGCGCCCAACGAGCTACCGAAAAGGAGTTCATACAGTTCGCCAAAGAAGTGTCGCCGCACATCATTGAAAAATACGCACCTCAAGGCATTAATTGGCAATTTATCCCTCCAAGTGCCCCACATATAGGTCAGCGGTTAAAAGCTTTAAATCGTATTTCAAAAAAACGGCTGGCAATAATAAATTTACATTTGACGAGTTCACTACGTTACTCATTCGAGTTGAAGCCGTTTTAAACTCACAGCCACTATCATCACTCTCGCAAGATTCCTCCGATTTTACAGCCCTAATCCCTGGGCATTTTCTAAGAGGAGCTCCACTTTCGGCCATTCCCGAGCCCGAAACGGACTCCCTTTCACTAATTAACCGATGGGAACGAATTAAAATTCTCCATCATTAATTTGGCCGCCGATGGAAGGAGGAATATCTCAAAGACCTCCATAAACGTTATCGGTGGAAAAACACCCAAGAACATCCAAATTTGGAGAATGCGTCCTTATGCATGACGACTGCCTTCATCCTACTTAATGGCGCCTCGGTAGAATAGAAAAGGTGCATTATGGCTCCGCCGGTCACATCCGAGTAGTTGACCTGCGTACTCAAACCGGCATACTACCTCGACCGCTCGTAAAGCTATGTTTCTCCCAACTAATAGCAATACCGATAGCTCAATAATAATAGCTCCACAGAGTCAAAAACCTTCAATAACAATGCGCTATCTAAAACCGCGTAAACATTACCATACAAAAGCAAACTATCTCACTATAATATGCTTATATCAATTAAGTGCTTAACCGAAGCACCCCACATCACATTATGAGATACTTAGGTCAATTCTCTTCCCCATATAGATAACAATGAATATGGAAGTTGATACAGTCACCCCGACTCCAGCCATCCGCTGGGCGGTCACGGTTTCCCGAGCTAGGGCATTACCAATAGCAACACCTCGTTCTGCCAATCCCCGGGCAGAAACAACGCAAGCGCCAACGCCTCGTACGGCAACGCGAAGGTCAGCTGCAGCAGCCACCTACGAACCGCCTGCAAGGGATCCTGTAGCACATAGCGTTCGATGCCATGCAACCCCTCCAAAGGCAGCAAGTAGCACAGACGCAATGCTACTCCCTGAATTGCTTGGCACTGTGGCATCCCACCGACGCGTGCACGTCCATAGCTGTGCCAGCTATGTGGACGACCTCACCACATCCTCTTGCATCGGACCTCTCGAAGTAGCGCCCCGGCGGCACCACTTCCTCGCACCCACGTGCGACCTCGAGCGCGACCAACTAACGTCTCGCCACCTCGACGGCCAACCAGCAACAACATCCTTGGACTCACCCTGGGGCTCGATACCGCATCAGCACAGGTCGCGCAACCGCCGCCCAAACGGACTCAGCAATGTGGTCCGCACCGTCCAGCAGCTGCAACGTCTTCTAGGCTGATTCGCCCAGGGGGCCGGGATGACTACAAGAGCCTGACCTGCCACATCACTGACGGTAGCAACATGCCGCCAGCATCAATTTCACCACATACCATACACCAATACATACACAATTACACGCACGAATTGTCAAACACACTTATAAACAAACAAAACTCAGTTCAAAATAATACTTATGCGAACTACCCGACTTTTTTATGCGCCAAACCTTGTTTTATTTAAGAAATAAAATTTTTTTTTTTTTTGGTGCAGACACGAGTTCGAATCCGTGTCCGAAAAGGGATCTGATGATGAGCCTGGAAACTCTGAAACATGTAATCCTATCCATCGCTGTTGATTTTTCCTTTGTAATTTTTCTCCAATTATCAATTTTTCCCAAAAAACTGACAATTAAATTCATTACGAATTATTGTTTATTTGGTCTCGAGCTTGCAAAAACTTACAAATATGTAAACAAAATGGACCGCAAAAATCCAACAACAAAAATGAAATAAAATTTGTAATCTATACTAGATATAATAAATCTCTAGAAAAGTCGTGTCTGTACATTGAAAATAACTTTGAAAAAATTACTGGGGATGACTTGGGGAATGCTATAGAGTTCATCTGATCCATTCTTTAAATTATTGTCTGTCTGTTTGAAACTAAGAAATGGATTTTGATGAGAGTTTCTTAAATATACTGCTTAAAGCTTAGAAAGGGATCTGCACTTTGTTTTATCAAAATCGGATGACAAACAAAAAATATATACTAAATTTTAGGGAGGAACCTATGCAATTTTTTATATGAAGAAAAATTCACTTAGTTTGTCAAAAAAAAAAACTAGGCGTGCCTCTCTAAAATTTTTGTTTACTTTTTTTTCAATGTCAGCTTAATCAAAAGTCAATTGCATAGGCACACTGACGCCCTATGTGGGTATCAGCATTGTTGAATTATACAAGGTTTGCTAGTCTTTGACAGATCAGAATTGAAGCTCCCTAATTGGCACCTAGCACAGTTGCATTTACGACATGTACAAAAAAGGGAAATAACAGATCCCCTTTCGAATAAAAGTAGTAGTAAATTCCGGAATGTATTTTTTAAATTCGAATGTATTTCAAGAAGTAGGACATTTTAAAACACGTTCTTTGTTAAACTATAGGAAGTAAATTGCCTTAATTGCCATTTGTTGAATGGAAAATGGTTTTAAAATATAAATAACGTGTAAAGTTTTTGAGGTTTGGGAAGCATTTCAAAACCACTTTATTTCCCGTAAAATTTGGTTCTGTACAGTCAAAGTTTGTAAGATATCTTAAATTACACGAGATTACCTTCAAGGACGAATGAGAAGGTTTTTGAAGTTTAAAATAAATATACTCATTTCCAAACCAACTAAGATAGATTTTTTGGCAGTTTCCACCTTTTAAGATTTTGGGGAGGTGCATCCAATCCGACTGAACGTTACGGCAAAATATCCATCGCCTTTGGCGATAAAGTTTAGGTGGAACACAAGAGATGAGCGAGCTCTTTTTGACGCCGATTTGTGGTGCCCCCTTTGTTGGGCGAAGAAATCCGACTAGCCATCAGGGAAGCGTATAAATAAATAGGATAATGATGAATGGACGGGGTACGTATCGGCAAAATCCGGGTAACGCTATTCTTATAAAAGGCTGTGAAAGAGTTAAATTGTTATAATTTTGTTGTTAATAAAAGTATAACAGAAGCCAGCGATGCTACCATTTTTTTGGTATTAAGATTTTGTTTTTCGTACCATTTTCAAATGTTACTGAAAAGAAGCAACACAGTCTGTGAATGGCAATCCGATGACAATTAATAAGGGAGCTTGAATTCGTCGACTGTCATAAACGTCAATGGCTGGCAAACCTTCTATAATTGAATCATGGGTATCAGCATATCATATTAATATATAAATGTGAAAGTAACCCTACAAACCACTGCTAACCACACTTTCCAAAAATACCAATACATACACATTTTTTTTTGAAAAATTTCCCAAAAACTGGAAATACGACAGCTGTCATCATAAAATAATTTTTATTTGTCAAATGTTTTTTCTGAAAAATTAAAAATTAAAAAGATAAGCGCAAAATAATTTTAATTTTTTTAATATCACTGGTTTACAGCCAAAATGCACCAGAGACGCCATAGTGAAATTCCTATGTAAAATCACCTCCTAATTCCGAAAATCAAGGTTATTTTTACTTGAATGGTACCGTTTTTGAGATATTTACGATTTACCGTTATTTCAAAAAACAAAAAAGAAGGCTCCACTTAATCGTGTATATCTCAAGAACAAACTGAGCTCTTCCAAAACGGTTTGAAAAATTTGAAAGCTTATAAAATTTGAAAGCTTATAATCAGTACATACAACACTTTTTGCTAGGTCCTGCAGATTCAAACATATTGAACAATCATTACGGATTTTTTAAATTTTTTTTTGTAAAAATATAAAAAAATTTGTACTTTGCGAGGAAGCATCTCGAAAACTTTTTGTTTTTTTGCAGATATTTTTTCCCCCTCTAAGCTCTGTTTTATTACAAAAAAAACAAGCTATCAGTGAACAAAATCGATGTACTAATACAAAAGTTATAAGCATTCAAGTAAATATATCCATTTAATACTTAAGTACCCTACAAATAATAGCATATGTACATATGGTTCTGTCTTAACTCTATGATCTTATTTTATAATTGAAAAAGTTATGTGTCTTGTTCTGACGGGAGTGTAAGAAATGAATTTTTAAAGACATATTTACTCCTGAAAGAAAATAAAAAAGTAAATTAGATAAATACATAAGTGACACATTAGTATATAATTTTCTTAGGCTGGATTTATCTTTCAATTCAGAACAAATTTTTTGTTTATATTTTTCCCGTTCTTGTTTGTTCGGAACTGGACGATGAATTCAGATTTACGGCTATATATTCTCATGTAAATTTATGTAATATATAATTTATTATAATATGTTTTTTTATTTACCCATTTCCGCATAGTTTTTGATTAAGTCGTTCACTATCATCTCGTAGTTAGGAATTTTGTGTTTGCGTAAAAAAGAAGTAACGACCTTTTCAAAAGAATCCCACGCTGCTGCCTCCACTGGTGACAATAGTTCTTTGAAATGGTTATTGGTCATCATTTTCCTTATTTGAGGTCCCACAAAAATGCCTTCCTTTATTTTTGCTTCTGAAATCTCTGGGAAGATTGTCTTCAAATGATGAAAAGCTTCGCCTTCTTTGTCCAAAGCCTTCACAAAGTGTTTGATAAGGCCGAGCTTGATGTGGAGCGGAGGTAGAATTATTTTTTCCTTCTTTATAAGTGGAGAGTATTTTATGTTATCTACCCCAACTTGAAACTCGATTCGTTCTGGCCAATCCTTTATGATGTAGTGGTCTTGACGAGCTCGGCTATCCCATTTGCATAGAAAGCAACAGTATTTTGTGTATCCACTTTGTAGACCACATAGCATTCCAACGACTTTAGGATCGGCACATATTTTCCAATCATGTTCTTCGTATTTGATTAACTTGAACAATTTTTGCATTATCTCATATGTTTCCTTCGTATTTACTGCATGCGCGATCGGGATAGATGGCTTTTGGTTGCCAATATGCAATAATACGGCCTTTAAACTTAATTTATTGCCGTCTATGAACAATCGCCACTCTTTTGAATCATATGGTTCACCAAATTGTTTGAATAGACCAGCAATGTCTTTGCAGTAACAAACACTGTCCTCCTTCGTATAGTACTTGGAAAATTCTTCGTGACGAGTTCTATAATATGTTACCTTAACATCGGATGAAACAAATTTAAATTGCTGCATTCGAGAGGCGTGTAGTTCGGCCTTTTCCTTTGACAATTCCAAATCCCTTATCCAATCATTGAGTTGTGCTTGTGACAAAGAATTTCTTTCGTTTTCCGTTTGAAATTCAGTACAACATGATGCCGCGTAATCAGATACTACTGTTGACAATGAAACTGGAGCCGGAACTAAAGTTAAATTTGATTCTGGCAATTTCGCTTCTGTTGAAATTAGTTCTGGTAATGACACTGTAGATACGCTCGCATAGGTTACTTTTCTGGACTTTCCAACCCCAAGTACTTTTGTAGTACAAATATAGCAGTCCGTTGAATGGCAAGTTGGTTCCCTCCACTTCATTGGTGTAATAAATTTCACACGTCGCCTAAATAGATAGTTTCAGAAATTAGTCAGCTATGCATTAAAAGGGAACAAATTCCTAATTTTTACAACGTACCTTTTTGTTCCGGTTTCCGAAGAAATCAATTCGACTCGGCATGTGGTGCACACAGTGTTCGGTGTCCATGGTTTTTAGGCTCAATTCCAAAACACTTATAGTATGTAACTTTCAAAGGATTTGAAAACACACGTCACATACTTTTAACAATAAATTGACCGCAGATGAAACAGAACATATCTGGATCATTTGTACACTCAAACTCTCGCGCCCTTTTACTCATTTTTTATTTTTAAGTAAATGACGGGTTATAAACTGCAATTATAAACTGAACAGTATCCGGCGAGCCTTGCAGATATTATGAAGGAACAAGGCGCATGTACTCTTATTTATACTTAGATCCAGTAAAAATTCAAGCCTACCTAAACAAAAAGGTTCCCTAGTTCTACAAAGAAAACACTACCTGCCTCAAAAATATGCTCTTGTTTAAAATGTACCTAGGTTTGAGAAAACGACCCTAACAGCTTTTTGTATCTAATAACTTTTCGAAAATCGACCTGCTAACTAACTGATATACGAATACTAACACATATGTACCAGTAGGGTACTTAAGCATTAAATGGATATATTTACTTGAATGCTTATAACTTTTGTATTAGTTCATCGATTTTGTTGACTGATAGCTTGTTTTTTTTTGTAATAAAACAGACCTTAGAGGCGGAAAAAATATCTGGAAAAAAACAAAAAGTTTTCGAGATGCTTCCCCGCAAATTACAAATTTTTTTATATTTTTACAAAAAAAATTTAAAAAATCCGTAATGATTGTTCACTATGTTTAAATCTGCAGGACCTAGCAAAAAGTGTTGTAACGGTAAATCGTAAATATCTCAAAAACGGTACCATTCAAGTAAAAATAACTTTGATTTTCGGAATTAGGAGGTGACTTTACATAGGAATTTCACTATGGCGTCTCTGGTGCAGAAAAAAAGTTGGAATTTGTGATCCAGTGTATTTTATAGAATTTGTGGTTTATTTAGAAGCATATCATCGGCCACCAAAGAAGAAAGAGATACAGCTGCAACGGGAAGTGAAATAAATGAAAGGTAAGAGTTCATTTAATATATTATAGTACCCCAATTATGATAGTGCTATTCTTCTTGCAGAACTTTGAACGGACGGAACAGACGTCTCAATTTTGCTGTAAGAGGAGTCTGGTTGCTGAAAGGTAAAGGCCCACGGACCAGTTTTATGTATTTATGAATTTTGTAGTAGTTTTTAAGATGTTTCATTGTAGCTACCAAATTTGTTAAGGAATGCATTGTTTTCGGAATAATTATTCTTTGGATTGCAGACATTTCGTTTGCAGCCTTTTTATCATTTTTTGGAATATGGAATGAAAATTTGCAGTCCTTATTCCTTTCATTATTTCCTAATAATCGTTCCTCTTGTTATTTCTTTGTTTTTATTCGCTGTATTTCATGCCTCGGATTGCAAATGTAAGGAATGCATTCCGCATTTCTTTGTTATTTATATATCAACGTAGGCATAGCTGTGTATGTCTGGATTGTGCTTTTAGCAATCCTGTCCGAGAGCGCCCGAGCAATAACATCATTTTTAAACGATTGTTACTTGCGTGAGTAAATTTTTTCCGAATTTTCTGCAACGCAAAAGGCAGGATTGGCAATATTCTGCAGGTGCAGTAGATCGAGCTCTATCTCAATCTCGGACAGGATTGCTAAAAGCTCAATCCAGACATACACAACGATGCCTACGTTGATACATAAGGGTCGTTCCATATCATTTTTACAACTGAAAAATTTAATTGACCTGAAACAATTTTTTTTATAAACTTTATGCAAAATAAATCGACCCGTATTTTTTTATTTTTTCATAATGTTCGAAATTCGCAAGTAATAATTTTCCAAACTTTCGAAGTACGGAAAAATACGAAAATTTGGAGATATTTTAAAGCTGAGTTATTTTTATTTTCTGTTTTTCCGACAGGGTGAATGCTAGATTTATATTGGAACAATTTTCCGTCATCCCTTGTCAATTTTTGTTTGTTTACAAACCGGTTTCTTTGAGAACGAAAACTTACACTAAAGATGGCGGATCGCCGAAACCGGTTTGTAAACAAACAAAAATTGACAAGGGATGACGGAAAATCGTTCCAATATAAATATTTTAAAGCATTGTAGTTTCTCAACGGATGCTTATAAAAAAACCAAACTAACAAGTTAGGTTAATAATTCTTTATACTCCTAAGGTAGAAAAAAAAATTTTTTTTTGCTAAATTTTTTTTAGAATAAATAACTTAAAAAAAGAAAATTTATAAACAAATGTTAATATCTAAAAAAAAGAACTCTTCAATTTTCTTTATACTTATACTAAATGAGCTCTACAGTTTGAAGAATATATCCTGAAAATTTCAGAGTGGTGAATTCAGTAGTTTCTGTCCCACAGCGAATTGTTTATAGCCGTCTCAGCATTCACATAATATTTAGAACTTATATGTAAATGTAACTTAGTTTAGAACTTTTATTTACATATTTATAATACACCTTTTTTTGACATCGCTAACTGAGCTTACACATACAAAAAAAAAGTCGGTAAATTAAAAAAGGTTCATGAAATTATAATATTAATTAATGTAGTTGAATTTTTAAATTTGTTTTAATGGGTATTTACGCAAGTTAACAATTTCAAATTTTTCACAGCTGGAGTATCTTTTTAC
Organism: Sphenella marginata; assembly: GCA_951509765.1. NCBI lineage: Eukaryota > Metazoa > Arthropoda > Insecta > Diptera > Tephritidae > Sphenella > Sphenella marginata. Next base: position 84,914,167 of record OX608080.1, on the reverse strand, counting down.
TCTTAATTGATAGTTGTGTTCTGCTGCAATAAAATGAAGCTTTTGGGTGCCTGGTATGGTTTTTAAACCATCGAAACGTAACTTCAAGAATGTAGCTGCACTTTCATAATCACTTTCACTACAAAACGCTGGTTTGATGTTGGAAAAAGTCCCATCTTGCATAGCCCACTCATATAGTTCAAATGCTGTGGTAATTTGTTTTTCCGGCGTCATCTGGAGGCTAGCCTTCCTTGCTTTTCTTTTCAAAGCCCCACCTGCTCCGTCGCATGGACCTTTTCCATGGGCTGTAGCATGAAAATGCCATTCAGCAGGTCGCCCAAAGTCTGTTTCATGATGGTATAATGTTGTGAAATGTTTCACATTTTTAAATTGTTGCGGTGCTCCGTCGGAAAAGTAAATGCATTTGCGAATATTAGAATGGAAACGTGATAAGAAGTCATTAAACGATTTCAAAAACACATATACGGCTACTGAGTCATGTTTTTTGCAATCGGAAATAAAAATAAGTGTTTGATGTTTAATATTTCCCCTATCGTTATAGTAAAACACAATTGGAAAAATTGTCGCCTGGTCATTATTCCAATGGAAGCCAGTAACAGTGTTTTGAACAATAAAAGCATAGTTTTCAGCGAAATCACAATTAACTAAACATTGGTCGGTCTGCAAGTTTTTTTTTAAAGTTTTGTAATAACTTGCTTGCTCCTTTGCTACAAATGAATGCATAAGAAATATTTTGCTAGCTGAACAATAATTTTGGATGAACTTTTCGGTACAAATACGCATCGGTTTCAACGTTGTCCTAGGTTGTGAGGTCCAATTTTTGTAACTTATTTCGTTCACATCGTGTTTTTGAAATAATGCACTAAGAAGGCCCTTTAGCGTTGCTGAAGGTGAGCACTCCTTGCACATATTAAAAAAGCATTCTTCCTGCGTATTGGAACACATCGAAAGCATTATCACGTCTTCGTAATTAACGACTGGATATTTTTCCTTTTTCATTAGTGATAACAAATTGCTGCCTACAAAATCATGTAGAATGTAACTAATATTTCTTAAAACTAATTTTTTCAAAGAATTTCCTACCTAGTGTCATAAGCTTCAAGTTTTCATGGATAGGACACGTGCATACGTTATGAGTGCCTCCAGAACTTGCTAAAATGCAATGTGGTGGTCTAAGAGAACAAAATTTGGAAATACCAATTTTCACTCTTGGATTATCTTACATAAATTTTAAATAAATTTCTTTGAGATTTCCTAGCACAAGACAAGAAATAACAAGAGGAATGATTATTAGGGAATAATGAAAGAAATAAGGACTGCAAAAAAATGAGAAAAAGGCTGCAATCCAAAGTTGTTATTCAGTTGATGGTAATGCATGGATTTAATTGCTACATGAGTGCATTCCTTAACAGCTCTGGTGGCTATTTGAGTTTAGTATGTATTTACTGTTTTGTATTAAGAATTAACATCTAAATAAAAGATAATGTCCATAAAACCAATCTATTTATTTGGAAAAATTGATAGTTTTCATCCATTTGACAATAACCAGTATAACTGGTATTTCATTAACCAATTCAGCTAATAAAATTAACCATATGTTAGCCACTTCGATAACCAATTCAACAAGTAATTTTCACCACATGTTAGCCAAAACAATAACCAACTGAACGAATATTTTTCACCACAGTTTATCCAAAACACAAACCATTTCATAGCATATTATGAACTACTTGTTAGCCAAAACAATAGCCAGTTTTTGAAAGGGAAATTTTTGAAGGCTGGAAATTTGGAAAACAGTTGTGGTTAAAATCTTCACACGGCCTGAACAAAATTAGTCACTTTTTTCACCGTTTGAAAAATTTATGAAACCAAGTTTTTAGCTACATAGCTGACCGGTATCTGGTTTGTAGGGAACAATGTTTGTTACGTTTGCACGCCAATTATCGTATAATATGGGTATCAACGAAAGGGGCAGCTACATATTTATCGATAAATTAGTTATCGGTAAAAATAGTTTTCCAATAAAGGGAAATTCCACCGTCACTTACGTTACATCGCAAGTAAAATTGTATGATTCAAACTCAAATTGCATTACCATTTGCACGTTTTAGTACACGAAAAATGGTTTATTACTTGGAGTTTAGCTACTCAAAGCTGTTATGCCTAAACTTTTTATTTAAATTCTAAAAACATACTAAATACGGACTAAAATTCCGTCGTCACTGACGTTACAATTTTAGGACTAGGGGTTTTGGGCACCGGTGATTTATCAAATTTCTGCGAAACCCCTCGACAGAATTAAATTCCAATGTTTGGGAGATTATTAGAAATAGAATGAAGTCTTTATAAAAATCTTTGTTATTAGGACTTTTATAAAGATGTAGCATGCATAGTTAATTATGTACCGTCACTGAAGTTACGTAAAATTCGTCACTGACGTTACCTCCGAAGTAACAGAAAAAAAGCCGACTAGGTTTTCTTTTATGGACGTGATAACAAACAGGTCAATTGATTTATTGCAGAAAATCGTGAAAGGGTTTATCTTCAGGTGTCCTTTGCTCAGTTTAGACTTTTTTAGCTGGTTTTTCTCATACGCCAAGTACTAATTGTAATACAAGAAACATGTTGCATTAACCACCAAATATTGTTCGAGTCTATTGTGTGGAATATTTATACATAGACATTCGATATACATACAGAGGAACTTTACGTTTTAATAAAAAAAAAAAAAAAAAAATAGAAGCAAAAATAAAAAGTTTGTTTGAAAAGGTGGGTAAGAACGTAAGCGTTCGTCACTGACGTTACAAAAGCGCAACGGTTTTTTTTAGATTGTATATCCAAGATTGTAGAGAATCCAAGATTTTAAATTGATTGGCAGAAAACTATATATTTTAAGCAATAAAATGCTTATTTTCGTCACTTACGTTACAAAAAAAGGCGCACAACAATTTTTTTTTCGCGCACATCTTTTCTTTTTTCTACACATTCATACTTTTCAAAATTTCACTAAGAATTAAAATAAAAGTAACATGTAATGCCTGGTTACTAAGATTCACACAGCATAACAAATATAAAGTAGTTTCTTAACAAGGTATTTAAGAACAAAAAAAATTTTTTTTTGGTTGTCCTAAATAGTTTAAGAATATTTAAGTTAGGCTTAAGCGAATGTCATTCTGGCATTTATTCATCATGATTTAATATATTTACAACAACTTAGCCATATTACCAACTTAAAAATAAAATGTTGGTTTTTTCGCTTTTATAAATCTCTGCCATGGAAATTCCCTAAAGCATTACAATTTTTGTTTACTTTCACCAAAAATTGCTATTTTGAAAGTGGGAGTTATTTCGTTTTTAAAAGTAGGACTTATTTCGTCAATTGGTGGACTTATTTCTTTCGCGTTTTTATTTTAAGTGGAACTTATTTCGTTTTGAATGGAAATAAATTCGTTCTGTAAAGTGGGAGTTATTTCATACCCCTAAATTTATATTTTTAGAATCAATGGATACAAAAGGTACAATATTCCCTTTTGCAGAATATTTACAAAACGATGTTAGGATTTCATTATTACAGATCGGTCCACATATTTTTCAGTTTTCGATTCTGAAATCCGCACTACGTCTGCAATAAAAGCTTACAATAGCGTCATAGGAAAAAGCATTCCAAAGAAGGCTACTTTTTTCAAACTTGTAGCACTTTTTTTATGCAAAAAGTTATATATTGGACATTTCGTAAAAGGGACAACCATAATTTTCTGTCCTTATCTTTCATGGCTCTCTTTTTTTTTGTTATTAATTACTTTATACTTACAATAATAAAAAAAACTTTAAAGAAATGTGTACAAATAGGTACCGAACTTAACTACTGGAAAAACAATATTAAAAAAAAATGTTTACGTAATTACGTTTGTAGGTGTTTTATTATATTTTTAGTAGGAATTTGGAATTCGTGTGCCATGATTTCTAATATCACCATTACAAAATACAACTAATCCCAATGCCACGTTAAAACTATAATACCGTCTACCATGCACTGGATCTTCAAGCCATTTATAAAGGTCGATAATTTTAATCTGATGGTCCTTCCGAAACGGTTTCCATCTTAATAATAAGAACAATTGATCTGTACTTAATACATTTACGAATCCAAACGTTGTTACTAGCAGGCGTTCTCTATACGTTCCTTGACCGAAAAAAGAATTAATAATAAATTCTGGAACTCTATCAAAATTCGTAATATCCATTCCATTAAAAAGCCTTCTGCAAGCTTGCATACGATTTTTCTGTATTATTTCTCTGCTTTGATTATTCATATTATTCGACGTGTGTTTTATTTCGAAGAGCCAAATACTTCTTATTTGAAATCGCATTAAACAGGGAAAAAGTGGGACTTATTTCATTTAAGAAATATATTATTCAAGGGAGAGTTATTCCATTTTGAGTGGGAGTTATTTCATTTCAAGTAAATTTTTAAATCATATCATTTTGGTGGGACTTATTTCGTTTTCAAAAGTGGGACTTATTTCGTGGGAGTTATTTCATTTTTTTAAGCAATTTTTGATGGGACTTATTTCGCTTTTAAAAGTGGGACTTATTTCGTGGGAGTTATTTCATAGACCCATTTTTCATTCAGCTAAATCAAAAATCATTTGCATAAGTACACTGCAGCCCTATGTGGG